>OZ019981.1:19685081-20285081 GCA_963970395.1 Ephialtes manifestator | reverse complement strand
TTAACTTTATTCCGACCTGCAGCAATTCCTTTATACCTATAACCTATAATATGGTTAGTTTCAGCAAGTGCGTATGAAAGCAAGAATCGCTACGAAAATATAAGGATCTTTTTCATTAGGTTAAAGAAAACAGGTTTATTGACTGATAAACGATTTCTTTGAAACAAATGAAAAATGGTTCTTTGTTTTCAGGAAAATTTGCCGTAATTCAATGAATTTTGGATCATTCAAAGAAAATATAATATTAGTTTAAGTATATCATTTCATAGATTTCAAAGAAATGTTTTATTGATTCAATTTTTTTTTTTTAAATTACAACCTATGTTGTGATTTTAAAAAATTTCTTTGAATCATGTACCGATACAGGCAGCCATATTCTACTGATTCTCCGAAATTTGTACACTTTAGTAAGGTGCAAAAACACCAAAAGAAAAAGATGAAATGAAAAAAAGTCGCTGTATTTGAATGTACATTTAATTTTATATTATTCCATTCCAACGATGCAAACTTGAATAGCGTTACCTGCATGCATTAAATTATCCGTGTTGATGTCGCAATGAAGTGGTAAAAAACTTATTGAAAGCCTGAGGGTATTAAAATATTGAGTTGCTATAACGCATAATTAGGTATAATATGGAACTGGTATTATAATAATTGCATGTAAAGTAGATTAGTACATAACCGCCTTACTGCGTGTACGCAATGGCATGTGGTTTCAAACCGTTAACGTTATGCAAGCATTAGCAAGTATATTACATCGTGATCGTTATTAATGGCTTTGAAAGTACATACCATGGAAATATCAAAACTCGACTGTACCGAGACAATTAATACTAAAGGGATTTTCGTGGTTTTGGGCAGTACTACTCACTTAATCATATAGCCCGTTCGTTTACACGATCAAATTTGTAATTATTGTTTATTTATTCACGAAATTCCAATGGAAAATCATTTGATCTACAAAAAATTCTAGATCGTATTTAAGTATTCTCGATTATTATTGCATAATTAACTAAGGTGTAAAATTAACAAACTGAATTTTTCATAATGTCCAATCTTTGCTACTGATCATCTAACTGATAAACAGTTGATTTGTCTAAAACATTCTTGAGTCTCCAGAACAAATTTTATTTTCCTTGGAAACACAAATTGGTCGATAATTCAACGTGTCACAAGTTTGTGGCTTTTTGTTAGTCTTGGAAAAAAATATACTGCTGATAGGTTATTGCAATTATTCAATCAAATGGGTTACATTTTTTGCTGAACATGAATGCGTAGGTATAACTATAGGTCATGAAACATGGGAAATGACACATGTTTTTGCCTCTCTCATGTGGTCATTTTTTGCGTCTATTCTCGAGTCTCCTATTTAGTTTTTATAGGTCCGTCGACTCAGACTTGTGCGATTTCTCACTGAGCTGGCAGAAAATAACGAATTGGAGAATATGAGGTCCAGTAGAGAGAACATACGTGCAGGTTGATCAATCAAGTTTTATTGCCTGGCATTTACTGCACGAAATCTTGCTTCACCTGAACAATTTGTCTCAGAGTCTCTTATTATCAGAGCAACATGACGTCTCACGTGTTGTCTCATCCCCAGCGCTGGAAAAAGCCGGTTGATCCTCGTTTCACGAGTAAGTGGCCGACGTAGGAAATTCGTATGAGATCCTTCAGTGGAAAAAGAGAAATACGAAGTGAAATCGTTGAAATCGTTTTCTTTGAAGTTCCAAGAACTGAGTCCATTGTTAAAAAGATAGGAGAAACCAATATCTCAACGATATATGTCCTGATCGTTCTCTGAGTTTTGAAGGTTCTCTTTTCTCAGACAAGGCAATTTAAGACGGATTTGTCATAGTTTTTTTCTACATACGTTTGATCCTATAGCTAAACAAAAACCTACAAAAATCACATGATTGGCATTATGTCGATAAAATGATTTTCCTATCGGAAACTGCAGTAACTTTGTGATTCAAATGTTGGACAGTGATGCATGCAACGATAATTTTTATTCTTACAACATGGAAAATCATCTTGGGAAAAGAATCAGACATTTTGTTGGTACTTTTGATGAGATATGTCAATTATGTTCTCTGAGTTTTGAAGCTTCTCTTTTCTCAGACAAGGCAATTTAAGACGGATTTGTCATAGTTTTTTTCTACATACGTTTGATTCTATAGCTAAACAAAAACCTACAAAAATCACATGATTGGCATTATGTCGATAAAATGATTTTCCTATCGGAAACTGCAGTAACTTTGTGATTCAAATGTTAGACAGTGATGCATGCAACGATAATTTTTATTCTTACAACATGGAAAATCATCCTAGGAAAAGAATCAAACACTTTGTTGGTACTTTTGATGCTATATGCCAATTATGTTCTCTGAGTTTTGAAGCTTCTCTTTTCTCAGACAAGGCAATTTAAGACGGATTTGTCATAGTTTTTTTCTACATACGTTTGATCCTATAGCTAAACAAAAACCTACAAAAATCACATGATTGGCATTATGTCGATAAAATGATTTTCCTATCGGAAATCGCAGTAACTTTGTGATTCAAATGTTGGACAGTAATGCATGCAACGATAATTTTTATTCTTACAACATGGAAAATGATCTTGGGAAAAGAATCAGACACTTTGTTGGTACTTTTGATGAGATATGCCAATTATGTTCTCTGAGTTTTGAAGCTTCTCTTTTCTCAGACAAGGCAATTTAAGACGGATTTGTCATAGTTTTTTTTACATACGTTTGATTCTATAGCGAAACAAAAACCTACAAAAATCACATGATTGGCATTATGTCGATAAAATGATTTTCCTATCGGAAATTGCAGTAATTTTGTGATTCAAATGTTGGACAGTAATGCGTGCAACGATAATTTTTATTCTTACAACATGGAAAATGATCTTGGGAAAAGAATCAGACACTTTGTTGGTACTTTTGATGAGATATGCCAATTATGTTCTCTGAGTTTTGAAGCTTCTCTTTTTTCAGACAAGGCAATTTAAGACGGATTTGTCATAGTTTTTTTCTACATACGTTTGATCCTATAGCTAAACAAAAACCTACAAAAATCACATGATTGGCATTATGTCGATAAAATGATTTTCCTATCGGAAACTGCAATAACTTTGTGATTCAAGTGTTGGACAGTAATGCATGCAACGATAATTTTTATTCTTACAACATGGAAAATCATCTTGGAAAAAGAATCAGACACTTTGATGGTACTTTTGATGAGATATGCCAATTATGTTCTCTGAGTTTTGAAGTTTCTCTTTTCTCAGACAAGGCAATTTAAGACGGATTTGTCATAGGTTTTTTCTACATACGTTTGATTTTATAGCTAAACAAAAACTTACAAAAATCACATGATTGGCATTATGTCGATAAAATGATTTTCCTATCGGAAATTGCAGTAACTTTGTGATTCAAATGTTGGATAGTAATGCATGCAACGATAATTTTTATTCTTACAACATGGAAAATCATCTTGGGAAAAGAATCAGACACTTTGTTGGTACTTTTGATGAGATATGCCAATTACGTTCTCTGAGTTTTGAAGCTTCTCTTTTCTCAGACAAGGCAATTTAAGACGGATTTGTCATAGTTTTTTTCTACATACGTTTGATCCTATAGCTAAACAAAAACCTACAAAAATCACATGATTGGCATTATGTCGATAAAATGATTTTCCTATCGGAAATTGCAGTAACTTCGTGATTCAAATGTTGGACAGTAATGCGTGCAACGATAATTTTTATTCTTACAACATGGAAAATCATCTTGGGAAAAAAATCAGACACTTTGTTGGTACTTTTGATGAGATATGCCAATTATGTTCTCTGAGTTTTGAAGCTTCTCTTTTCTCAGACAAGGCAATTTAAGACGGATTTGTCATAGGTTTTTTCTACATACGTTTGATCCTATAGCTAAACAAAAACCTACAAAAATCACATGATTGGCATTATGTCGATAAAATGATTTTCCTATCGGAAATCGCAGTAACTTTGTGATTCAAATGTTGGACAGTAATGCATGCAACGATAATTTTCATTCTTACAACATGGAAAATGATCTTGGGAAAAGAATTAGACACTTTGTTGGTACTTTTGATGAGATATACCAATTATGTTCTCTGAGTTTTGAAGTTTCTCTTTTCTCAGACAAGACAATTTAAGACGGATTTGTCATAGTTTTTTTCTACATACGTTTGATTCTATAGCTAAACAAAAAACTACAAGAATCACATGATTGGCATTATGTCGATACAATGATTTTCCTATCGGAAACTGCAATAACTTTGTGATTCAAATGTTGGACAATAATGCATGAAACGATCATTTTTATTCTCACAACATGGTAAATCATCTTGGAAAAAAATCAGACACTTTGTTGGTACTTTTGATGAGACATACCGATTACGTCTCGGAAAGAGTGTTAGGGTCGAATTTATAGTCCAAAGTTTCATACTTAAGCTTAAAGTTGGGACTATAAACTCAACCCTTGGTATAAAAAAGCAATTAATCTGTAAATGAGACATGCTAAAAGTTGTCCAAAATTTTCAACAATGTTTACAAGTATCTTTATACCCTTCAACGAAGGGCATAAAGTATCTGTCCTTTTCAAACAGCACAGCTCGGTGGTCTGTCGTATAGGAAATCGATGCGAGATATTTTGTGCAGCTGATCTGTTCTCAGTGAAAGGGAAAAGTAGCGAAAGAGAATTGATTACTTCTTTGTTGGTGTTATTTTTTTTCCATGCGCTTATTTCCTTCTATTTATATGCGTCATCGGATTATCGATGAAACGATAACAAATTGAAATTCTTTCGGGCCGACCGGATCTATGAATAAAGAATTTTATGGTGATTCAATTTGCGCCTTTGGTCGAGTCATTTTCCATGACTTTGTGCATTCACAGAGTCTCAGTGTCCAGTTGCCTTTTTTTTCTTTTCTTCTCGTTCTTTCGCTTCCCCGATCGCCAGTTCCATACAGTTCCCTTTTTATTTTTTCGAGAAAGTGTATCCCTGTTCGAATGCAAGAGAAACGACGTTATTGCGCGACCAATCAACGAATACTCCTGTGGACTACGTGGGCGCAACAGGAAACGTTAATGAAAAAATATTGCGAGGGTTTGAGAGCGCACAGTGCGGCGATGTTCGATTGGTATGCGCGTCCCTCTATCTCTATCTCTTTCTCGCTTTCTCTCTCACGACAAGGTTACAATATTTCCGGTCATCACGTAGGAAACTGTACAGCTGGGGCGTACACCCCAATGGAAATGCAAATTCGAAATTCAAATACAATGGAAGGTCCGAACACGACTATGAAATCGAATAGAGTTCCGCTGGGTTCAGTGGTTTGCAGAGAGCACCCAACGACACTCCACTACACACAACTATCAGGGCCAACACTATATCACAATATATATATATATATATATATATATATATATATATATATGTATATTCGCACAGTACTCTATAGTTGCTCACTGCAGTTGTTCACATTGGTATCTCGTGGCGCTTCTGGAAAAAATCTTAACCTTTTTGCTTCCTCATAGTTTTGAAGCTTTGTTTTCGTGAAATTTTTTTTTTTTTCGAGATTTTCATGTCAGGACACTCAGAATGGTCTAAGGCGTCGAAAAAAGTGGTTTAGAAAAAATGTCTGTATGTGTGTGTGTGTGTGTGCAGATTCCTTGTAAGCACGATAACTGTCGCAATTTTAGATTTATCTTCGTCAAATTTGGCACGCAAGTGGGCTGTCGTACAACGACGCTTGGGATTGTAGTTGACGCAAATCGGTTGAAAAATTCAAATTTTACAGCATTTTGAAAATTTTGAAAATATCGTTTTTACGCTATAACTTTCGCAATTTAAGAGATATCGGACTGAAATTTTGTACACAAAAGGACTACCATCAAAACATGATGTGTATCAAATTTGGCGAGAATCAATAGCGCGGTTATAATTTTATTGCAATTTCAATTTTTTTAAGAAATGTCTTCAAAGACTTCATCTCTGTAAATTCTGAGATATCCGGCTGCAATTTTCGACATGATTTCACGATTATTGATTGTTAATAATGAATTTAGTCAAAGAAACTATCGATATGTCGGTAAATTTCGATTTTGGTGAATATGAAAAAAATATATACATTTTGAATTTTTTCACAGATTTATCTTAAATTTTGTTCACATATGGACTATCATCGAAAAACATTTGAGTACAAATTTTTCGAAAAATCTCAATCTCACGCTGGCTCGTGAAAATTACGAGATACCGGGTTCTAATTTTTTTTTTTTGTGTCTATTCCCAAAAGAGTCGTGCATTTGTAATGATTGAAATTTCAAACGCGAGAATTATTGCGCGTCTCGCCTTAACCGTTAGTCGCCTAACGTTTATCCAAGTGAAAATATAATATAAAATATTTATGTATAATTTTACATTATATTTTTACTATATATATATAGTTTCCATATGTAATGTTGTATATAAACTTTGTATATAGCCCATATGAATTTATAGAATCAATTTCTAAAGAACTATTCAAAAACAAATATATTTTATACAGTATCCAAAAATGTTACCTATATATTTATCAAATCCATATTATTATATTTCTGACAGACAATATGTGATATAGATATAATTCATATATAGATTACATCCGCTATGTGCAATACGAATATAAGCTATAATATATACAAAGTAAAAAATATTTGTTTTTATAAGTTCATATTGACTATAGAAAATATATGAAAATTCTATATGTCCATTTTAGTATATAGGTTCTATACAAATCTTTATATATAATTTTAGTATAATCTTTATATAATTTTTTCATTTGGTTAGGCTCGATAATGTAAATATACTTATATCATTGCATTTTCTTCATATGATCTTATATTTGTGCCTGTCGGTTATTTTACCGATTCTAGATCAGATAGGTATTTAAGAGAGGGAAATACAATCTTTAAAACTGACGGTATTTTCTATTATATATTTTTCTACACTCATCAGTCAAAACACATATACATCTATATTGTATTTGACTTGCGCTTATTAATCTTTCGTAAAATGTTCATACAATTATATTATATTTGGCTCATGTTCTATCATTGTATCTCGATTAATTTAAAGCTACATCTATATATATTTGTGTATTAATGAATATATATCTAAAATGCTAGATATTAAAATACCACCGGCTACTTGCATAATATCTCTTTATTCATTATTCATATTCGAGAATATCTCATATTAGATGCATTCATAATCTTTAAATTAAATGCTCATGATTAATAATAATCCAACAATTTTATATAAATAAAAACATAAAACAAAGTATATCACACACTCAATGTGGAAAAAATCATGTACCAATGTTTTTTTGAATAATACATATTGATAAGGATTTATTAGTGAAATGCATTCGTGCTTATCAACAGATGCACATGCAATTCTCATATTTATTGCTAGTATGGGAAAGGATAACAAAAAAAGTCAATAGTTTGCATGCAAATAGACGCTACAGTGGACGTTGGTGGTTATGAGAGATACAAACTGTACTTCAATCCCTGCCTCGTCGAATGCAAAGCCATTAACTCAAGCTGACCACCGTCGCCACTGAAACCGCCATTTGCGAAACAGGATGTACTCGCATCTGATTAACTATTGCACGGTAACGGCAGCTTGCTATATTACATAATACTCATATTTCTACTTGCTGTTTAACCCTTCTTTAAAGTTATTCACGAGTGTTGCTTCAGCCAAGGTGGTGCACAAAGTAGATGCTTGCGAATACACGAGTAAGATAGCGAGAGAGAGAGAGAGGGTTAATAAAAAATGGATAAATTTCACTTTTTCTCGTCATATCTCACAAATTATACGCTCTTCAGCATTTTTTTTATCGGTTATTCGTTTGAAGCACCCTTCATCAAGAGGTTTTTTTATGGTTCTAGTTTGTGGGTTTCCTGGGCAATTGACCTTTATTCACTCCTTGGTACTACCTATTTTCCATAAGGCCAGGTTTAAAAAATTCAATTTGAATGGTTAAAGGTATTTCGGGTATCTTATCTCGGAAAACTACGCGGGCCATAGAACTCTGTCAGTAATGCAGAAAAATCGTAGCTTAAACTTTACATGTATTTGGTTTTGAAGTACCTGAAGAGCGATGAGAATGGGACGGACAGACGGATTTTGAAATTAATTATTTTAAACAGTGATACACATTTTGTTCGATTGCAAATTATTATCACAGACGTGAACTATGTTCATCTATGTTGAGTAGAGCAATATTTTCATAGGCTGAATTAAAGCTTAAGGGGACAAGACCATTTAGATGAACGAAGATTCGCAGTTTTTTAGGTTTTTTTTTTAATAAAAAGGTTTGTCCGATGCTATTGAAAGTTTGAACACATGTAATTAGGTATTTAGTCAGTTTAAAAAATATATATATATATATATATTTTCTTTATTAAAAATGGCGATCTCGCCGGTAAAATCGCAGTTGCCGGCATCATTTCTCATACACTATTCAACCGATTTTAATGAAATTTCGTACACACTACCGTCTCTTAAAAAAGACATGGCACATCGAACTCGAAAGACTGAAGCCGCTTTTCGAGTCTTCCGATTGGTCGGCGATGGCTGTTTCAGAGCTAACTTCAGTCTGTCGAATGTGCCGCTGCAAAGACGCCGCGTATGGCGCGCATTTTGAACTGTCGCTTTCGCTGTTCTGCCATGGCCGCTATAAACCCAAGTAAAAAAATTATATATAGTCCGACATACGGAATTGGGCATATATAGTCTGTATAAACTCTATATACAATCTATATGCAATTTATATATAAGATCACCTGTAAAGTTGGGTTTATGTATAAATTGTATATAAATTGTATATAGATTTTATAAAAACTATATATGCCCAATTCTATGTTTAAAACTATATATATTTTTTATAAACTCTATATATAATTTATTTACTTGGGAAGTCACGTATCGCCAGTAACTTTAATGGCTGCCTTTTTCGTAGTTGTGATATTGAATAGAACTATCTCCATACAAACAAAAAGTAATCGATGAATAGATCATTATTTTTGCATAGGGGTTTGAAAGGTTCTCTTTTTTATTTCTAAACAAAAGCGACGCTGATCTTGGTGATGAATAGAGTTGTAAATCCATAATTCTTTTGAAAATCGAATTTATAATACAATTGACTTTGTGATTATGTTTTTGAAAATAATAAGTTGCAGCGATTATAATATCCTCTCTTAAAAACACAGCACTTCGAAAGTAATTATTTTATGGGATGAAATAGGAACGCTGTCCATTAGATATATCAGTTCTGAGGAATGTCTAATAAAACTGGTTTTTATGGCATCTGAAATTGATGGTGATTGGTAAAGCGGTTTTAAAGAGGATATGTAATGATTATATCAAAAGTATGTCATGAAAGTAGCGTAATTCTGACTACCTGCTATTTTAGGTAGACATATATATTGATTCTTCAGAATTGTTTTAGCTAAAAAAAAAAAGATGCAAAGTCATCAAAGCATAGGACGCGCGGAGCGCGGACGTTGTTGCTAGTACTATTAAAAAACATGTAAAGTTCCAGTCACATCGTATAGTTTTTTTTTTACGAAATGTAGCAAAAATTTCATGAAAAATCACAACATTGACTTTTTTAATTTGCCATCTTGCGAATTGTACATATATTTTGATTCTACTGCTACATCTATAGTGTATGGATATAAACTTTGAAAAAATAAATTGGATCATCTGTTTCACAGAATTACAACAGAAACTAGAATTTCAGCAGCTGCAAAACTTGCGGCGTCTATGATCCCCATTTTGAATTAAAAAATATATACATATATATATTTTTACACTGTCAAAATACTTAATAAAAAGTGTACAAACTTTCAATAGTATCGGACAAATCTTTTTATTTAAAAAAAAAAACAACCTAAAAAATCGCTTGTTTTCGGCCTTCTGAATGGTCTTGTCCCCTTAATATGAAATATGAGTTCAATGAGCCGAATGAAGCGATTGGTTGAGTAAAAATTTTGATGGCGACTCGTTGAAGCGCCTTCGTAATGACTGCACACTGACCTAGTGAGAGAGTAATCGGAAACGGCTGCCGTCAGGCTGAGCTATCGGGTCGGTTCAACACGTAACCAGGCTCTCATAGTCACTAGCCAATGCACATACCGAACGCAATCAATCTCGCCTTGTCGACACGCGATATGTCGTAGAGCCCATTATTGTCTACCTTCGGATCTGATTATTACTCTCGAAATGACGGCACAGCGGAACATCGTTGAACAATGTCGACTCAGAACTCGGTTAATGTCTAACGTTCACATTCACAAGTAACTTATTGACCCTGTAACGTGATATTAAAAATCCTTGCTTCTTCATTTTTTTTTAGCCGCGTCAAATGCTAGTTCGATTTCTAATGTCGACATATAAATTAGTTGTTTGTAGATTTTTTACATATTTTTTAAGTTCAAAAAACCGCCTTTATTAAAAATAAATCACACAATTTTACAATGTATTTCTGAAAAATCCGTAATTCATGATAAATCAATATAAATATTTTTCTTTAATATTATAGGTACAGAATAATTCAGAGACATGACGAGATTTGATATGGAATTCCCCATATACGAATAAAAAATAATTACAGTTTCTATACGTTTTCTGGAATAAGAATTTTTTCGATTCAAGAACAAATTTATCGGAACAAGAAAATTGAATTTTTCCTTGCGGAGAAAAAGTTTCGCAAGAGTTTGTTCGCCAAAAAAAAGGGTACATAGAAAAAAACGACTACGAGTCAGGGGATGGATCGGGGACGGATAACCGATATTTCCGAATAAATTGTGCACCGGTTCAGCTTGGATGGCGTGGGGGTAAAAGCGGTGGTTTTTTACTCCTAAAATTAAATTGAATTGCCTCGATTGAATCAATGTAGTCTAAAAATCCCAAAATTGACGATAAATCAATATAAATATTTTCCAATAATATTATAGATACAGAATAATTCAGAGCCATGACGAGATTTGATATGGAATTCCCCATATACGAATAAAAAAAATTCTATTCCATTTTTTACACATCTTCCGGAATAACAATTTTTTCGATTCAAGAACAAATTTATCGGAACAAGAAAATTGAATTTTTTCTTACGGGGAAAAAGTTTCGCAAGAGTTTGTCCGTCAAAAAAAAGGGTACAGTGAAAAAAACAACCACGAGTCTGGCGATGGATCGGGGGCGGATAACCGAAATTTCCGAATAAATTTTGCACCGGTTCAGCCCGTATGGCGTGGGGGTAAAAGCGGTGGTTTTTTATCCCCAAAATTAAATTGAGTTGCCTCGATTGAATCAACGTATCTCTAAAAATCCCAAAATGACGATAAATCAATACAAATATTTGCCAATAATATTATAGGTACAGAATAATTCAGAGCCATGACGAGTTTTTATATGGAATTCCCCATATACGAATAAAAAAAATTCTATTCCATTTTCTACACATCTTCCGGAATAACAATTTTTTCGATTCAAGAACAAATTTATCGGAACAAGAAAATTGATTTTTTCCTTACGGGGAAAAAGTTTCGCAGGAGTTTGTCTGCCAAAAAAAAAGGGTACAGAGAAAAAAACGACTACGAGTCTGGGGATGCCGAATAAATTGTGCACCGGTTCAGCCCGGATGGCGTGGGGGTAAAAGCGATGGTTTTTTTATTCCCAAAATAAAATTGAATTGCCTAGATTGAATCAATGTATGTCTAAAAATCCCAAAATTGACGATAAATCAATATAAATATTTTCCAATAATATTATAGGTACAGAATAATTCAGAGCCATGACGAGATTTGATATGGAATTCCCCATATACGAATAAAGAAAATTCTATTCCATTTTCCACACATCTATTGGAATAAAAATTTTTTCGATTCAAGAACAAATTTATCGGAACAAGAAAATTGAATTTTTCCTTACGGGGAAAAAGTTTCGCAAGAGTTTGTCCGTCAAAAAAAAAAAAAAGGTACAGTGAAAAAAACAACCACGAGTCTGGCGATGGATTGGGGGCGGATAACCGAAATTTCCGAATAAATTGTGCGCCGGTTCAGCTTGGATGGCGTGGGGGTAAAAGCGGTGGTTTTTTACTCCTAAAATTAAATTGAATTGCCTCGATTGAATCAATGTAGTCTAAAAATCGCAAAATTGACGATAAATCAATATAAATATTTTCCAATAATATTATAGATACAGAATAATTCAGAGCCATGACGAGACTTGTTATGGAATTCCCCATATACGAATAAAAGAAATTCTATTCCATTTTCTACACATCTTCCGGAATAACAATTTTTTCTATTCAAGAACAAATTTATCGAAACAAGAAAATTGAATTTTTCTTTACGGGGAAAAAGTTTCGCAAAAGTTTTTGGCCGATAAACAAAAAGAGTACAGTGAAAAAAACAACCACGAGTCTGGCGATGGATCGGGGACAGATAACCGAAATTTCCGAATAAATTGTGCACCGGTTCAGCCTGGATGGCGTGGGGGTAAAAGCGGTGGTTTTGTATTCCCAAAATTGACGATAAAGCAATATAAATATTTTCCAATAATATTATAGACACAGAATAATTCAAAGCCATGACGAGATTTGATAAGGAATTCCCCATATACAAATAAAAAAAATTCTATTCCATTTTCTACACATCTTCCGGAATAAAAATTTTTTCGATTCAAGAACAAATTTATCGGAACAAGAAAATTGCATTTTTCCTTAAGGGGAAAAAGTTTCACAGGAGTTTGTCCGTCAAAAAAAAAGGGTACAGTGAAAAAAAACAACCACGAGTCTGGCGATGGATCGGGGGCGGATAACCGAAATTTCCGAATAAATTTTGCACCGGTTCAGCCCGTATGGCGTGGGAGTAAAAGCGGTGGTTTTTTATTCCCAAAATTAAATTGAATTGCCTCGATTGAATCAATATAGTCTAAAAATCCCAAAATTGACGATAAATCAATATAAATATTTGCCAATAATATTATAGGTACAAAATAATTCAGAGCCATGACGAGTTTTTATATGGAATTCCCCATATACGAATAAAAGAAATTCTATTCCATTTTCTACACATCTTCCGGAATAACAATTTTTTCGATTCAAGAACAAATTTATCGAAACAAGAAAATTGAATTTTTCTTTACGGGGAAAAAGTTTCGCAAGAGTTTTTGGCCGATAAACAAAAAGAGTACAGTGAAAAAAACAACCACGAGTCTGGCGATGGATCGGGGACGGATAACCGATATTTCCGAATAAATTGTGCACCGGTTCAGCCTGGATGGCGTGGGGATAAAAACGGTGGTTTTGTATTCCCAAAATTGACGATAAATCAATATAAATATTTTCCAATAATATTATAGACACAGAATAATTCAGAGCCATGACGAGATTTGATAAGGAATTCCCCATATACAAATAAAAAAAATTCTATTCCATTTTCTACACATCTTCCGGAATAACAATTTTTTCGATTCAAGAACAAATTTATCGGAACAAGAAAATTGCATTTTTCCTTACGGGGAAAAAGTTTCGCAGGAGTTTGTCCGTCAAAAAAAAAGGGTACAGTGAAAAAAAACAACCACGAGTCTGGCGATGGATCGGGGGCGGATAACCGAAATTTCCGAATAAATTTTGCACCGGTTCAGCCCGTATGGCGTGGGAGTAAAAGCGGTGGTTTTTTATTCCCAAAATTAAATTGAATTGCCTCGATTGAATCAATGTAGTCTAAAAATCCCAAAATTGACGATAAATCAATATAAATATTTTCCAATAATATTAGATACAGAATAATTCAGAGCCATGACGAGATTTGATATGGAATTCCCCATATACGAATAAAAAAAATTCTATTCCATTTTCCACACATCTATTGAAATAAAAAATATTTCGATTCAAGAACAAATTTATCGGAACAAGAAAATTGAATTTTTCCTTACGGGGAAAAAGTTTCGCAAGAGTTTGTCCGCCAAAAAAAAAAGGGTACAGTGAAAAAAACAACCACGAGTCTGGCGATGGATCGGGGACGGATAACCGAAATTTCCGAATAAATTATGCACCGGTTCAGCCTGGATGGCGTGGGGGTAAAAGCGGTGGTTTTGTATTCCCAAAATTGACGATAAAGCAATATAAATATTTTCCAATAATATTATAGACACAGAATTCAAAGCCATGACGAGATTTGATAAGGAATTCCCCATATACGAATAAAAAAAATTCTATTCCATTTTCCACACATCTACTGGAATAAAAAATTTTTCGATTCAAGAACAAATTTATTGAAACAAGAAAATTGAATTTTTCCTTACGGGGAAAAAGTTTCGCAAGAGTTTGTCCGCCAAAAAAAAAAAGGGTACAGTGAAAAAAACAACCACGAGTCTGGCGATGGATCGGGGACGGATAACCGAAATTTCCGAATAAATTGTGCACCGGTTCAGCCCGGATGGCGTGGGGGTAAAAGCGGTGGTTGTTTATTCTCGAAATTAAATTGAATTGCCCCATAACTTGCCGGTCTATTAGCCCTGGGGACCGAGGCTAGTTTGCTCGTAAATCTCGGGAGTATCGGACCGGGTGGGCAGCCAGTGGGTGGCGCCGAGCCTGGCCCGGCGCCGTTTGGATCTGTTCGAGAGGGAAACTCTCTCGCGGTGCTGCGCCGCTGAAGCAGAAGTGGTACGGGACGACTGTGCTGCTGCTGCTGCTGCTGCTGCTGCTGCTGCTGCTGGGCTTTCGATTCGGCCCGACAATGCGTCCGGAAGCTCCCAGGAAATACATGGGCGTGGTGCGGAGATAAATGTACTCTTGAATTTGCATACTTACCTCATGGCTCGATGTTGCCCCAGCCAGAAGCGAGCCATAGAGAGCCAGAATTCCGACCAACCAATGGCTGCTATGGAGTCGCTCGATTCACTCTGCCACGACCCTCATCGGATACAGGATAAGCACGAGAGCTTGCCGTCGAAAAAGACCGCAGCCCCTTCCATGTCGATGCTTCATTTCCGTAATTCGTTAAAGCGTCTATTCGCCTCGCAAAAAAAAAGCAGAAGAACTTTTTCATGTTTCAACGAATGACTGAAGAAAAATGGCTATTCTACATTAAATTACCAATAGATGATTGGCAGAATATCCATATGGGCTTATCTCACAAACCTTTGACTTTCGTGTAAATCGACTGCGGAATGCGATGGTAATTTACACAGAATGAATTACGCGGGTATCAAACTTTTACTAAGATGTGCGAAGCATAATCTATCTGAAAAAAAATAATTTAATTTTATAATGCACCAATAGACTGTTTTATCCTGGTTCAAATGCGGAAATTAAGGTAGTATGAGCACAAACCTCACGATCAGAGAGAAAAGTGATTTTTTAAGATGCTATAGAATAGGTTCAGAGGATGCTGTCTGTAAAATTTCAAACCATTTTACCGACCATTTACAATAATAGTTAATGTGCAAAATTGGGAAATTTAGTACATGTTATATACGGAAATTGCCCTGATAACACTTTGAGACCGAAATAACCATTCTTCAAATTCAGACACCTCCGTAAATAAAAGCTCGAAATACCGAGAAAACTGCTACGAACACGTACGTCCCTTAAAAAATATATGTTGCCGAATATTTCGAATAGATATCATCGATTAAATTGACGAGTTTTCGCTAACCGGCATCAAACTGCCGGAAAAACGTTGACTATAGCATAGCCACGCGTTCCTTGATTGGCCAAATGGCGGCCGGCTGGACAATCTGAGTCAAATGACACTCTTATTTAAACTACTACCGTTTTATAAATATACACACCTTATCATCACACACACTTCATAATTTTTCTCTCTTTATATTGTGATTTTTAAAATAGCGAAATGTGTGACACTTCGCTTTTTCCCCATAATAAAAAATATGGACTTTCTATTGACTAGATACTCCGCTCATACTACCTTAACTGCGTTTTCGCTTGTAACTCTGATTTTCGCGTCACTTCGTACGGGTGTAGCATTGATATACACCTTCAGAAAAATAAGAAAAAAATCATGAAATTCTGGTAAGGTGCAATGAACATAATGTACCTAATTGTAATCGCCAAACATGTCAGAAAATTAAGCGGTTATCTTGTGAACGTCTGTCACTCGGTTTCGATGGTTAACCTGACATCAACCGTTATATGGTGCAGGAATATCAGTACAAGCTAATTGAGCCAAATGTATTGGATGCACATGAAGGTAAGATCATCACGGATTGAATGAAGTGAAATTTACGTCGGAGAGTCAATTATTTTGCTCGCAACGTTCTGCGACATGGACTCATATTGCTGCTTGAAGAATAAATGTCAGGTTTTTGGCATCGTTATCCGGCCAAACTAGTCAAGTAAGATAATTAAATTCCATCTGAGTATGTTATTCTTATCACGAATTAGATGTTCGCAGATGTGCCCGACCTCAAGACGAGAAACAATTTTTTTTCTGGGTCAATATGTATTCAATTGTCAGGTTCGAGAATGTCAGGTTTATAAATTCGCATAATAAATTCAAACTATTATCGTTCCTAAATTATCTAAATTATATTTTGAGTTAGTAGAGTCATTACCAGTCATACTTTTCATTTTCTGCATACGAATTGAGTAAAGTTGAATTAGAAAAATGACCTATTGGAAGGGATAAAATTATGCCTTCCAATGGGTCATTTAAAAAAAAAGTTAAATTGAAAGTAAGTTAAACACTTGTAAAACACAATAACACATAGTTCCTACAATGAATTAGCACCAAATAAATGATTTTTAGTTAAAATGATAATATGATTTTTTATGCGAGCACCCTGTATATGATGCTCTGTCCATGAACGAATATTGCTTCCTAAGGTCTTAAGATGAGTACAAAAAATTGGCGATCCTGTGCTCCTATAACTAGATTTTTATTCTTCGAGGCCGTGAAAGTCGAAGGTTTGTGAGATACGCCCATATCGATGGGCAGCATGAACAATTATTTACAACACTTATAGAGGAAAGACTGATTATTACGACAATAAATTTCTCTAATGAAGGGATTGTAATAAATTATAATAATAATAATAATGATGTAGGCTGAAGAACCACGATTGATACACCCAGAAAAATTAATGGTCAATTCTACTATAATATATAATAATAAGTCAATTCTAATATAATCAGCAATTAAAATGTGGTACGTGTCATTATTTTTAAAGTAGAAATCACTATATTTAACAATCAATACCCAATTGGCAAAGTATAATGTAAGCCAATAGAAATTGTAATTATAATTTTCAATATTCCGACCAAATTTAATTATGTATATTTTGTCAATAAATCACGATATCAACTACTAATAATGATGATAATAATACTAATATAATTAATACATTTCTCAAAGGATAGATTTAATTGAAAATTATCAGGCGACACGGAAAACAAATGCAGCCAATTGAAAATAGTTTATAGTGATTCACTCAGCTTCCTTAATAAAGATATATAGTTTATGGGGTTTTACCAAAAATATTGCAAAACTCATTGCTTAGGTTAAAAAAAAATTGGTCTAAATTGTGTCGGAATAAACTCAGCACTCAGCAAGTTCCAAAACTATTAATGAGGCAGTGATATCGATATATCTATATAGAGTCGTAGTATGTTTTTCGAGATCGGACCGCGAGATACATCGAATTAGACCCATAGTATCCGAGAGATGCTCCACAGGATCACTGCTGTTGCGGGTTTTCCCGCTCTCGGCGGTTGGCTATCGAGGAAGGATCGGACAGATATTGCCGTGTGGCTAAACCACATCCTCAGCGCGCGGTACGACTAGTGGTCGTGGAAGTTCAACGACAGACAACAACTGTGTCAGGCACGTTCGCATTTCCCAAACCGAGTTATCTCTCGCGCTCCCTCTGTCTCTCTGCTTTTAACCCGCCACTTTAATGGCTAGCCTGCCACACATCCCCAACTGAATTATCAAAAACCCTGAGCCCTCACCTACATCACGAAAGATTTATTTAAATTGAAATATACTGACCTGCTGTCGTTTCCCTGTTCACAACATTCCGCGACTTGAATTCAATTGTTTTCTTTCAAAATATTTCAATCTGAATTTTTTTTAAATGTTTCCTTGATTTGTCATTTTACAAACTCTTTTATTTATTATTTTTATTATTATTTTAAGGTAAACGCCCCGGTACCCAACCATGTACCAGTCTCCAACCACTGACACAAATATTGACTAAAATTAAGAAATTATGAATATGAAATAAATAAATAACTAGTGCTACCATTTTTGCAATTCTTTATGTCTGCATAGGCCAATAATAAAAATAGTCATTAATTTTTTTGTTGACATTTTTTAAAGATATTGTGCACTGCAGACGCCGCTCAGAGGATCGGCGCATGTCTTTTAGCCAGTTCGTTAAGAATTGGCGTAACGTTGTTAAGCTTATGACGCTGTTATTTTCACGATTTCCACAATAATTCGTGGCTTGTGGTATTCGCGAATAAATAGACTTTATAAATCTTCCATTAAAATTTACGAAAAACCACTGCTAAGTCGTCAATTTCCATGGTTGGCTATTGGGGCGCATCCGCAGTATGCTGTACCGATATCCAACCGCGGCCTATTCCCGGCCAACACAAGCTCAGCGAACATAACCTCTATGGCAAGTTGATGCTGGTTGCACGTCACGGTGAGCCTTTTTATTAGTTATTATTTATCATAAATTATCCCAAACGTTGCGTGTAATTTAAGAAATAAAATGAGGTTTCAACGAATCGCATAGCCTCGTATCGGCGGGTGGTTGCGTATAGGGGCATTCTTGGTCGGGTATTTAGACATTACTTGAAATCGGTGGTCGGGTACTAGTCCATCGACTTTCTCAATTGTTTCCTAACTTTAACAAAAAACTATACCCCTGACATGAATTAATGGATGCTTTTCGAAAAGTAGAAAAGCTAAGCTTTGCATTAGTTATGGTTACAATTATTGAAAGGTCATTTTAGTATAAGAAATATAACTTTACAGTTTCCTGTTCTCTAAGATGGCCGGCTATTGGGGCGTTTACCTTAATGACAATTTATAAATAATATTATTGAAAAATTACGATCAAATATGATTGGTACCGATTATTTCAATTAATTCAGCCCTCACCAACGTCACGAAAGATTTATGTAAATTGAAATATACTGACCTACTGTCGCTTGCGTGTTCACAAAAACCCGCGACTTGAATTCAATTGTTTTTTTTTTGTTTTTTTTTTTCAAAATGTTTCATTCTGAATAAATCATTATATGCATTGTCATTTACTAACTCTTTTATTTATTATTGTTATTATTTATATTATCATTTTAATGTCAATTTATACATAATGTTTTCGAGAAATTCCGATATGTCTAGAAAATTGGACTAATAGTGTTCTTTAAAACGGTTAAAAAAGTCCTAACAGAACTTGGCACACAGGTACTGTGTATCGATCCATGTGTCTCTTTTCATAGATAGCATGTACTTGGTGCGATTTCCGAAAGATATAAGCGTTATAAGATAAGCTAAAAGCGTTTACACAAAGAGCCCGTTTAAATATATCAAGATGTCAAAAGATTATTTCACAGCACTTCACAGTACTTTTGATCGACTAAAATTAAAAAATTTAAGAACTTCATTTAAAAGATTTCAAAATTTTATCGTTTTTAAAATTACACCGAGAGAAAAAATAGTACTCATTCCCAGATTCGTATAGTAATTGGGATCCAAAGTGAAAAAATGGCATTTTTTTCCAGACACATACAAAGATTTACTAGGCGTCGGCCGCTGTACTATTTAGCCTAAATATTTATTACTGTACGAATCTAGAAATGAGTACGATATTTTTCTGTCGGTGTACTTTAAAAATGATAAACTAAAAATAAATGTATAAATATTAAACTACCCCGGACTGAAAAGAAATGAGTGTATTTAATAAATAAATTGTCTAAATAAAAGGTTGTGAAATAATATGCGAATGATTGTTATTAAATTTTTTATTTACTCAATTTGTTTATTAATTACACTCATTTTTTCAATGCGAATTTTTTGTATTTTTATACTTTTTTTCTATAAGTCGTTTTGAGGTTTTCAAGGTTTAACTTTAACAGTACTAGTCGACGATTACTCAAGTATCGATTTTCAACAGACGGTGAATTTATATGTCCCAGCATATGTGCTCTCAGATCGGAAGCTTCTGAACTGTGGGAGGAACAACTGACTCTCGACATCGATATCCTAGGAACAACCTGTAGCCGGTGGGTAGAGCATTTCATATGCTCTCGAGTCAGGAAGCACCGTTAACGCATACAATACGACTAGAAGCTTGCACGCTTCGAGGTCGGTACTCCATGAACTTGGCCATTATAACCTCGACGAAATTCCATCCCTATCTTGAAGCTCGTTTAAACCTTCCGGTATTATGTCTTTCATAATATCCTCGGCGTGGTAGTAAAGTTCTTCTTTCGACAGTAAGCTTCATCGAGCCGGAAACTCCGAGAGCTTCGGTCCACCGCGTTGAAACCGCTAATAACGCGTGGGTCGATGCGGTGGGCGATGAACAGTGACCGTAATGAAATTTGACAAAGGCTTCGACGTCAGTGAAAAGATTATTACAAAACGCGTCATATTTACTAGAGATAAGCTTTATCTGTAGCTCTCAAACTAATAATTATCAGTTCTTGAATATCTCGATTATCTTTGTACCACATCGTATTTTGTTATCATAGATTAATTAATATTTATCGAACATCGTATTTTGTTATCATAGATTAATTAATATTTATCGATATAAGCAGGTTCATCGAGGAGGAAGTATGATAATACGATATCTTATCAGCAGTTCAACAAAATTGGAGCATGATTTTATAGTTTGCTATAAAACTTGAATGGATTTTTCCTTCCTCATAGAGGAAGCGTTGTTTTCATGAAAATTTTTTTTTTTCGAGATTTTCATACCAGTATGCTTAGAAATGTCCAAAACGTCGAGAAAAGTTGTTTAGAATAAATGTCCGTATGTGTATGTGTGTGTGTGTGTGTCCTGGTTTCCGAAAATTCGATGAACTATTACTCAGTAACCGTTCGAGCGATATGGCTCAAATTTGGCACACAAGTGGAGTAGTTGCCCCGCTTTGAATGTTGAGATTTTTGAAGAAAAAAAATCAGCCATTTTGATTTTATGGTACTTTTAATTTTTTGAAAAAAAGGGCATGGTCACCCTAACTTTCGTAAAAATTAGACGATTTTGCTAAATAGTTGTTTATAAATAAATATACGTTCAATGTTGTTTGGCATTGAATTTGGGCGAAATCGGTAAAGCGGTTCAGATTTTATAGGTGTTTGAATTTTTCGAAAAAAATCATTTTTTTTATAAATCACGTCGAATTTCACCAATTTAACCGAAATGTTTTACAGACGAAAAGAAGCATAGCTGCACGTGTACGTGCAGCTATGCCACGTACCAAATTTGACGATGATCGGTAAAGTTGTTTAGATTTTACGACATTTTGAAATTTACAAAAAAACGATTTTCGCTCTAGCATCAGCAAAAGTTGATAATGCGAGACAAAAGTTTGTACTCGATGGAAATAAGAATGCAAAGTAGGACTTTACACATTGTTTCATATATAATTTTTATTTTTTAAAATTTGTAATGACCGCTTGTCCCAAAATAGAATTGCTCATAACTCTCGAACGTCGTGACGAATCGAGATGAAAATTTACACAAAAGAGGAGGATAAACTCCGTTTTCGATATCTCGATTAAGGTAGTCCTTGCGCATTAAGCTGAGGTCAAATAACTTTTCGAAAAATGGGAAGGAATTGCAAACACTTTTCGCCAATATAAACAAGGCTCCAAAGTAGAACTTTGCAAATTGCTTCCTCATTATTGTTGGATTTTTATAAAGCTTCCTCTATGAGGAAGCCAAAATAGATTAACATGCTTCCTCATAGAGGTAGATTAGCAAAAATCCAAAAATAATGAGGAAGCAATTTGCAAAATTCTACTTTGCAGCCTTTTTTTTAGTGGTGATCTCCATACATAATTCCCACATGGAAATAGAAATATATGCACGATATATTCGACGTATAGAACTTTTTGGCGGTAAACGTATATGAAATATATTTTACATATATTCCATACATATATCCCATATATTTTCAATATATTTTTGCACACATATATGCAGAATATACGCAGCATATAGAACTTTGTGGCGCAATATATTTAACGTATTTTACATATATATTTTTCTATGTGGGTTATAGATTGCTTGGACATTTCAAAATTTGGGTCATCAAGTTATTATTAAATTCAGAACTTTACCAGATTCCTATGTTAAAGGGCAATATTAAATAAATTTACGTTGGAATATACGATGTAGAAAATTAATGCAGGCTATCTTTATTGCAATAACAAAAATTACTGAGAAAAATAAAATATTCTCTTTGCAAATATTTTAAATAGTGTGTGTACTTTCAATTTGGAGAGCAGCAGAAATAATTTTCTTTCTCATAAACGTGAAATAACAAAGGAGAATGAGATAATAGTGGATGAGGTTCATTTCTGGATGTGAAAATGGAATTATGGTGAAAAATATTCAGCGGTGTAAAAAAATGGACATGGTAATGTGCAAGTTTATCTTGGTGATAACATAACCTTTATTTAAAGGATAAAAAATTTTAGTCAGTATGAAGAGTGCGTTGACTGTATAAATTCCTGAGAAAAGCTCTAATTTTATATTACAATGGAGCTCTTTTGTTCGCTCAGTATATTTCCGTACATATCATCATTAGATATAGATAGCGTAAACACAATGATTGAATGCATACCATACAATCTGTAGTCGCATATCTATATACTCGTATATTTGCCTGTAGTGAACTCGACGCATAGAATCTGCAATCTATACGCATGACATTCCATGTATGTTTACTCGTACGCATTTCCAGAATGCATTATCGACTTACTGCTATTTCCTATCTTTTCACATCACTCATATTTTCCAAACAACATGTTTTAACATATCTTCGCTTGCAGAAAAAAACAAAACAATAAAAAAACAGTACATTTCATCGAATCGGCAATAACAAAAAAAAATTCATAATTGAAAAAATAAAATATTAGTTGCTTCAGTAAACTTGTAGATATATAAATGTAGTAATTGGCATTTTTTTATATGTCGATTATCAAAGTGTAAAAGCGACAAAAAATTATTGACCGTGTAAGACTTACACAAGTAATTGTATATTTATAGAAAATCGTGAAATATATTAAGTAGATTCGGAGCATTATATTTTTTGTGAGAATTGATAGGTTTAACCATACAATAAATTATGTCCTGAGAATTTATTAGGCATTTTCCTACTATTACATTTTCGGTCACAATCGTGGCTATTTTAAACCTATGTAGAAATTTTTCAACTTGTGTTCATCGAATTTCGGAGAATTTATTAAGTATTAAATTTTCGGTCACAACTATGGCTATCATAAACCTATGTAGAAATTTTGCAAACTCATGTTCATCGCCTAATCGTCTTAGTCACGAAGGCATGTGGACAAACAAACTAGTCATAGTTAATTGAGCGGTAGACAGCGTATCGTTGCGTAACGTCGTTACAACATCTAATCCAGAAGGTCTCACTATTCCATAATACCATCATCTCTTAACCTTCAAACAAATCTTCAGAGTTTTGAATGTTCTTCACTAGCAACATTCTCTATTAATTCAAATGATCCAGGCATCCAGAGTCTTTAAGATGCAGCACAACTTTAGCAAAGTACTCGGTCATAACTTCACCTCCTGCAGCTTTAGCCATTTTTGCTGCGGTCTCAAGATCACCTTGATATTCTTCAATTTTGGGATGGATATAACCACGAATGACTGGCAAGTAAAAGCTTGCGATCATATATCCAAAAAGACATCGTCGCTTGTAATCAGCAAGAAAATTGTCATACGAATATTTATCTAAATCCGTGATTCCAGCTTCACGCAAATATGAAATCAATGCCTTGTGATAAGCCCCAAAGATGTCATCGAACTTAGTAATATTGTCTTCGATGGAAGAATTAAGAAACAGGAATGTAGACAAATCAATGGCTGGCGACGCGTAAGACATTAGAGCAAAATCAAAAAGCATCGCTTCCATCTTTCCATCAGTTTTCCTGAAGAAAATGTTGTTCCTGGTGAAATCGCCGTGACAAAGAGTCGCAAGTGGTTCAACAGGTTTTAGACATTCCTCCATCAATTGGTAAGCGTTGCTAAAGTGTTTTTCCAACTTGTCACAAAATGCTGAATCACAATATTTTTTTCTTAACAACTCGATTGGCCTCGTCGCGATATCGTTGACAAAGTCACATAGCCATGAACCCTCAACGAATCTTGTTTCTTGAATGTCATTGATGATTTTCTTGCACTCTTCAGGTTCGCGTTCCTTCATCACGTAGCCTAACGCGTGAAGTCTTCCTATTTCTTCAACAGCCGACAAAACGTACTCAAGAGGTACGTCAAAAGGTTGACGACAAATTTCGTAGCCCAGTTCGGAGATGTTTTCAACAACGATCACTATTTCATTAGTGGTGCCTTCAGCGGTGTAAAAACAACGAGGAAAACGTGAACTGCCTTTTGCAACTTTTGTGTAAAATAGTATTTCGTTGTGAAAATGTTTGTTCAAGTTCATTTGACCAGCCTTCAATGTTCCCACTGGTGGCCTTTTTATTACCAGATTCATTACATTCTCGTTGGCTTTCTCGATGCTTTGTTTGTTTGACTTGGTGATTAACTTCAGGAAGCAAACATAGGAGAGATAAAAACCGTGTTTCGGAAACGACATTTCCCATCGCACATCGTCGCTTGATTTACCGAGATGTTCTAATAGTTTTGGTATCAAGTTGTTCTCGATCCACTGGGTTTGCTCTGGGACTTCCGTCATTTTCACATTAAACTATAGTACCCGCACTGTTTATACGGAGAGGAAATATTTATCTGCTATACGCAGCGACTATTGCCTCGTTACTGACTGGTTGAAGTATGAGAATCCGTTTCACAATCACCTTTTCTAATTGACCACGACGACGGTCGGTGGCGTAGAATCTGATGTTATGGTTGTGGACCGTTCGCGCATGCGCAGATCTTGCCACGAGCGAATGCCAACGTTCTTATATAATTTTACTGCGCGTGATGCTGTGAGTTGCTTGTGACTAGCTTATCGCACCAATTAAACGGGGATCTCTCACACTTTTGCACGCGTTTTTGCGATTACGGTCGTTGACTTCTACACTGAGAGAAATCGCGGTAGTTTAGGCAACTATTAAGCCGTAACTGTAGATTTGTAGTCTATGCAACAATTTGAATAGTAATTTTAACTGATTTATTGGTTAATTAACTACGTTATAGTTACTGTAACTAATTATATAGTTGGCTTAACATAATGTCCTAGTTACAGTGAACATATAGTGAAATACAACCTTAGCTATTTTTTTATAGTTAGTGCAACTTTATTATTATACTTTTAATGACGATTTTAAAATTGTTAAACAATCTTTCAAAGAATGCTATGTTTATGATTATGTTTTCTATGAATAGTACATCGCATCTATCGCTAAATTTTAAGAACAATATACTTTTTGTTACTTATTTATTTATTTATTTATTTTATATTTATTTTACAGTGAACGGGACAAGTCCCTTGAAAACCATGACAAAGATGGCACATTAAATATTGTTACATATAATAACCCGAAAAAATAAATTATTTATTCATAAGAAGAAAAAAAGAAAAAAAAACATTATTGCATAAAGGACAGATTTACAAACTTAAGAATTACTATGAGGGGTCACTAAGCGTAATATAATGATTCAAAGAATTCATAAAAACCGAAAGTAGAGAGATACAAAAATCGACGAAAGGTAAGGCAGCATTACCATTCCGAAAAATTCGCGTTAATGGCTCGTTGTAACCATAATTGGTACGATGATAATTTATATAAAAAATGGCATGGTTACGGACATTACGCATCAGGACAGAGACAGTGACGGAACTGAGGAGCTTAGGGCAAATAACCGTCCCTTGTATTATCTTATATAACAAAACTAACTCAGCCTTCAGTCTCTACGCACAGTTAGTGTACACATTTGCAATTCCACTCTCATATAATCACTGATAGTTACGATAACTGTTATTAACTGTTGCATTGACTATAAATAATTAATACAGATAACTTTTTGTAAATAGCCGAGGTTGTATTTCACTATAAATTTATAGTTACCAATATCTTTTTTTTCTGTCAGTGTACGCTAGTCGGATAGTAATAAATCATCCTACTCATATACAAGTATGATGTCAATTTAGTAATCGATAAACACGTTTCAAAAACTCATGTTCAGTATAAAAAACACCCGACTGCAAAAATGAGTGTAATTAATAAAGGAATAGTGAAACAATAATTATTCGCATATCACAGTCAGGACGACGAATTAATCTCACGACTGTAATATGCGAATGATTATTGTTTCACAATATGTTTATTAATTAAACTCATTTTTTTCAGTCGAGAGTTTTCTGATTTCTATAAAATTATTTTTATTTAATGATTTTTAAAGTTATTCTAATACTTCATCTAATTTATTTATTTATTTACTATTTGTCTCGCATTAGTTGAATATTATTAATTTGTGTATTTACTGGTAACTAATCCTATTAATTATAATAAATTATATACTATTTATTTAATACTTTGTATCTCTGTTAACGATACTACTATATTTCATTATTTTGTAAGAGATCATTTTCGGCCCGGTACATTTTTTAATAAATAAATAAATATTCGACAATAAATAAAATTATTTATTGTCGAATATTTATTTATTTATATTTATTTATTTACTTCTGTAATTATGAAAATAATTTATTTTTTAACACTTTATTTGAAATCGTGATAAAGGGGGCACAAAATAATGATTCAGCAAAATTATATATGAATCAAGAATTATGATTCATGTTGTTATGAAGAAGTGCAATATTGATAAGCTCATACATTTTTTCACAATTAATTGAATAACGAAGATGAGCAATAGAGCGGGAATTTATCAACAGTTGCTCATGAAGAGATATTCGTATATATCTATATTATAAGTGGAAAGTTTTTTTAATACACTGTCATTTATCAAAACCTGTCAAACCAACATGCGATAAGCTTGTAGAGAAAAATTCTTAGTTACATATGAATTAATGCAAAACCAGCAGACATAGAAAAACCACGAAAGTGTAGAAAAATGCCACACTGTTTTTTTTCTCTCCTTTCTGTCATAGCCATCAATTTTTTTTTAGCTCATACCAGACCAGGCTTTAAAGGATCTTTCCAATGTCACGGCCCGAAAAATAGCCTATTTTCACGATTTTTTTTCGGACGGTTACTATACGCCGATCAATCTCAAATTTTTATGACATATTAAGGTAATCATGAATGACAGAAAATGATTTTTTATAAGACGATTTTTATTGTTTCAATATTTTTTTTTAATTGTTGAATATAATGTTGATAGAAAAGATAGCCTCATGGTGGACATCCTAGAAGTGGCAAATTTGATCTGAAATAAAAAACCCAAAGGATTATTAATTAATATGCGATTGGCTATCGCGCTATGGAGGCTTTTTTTAAAATCAAAATTGACAAAATGGCGGCGGTTTGAACAAAAAGTACCGAATTTAGCCGTTTCTTTCGACAGTTTTTCTTTTAAAAAAATGGGAAGATTAAAAAAAAAATCTTCCATAGCACAATAGAGAGTAGCGTGAAGAATGTTCTCATAAAATTTGAAAACAATCGCTTGAAAACTGTTCCCTGGAGAATGACCACCGTTTTGAAAAATGTCGTTTCGAGAAAAATGCGTTTAAACTTTCGAGTGTAGAAATTTCATATACCTAAATTATGTACTTACGACTAATCGGCGATGCCAGGTCCATAAAGTATGCCAGCGAAGTATTTCGAATTTCGCTCTAAAAATTTGAGAGAATGTTTTTGACCGTATATAAAAATGGATAAGACCAAAAAAAATGTCGATTTTTTTTTCACACTAGAAAGATCTCTTAAACTTTAACACAACTTTAACTCTATCACAATTCTAAATAATCGCTTTTTGGTGACTCAATAAAGAAAAAATGTGAAAAACTGAAAGAAAATCGTTAAAAGCTAAAAATTGACATGACAAAATCTTCTAAGCAACGTTATAACATAAAAGATTGGTAGTTAAAAGTCTTTAACCTTAATACATGAAATGAAAGATAACAAAAAAAATCAACAAGTTCGTCTGCGTTATAATCACTGCAATGACTTTGCTTGTTCAGCAATTACTGTCGTCGAGCATTTAGTCGCGAAGTTGCGACTGATAAGAATTTGTCGACAGTAAATAAGAGTGACACACTGAAAAAGTCTTTGTGAGCTTAGAAAAAAGAATCTCGTGTAGTTATCAGAACTACCGCATACTTAGTTATTTAAACTTTGAATATTTTTCAGTACATACGAATAAACTTTACTCATTGTCATCAATGTTTTTTAAATTTATTAGATATCTAACACGTATCTAGGGCATATGTAGAGATTATCAGCTACTTCAAAAAGACTATTATTTTTTAAGTAGCTGATAAGCCCTGGAAGATTCGTGACACCAATCGCCATGCAGTAGCTTTGCAGTGGCCATAATGACTGTAAAACGATAAATATTGTGATAATAACCAATTTTCTTGATACCAGACAAAATGACCTATTTTGCGTTATATACTCCAAGAGAATTACATAGAAATTAAAAATATTCGGCTGCGAGGAGCTTTACCCAAGTAAAAAAATTGTATATAGTCCAACATATGGAATTGGATATATATAGTCTGTATATAAACTACTTATACAATATATAATACAATTTATTTATAAGATCAACTGTGAAATTGGATTTATGTATAAATTGTATACAGATTGCATATAGAGCGTATGTATGTGTTTTTATATACTCGATATATAATTTTTTTCCTCGGGTAGATATGTATATGTATATCTGTAGTTCAAATGATCGCATTTCAGAAAATGCGATTAGCTTCAACATCGTGACACAAACTTGAGATTATAATTTTCCATTGAATTCCTGAGTCTCTTGACTAGAAGATTTACAAAAATGTACTATCATTGGATAAGGAATGACGAGAATCATTCAAGGTTGCAGTAATATTTTATTAGTTCTATTTAGTTGAAGATTAAGTGGTGGCTTATATCGAATGAAATCGGAATCAGTTTTCCGCTTTATCGTATTGAAACAATAAAAATTTAATTTATGTACTTATGTCTTTTCTGTAAATGGTACGTCGATTACTCATAATATGGAGGTTACGTTATAATAGGAACATGGTATAAATGACTTATATTGTTATAGGTGTTAATATCACAGCCCAAGTAAAAAAGTTGTAAATATTCCGAAACAAGGAATTGGGCATATACAAGTTATATGCAATTTATATATAAGACCACCTGTGAAGTTGTCTAATATGATTATCTAATAGGTTTATGTATAATGTGATTCATTGCGAAAAACGAAGTGGCTGCTCTATTTTTTTTCGTAAGTTGTACCCATTCAAGTAAAACTGTGTATTTGTTTCATCCGAAAATGAGAGTGGTGTTTGCGTTGTTGAAACACAACAAAATAATTTTTATTTATTATTAAAAGTACAAATCGAGATAGTAACATTTATTAGCATTTAAAAATGTTGGATAACATTGAGACACTTTTTATAGGTGGTGAGATTTTTTAGTTTTTTTTTTTAATATCGTTGCATGCAAACGATGCATACTTCAGAATCATAAATGAGAAACAAAATTTGGTTTAATGTCTTGCACATTCTATCCATAGTAAAAGTTCCTTCTCGGCAACCTCGTCCTTGCTGGCACGCTCCACCGGAGGTTCGAAAAGCCAAGAGAAGTGCAACCCGCATCTTGCGTCTCACTCGCACTTATTACGAGACCATGAAAGTCCTAAAATTAATGGACCATCATTTCCACGGGTAACGCCTCGGGCGCGGAGCTCGCTGTGCGCTTGTCTCCGGTTTTGCTGGAAGGTTTCTTCGTGGCTACAGCGTCTCAATTCATCGCGCTCGAGCTCGCTCGAGCCAAAGGGACCAGCTCACGGAGTTGGAAGAGGAGCAAAGCAGACATAGAAACGCAGCTGGTCTCCCTGAGTTCCGCAACCAGCGGCCCGAATCAACAGCAACCACCGTGTTGATTTATCCTCCTTGTGAGAGTCTACCTCACTCACTGTGCTGTGCTCGCTATTCTCGAAGGACGAATACCCCGGGTAACGTCGTGACCGCAGCGTCGCTTCGTGATACCGCAAGAAGTTTCACATACGCAGACAAATACAAGTGCAATTCCATCTTCGCAAGACGTTTCGTTAGACGCATAGGAGAGCTCAGCAATTTGCTAAGCACGGTAACCGACACGCAGTACAAAAAATATCGCTCTCTTTTTCTGACATTAGTACCACGTGCTAGACAGCCATGGCTCTGCAAAAAACTGACTTGGATCCTACAATTATACTGCGTCATTGTTCAGGACATAACAGCCTGAAAAATTGGAAGATAAGTTACATTTTTCAGCCTCTAAAACTGTATTAGGTAAGCAGTAGTTCAAAAAGTGCCGCTAGATGGCCAGCGCCTCTAATGCGCTTCTCGCACACGATACGTTCCTTCAGAATATAAGATTTCGAATCTTCTCATATGAACGCGCACGATGGCTGAGTAGAAGTTCTATTTATCGGAAACCTAAGAAATTAATAATATGAATATTGTAACGTCAGAATAGAAGTTTTATTTGTCTGAAGACATTAAGAAAATTGAAATTTCTGTTCGCGTCACTTGGCGATACCGCAAGAAATTTCACGATAGCAAGGCACGTAGACACATGATGATATATATTCACGAACAAATGCAATTTAATCTTCGAAGGACATTTTGGTAGCCACACAAGAGTGTATCCAAACATTTGCAGAGTGCACATTCAGAAGCTCCCGGGAAAAACCAAACTCCTTTCTTCTAACGTAGCCGCACGTGCTATGCAGGCAGGCATGGTATTCCTAGAGGCTGAATTGGATCCGACTTCTATAGGTTGCTACTACTGAGGCTAAGGGTAAATGCAGCAGTGGAACCATGGCAGTCTTCTATTACCAGTGGGCGCAAAATCGTCGGAGACTCTTGGCGCAAGGCTCTTCCATCATCCCCTTTCCGCAACGAAATTAACTGAATTGGCCCCGCACGAGTGGTCCTCAAATGAGAGAAGTTCAAGGCGAAGGAATTGGAAACTTGGTAGCAAGCTGTGCGAGGATGAAAAAGAGGTCGTCAAGGGGGGTAAAAGGGATTTTTACGATTTTTCAAGCTTGAAAGAAAATGGAGAACTCGATTTCTCAGAGATTCATCGCGTCGATGCATAAGGAGTTACTATGAAAGAAGGAGAAATGTATCCTCCGGCGGGGTACACGATAAAATTGTCCAGCATCCTTCACTGATGTATGCAAATAACGAGCTACGAAGCTGGAAAACGCTACGCTCTCTACCACCTTCATCCCTTTTCTTTTTTTCTCTTTCTCTCTCTCTCCGCTCGAGAACCAGGGAAGAAGCAACGGAAGCACGCTCAGAAAAGCTCTGATGCCATGTGTCGGGTACAGATATATAACTCACAGGGCACAGCAGACGAACCGTCTCACCACGTCCAGGCGAAATTCGCGGACGTGGAAAATTTGCCTCACCGCCCGTCGAGAGTCACGTTCCACGTAGATGGGAACGGAAATACCGCTCTATGCGTATTTACTCGTACTGCGGTCTAGAACGTAAGTATGCACTGGACTTTTCTCCGTTGGCCCTTACGAGTGGGTAGACTATATTTTAAACAAGGTAGATGCAATTTTCGAGATAGAATACAATATTTGTATTGTTGTACGCAGAAGAATGGATGTAATGGAAAAGTAAAATATAATGACACTGCAGCTGGAAATATTCAAATGTATTATTTCGAATTTCCAAGGTAAATATAAACATGACTTCTAAAAAAATTCATCTCAATGCGTCCGCGACATAGAGATGTAATACTGAAAATACAGAGTTTCCGAGTTATTCGTGACTATAAAAACAAAATTACATTATTACAAATGTAGAAAACAGATGCATGACAATATCGAAAAGTAATGACTGCATCATTTTTTTTTAAATTAGCATTATAATTGGAATAACCTTATGGTAGTCCAATTTATCGATGAAAATATTTTTCACTTCCGGACACCTTAACTCATATATTTTATAGCCATATATTTTTAATTTCCAAAATGAAATAACTCAGTAATTATTGTCAGAAATTAGTGAAAAATATGTGGGTCACTCAGTGACCCACTGTGACGCAAAGGGTTAAATAAGCTTCTGTATTTTTTTTACTAAAAATATATTCTACGGTCTGACTCTAGAAATTATTATTTATACTTAATTTAAGAAGATGTTACATCTTGTAGATTTAAATCTTCACAATAATTTAGTCGCTTTAAATATTTATCAAACATAAATTGTATTCCACGTCTACGGAATCTTCTTACTAAATCCCCGTTCGGTCTATGAGAGAAACTCGAACTTCTGAAGATAACTTGTAACAGGAAACTTCTCTCCGAAGATATTCCGGGAAGAGTATTATGGAGTTTCGGTTAACCCTTTGCGTCACAGTGGGTCACTGAGCAATCACCGATTTTCAATTTAAATGTTTTAAACTAATTTCTGATAATAATGAATGACTTTTTTCATTTCTGAAATGAAAAATGAATGGCTTAAAGTGTAAACAAAAAGCACTCAGCAATTTTATCAAAAAATCTAACTCTTCGGTTTCGGCCAGGAGCCTTTGATATTTTTTGGCGCCAGGCTCTTCGATTCACAACCTGAAGGGCTAAAAGGTTCGAAATTTCACCGAATTTGCGCCAGTAGCTCGATAGAATTTTTTTAGGAAAGGTTTCAGAAATAACCGAGACTAATTCTGGAAGCACACTATTTTTACTTCGACAATTCACACACAAAAAAGTATACTTTAATAAAAAGTTAGATCCACAAAATGTCATATTTTTCCCTGAAGGAGAAAATCAGGCTGCTTCTACACAAAATAAATAAATAAAAAATAAAGAAAATTTCCGATTAATCGGATTCCGCAGGATAAGCAGTCCAGAGACAAGTTCTTTCGCCGCGTGTTCGTCGAAAAGCCCGATTACTTATTCAAAAACAGCTCGAGATCGCGGGCGACGCTTAAATATTGAAAATTGCAACAAGTGACATTGCTATGAAATGCAATGTTACAAATTTCATGACTTCAGACGACGTTATAAACTGAAAATTATTAACACTGACGAGCAGGTCTTCGAAAGAGTCGTTCAAATTACCAAATGCTGTAACTTAAACCCCTGAACCTTCCTTTAAGTAGATTAACGAAAACAGTATGCATAAGAGGCATCGCTATTTATTTCCCTGTTCATTTTTTTTTTTTTTAATATTGGCGTGCATCCAACGTAAGGTATATCCTACGTCGAACGTGCCAAGTGAACCGAATATCGTTATTCAAAGATTTCACGCACCAACGCGGTTGTCCTGACGGATATATAGCCGCCTGTTTCAGTGTGAATCTAATATACTATATACAATACATAGCTGTTCATCCACAGTCTCGAAGACAAGGATATAGCGACGAAAGCGCGAATACCTCCGTGGGAAGCTTTCGCTTACCAGCCGCAATACCCCCTCAACCTCCCTTAACAGTCTTTCTCTTTCTTACCCTCATCCTCATTCTCTCTCACTCGCACGCTTTTCTCATTTCTCGTCGCCGTTGTCGTTCTCCTTTTTTTGCTTGCTCTCTGTCTCACCTTCTACTCACCTTTTTTTCCCTCGGTTTCTCCCGCCATCCACCATCAGCGTTACCACTAGAGAACCCCCTTCGCTTTTCTCGCTCTGTGCCTCTGTTGGCAAATATACAGGCGCGAATTTATCGACCCTCAGCTCAGCTAAACGGTTTAATCCAATTTTCCTGCGAATTGGTGACGACAGTTTTTGCACGACCGCCTCAGCCGCCACCACCACTATAACCACTACCGCTATAACCACTGCCGCTTCTCACCACTGCGTTCTTTTCGCGTCTCTATTTTCTTTATTTCTCTCGCTCTCTCGACGTCCTTTCTACTGGCGCAACCCGCTAAATTCTCGGCCGTCAACGTGTAATTGAAATGCCTATCGGTACTCGGCGTCCCGTTTATCGTCCTTCTCCCTTTCACATTTTTTTCCTCTCTCATCACCAAGCGGATACGTAGGTCGACGGATGGATAACACCAGCACACGTCGAGCGGTTAAAAAAAATTTCATTTCCCGGATACTGGTCAGCGTGAGGACTTGACCGGCATTGACGGTATCGGGGGGACATTCTTTCTTCTCTTCGATCGTTCACTCCGCCAATAATTGATTGAATTTCGATATTCGTACGTGCTATCTTCGTTTCTGTATCGGATATATTGTCACTGGTAATCCGGGTGTATAATTTACGTGAGTAATAAAAATTCACAGGATTTTTATAAGAAAGTGGAGTCGTGAAAGATTATCTTCGCTTTGGAACGGTTGCCGGGAGGATTAGCCTGTCCTACAAGAGATTTCCGCGAATAATGGCACGAAAACTTGAACCCGGGATATATTATTATCTGAAAGTTCCTACGGTACCTTGAATTTTTAATAATCCGGTCAACTCCGAATACTCATTCCAGCGTCGAAAGTTTTTCCGTGACGTACACTTTGGAGGAAGCTAAAGATATAGATTATGCAAGTTAAGCTATGTGTATGGCTTACTAGAAAAAGCTTCCGTTTCTTTATTACAAAAGGGGAGGAGAAAAGTGCGCTACTGTTTTTCATTCCCTTGACAAACTTTTTTTTCCCCGAGTCAAAAGCCTCCATAACCTTAATTCTTTTGTCATATCACAATACCGAATAACCCTAAAATAATCCTTCAACTTATATCAGTTACGAATTATCAGTATTTTTATGGTTACCCAACGTTTATTCTACTTAATGATTTTTATTTTGTAATAGGATAGACTTAATTATAGAATGTGAAACTTTCGTCTCCTGCCGATCTCTATTTAATAATTTTCCGATCCTGATTTCTGCATCGTACATTTGATATTCTGTTTTTTGATTCTGCGACAAGTTTTCAAGCATTACTCGTTGTTTTCGTTTAGCGTCGTCAACCCTCTTGCTCTGTCTAATTAATTCAGATACCAGAGTGCTAAGTTTACCAGAACTCATTGGAAATTTCAACAGATTCGATTTATCCATGAATGATTAATCTTCTTTATTATCGTTCGAGCGCAAACATTGTGTCTTGGAAAATTAAACTAGTTTGAGGTTCGAGCATTCTTTATGTTTTTTTGATCACTTAAGCACAAAATCGGTAACTGGCTTATGTTTTAATCCTTCGCCGTCGAATGATATTGAGAGTACAGAAAGAGGTTCATTCAAGTGAGGTTTTGCCTCTTACACGTTTATTCCAAGAGTTACGAGGAACTGAAAAATAGGAATTATTCGAGAATTATATAAAGTACCGCAGATATGTATAACCGAAATACATACGGAGCTTATTAGATATTATTGAAGAATTAAGAGCGCTCGGATATGAAAATCCGTAAACATCTATTCAATAAGATTCTTATGTAAAGTTTGTCCTTGCATTGAAAACTATTCCTAATACATTATATTTCCAAAATGATATTGATTTCTTGATAATTTTATCACATCTGTAGCATATTCAATTCCATTTATAATTTTATAAGTCCATGAGATTAAAGCAATACTTAAAATAAATAATGTTTATTAATACTGCAATTATGTATTGAATTGTAAAAATATAAAGAGCTAAAAATATTCAAGTTGTAAAAAAAATTTTTATTAAATAAGTTCCGGATTCGACAAATCAGGAATCAATTTAGTCAGTCTTTTAAATGTATTGAAGAAACGATTAAAGCTTACTATTTCTCTTCCAAAATGATATTAATTTCTTGATAATTTTATCACGTATGTTGTGTATTCAATTCTATTTATAATGTCATATACAGTCGATGAGATTAAAGCAATATTTAAAATAAATAATGTTTATTAATACTGCAATTATGTATTGAATTGTAAAAATATAAAGAGCTAAAAATATCCAATTTTCCATCCAAACACAAGTGAGAATCTACAAAATGATTATCTCATCAACGCCAAAAATGCAACAACAAGAAACCTAGAAGTAGCAGAACGCACAGCCCTTCGAAAACTAACAAGAATTAGACATCCAAACAACCCATTGCACACCCGCGCTGAAAAAAATAGTCCCGTAAGGACTCCTTGTGGGACTCCCCCCGGGAGTCCTGCTGGGAGTCCCTCCGGTTTTCCGGTAAGACCCCTTCGAAGCCCGCCAGAGACCCGCGAAAGGCCCGCATGACCCATTTTCAATATATATTGAAAAAAAATCTTCAGAGCATGTTCTTGCGGCGTACATATTACACATCATTATGGTCATTTCGTATAGGAAGTCATAAAAGAAGAGAATATCAAAAGCACTCCAGGTAACAGGGGATTCGGGAATCGTCATGAATATCTGAAACATTCCGAAATATTCGACGAAGAAATCGACAAAGATATCGATGAAGATATCAAACCAGATATTGTACCAGATATTCTGCAAAATATCAAGGAACATATCGTTCAAGTTATCGAAAAAGATATCGAGGAAGATATCGACCAGATATTCGGCAAAATATCAAGGAAGATATTGTTCAAGTTATCGAGGAAGATGTCAACCAGATATTCGACAAAATATCATGGAAGATATTATTCAAGACGTCGACGAAGATATCGAGGAAGATATCGACGAAGATATCAATCAAGATATCGAAAATCGGCCGTGCGGGCCTTCCGCAGATTTCTCGCGGGTTTCCAACGGGTCTCACCGGTAACCCGGAGGGACTTCCTGCAGGACTCCCAGGGGGTGTCCCGCAAGGCGTCCTTACGGGACTATTTTTTTCTGCGCGGGCAATCCACGAAACCACAAAAATCACGCCACTAAAGTTAAGACTTAAAAAACTCTCAACGAACTTTGCACAAAAAAGCACAGACATCATCAACGAACTCAGCATAACCAGGAGAGCCCGAAGAATTACAACCCATAAACACCCACACGAGACAATACTAGAAGCATTTCTTACATTAAAGAGCAATGCAGATGAGCATATCAACAACAGCCAATAATTAAATGAAGAAACAACAAAAATCTGCAGAATGTTGTAAGCCCCACCCAAAGAGATTTATTTTATTTTTCACCGTATCCAATTTCAGTTTTAAGCACGAACAAATACACTTAATCAACATAAAATAACACAACACCACACAAACAAGGAAAACAAAGGGCTGAAGGACTCGAAATTCGACGGCCCATCGCTCACACAATCAACAAACCAAACAAATCACAACCCAAACAAAACTACAATTGTAAACCGTGTAGTAATAAAAACATTACTACTTTCCAACTTTTTAGCAAAATTTTATTAAATAAGTCCCCGGTTCGACAAATCAGAAGTTAATTTCTCCAGTCATTAAAAAAAATTGGACGAACGTTTGAAGCTTACTATTTAACACGAGCTTCCAGTATCACAAAGAGCGATGATATCGATTCCGGACGTAGAGAAGGGCAAGTGAGAAAGCGAGAGAAATATGTATCATTGGCCGATTCGCGAGAAACTAGTGGCAACAGTTACGGGAAGCTGCATCGCTTCGAACTGTTTTGGGAAACGAGACGGAAGGAGAATCTTACTTCTACTTCCGCCGCAAAGTGGTAGCGAAGCCGTGTAAACTGCTGGGAGTAGCGATTTCTACTTTGCCTCTTGCTTCCTTCGATATACGTAACCAAAACCTTTATCCTCCATTTATGTTCAGCCTATACGCGGTACGTATACAGATATAAGCTGTTGGTGCCTTTACAGCGTGGTCAAACTTTACCAACCGAGAGCATAATTTACACAAAATCGCCAAAGTTTCCGGGATAGGCCGCGGTCGACCGCCGGCCAACGGAATGAAATTCTACCGCAAGACTCGCTTCAGCTAACCGCATGCACCAAAAGAATTTTACAAAAAAATCGTTTACTGAGATAATCAAATATAAAAATGCAAAATATCGTCACTTATTTCAATTATTCCTCCGAATAAAGTGATTTTGCAGATTACTTCGTAAAATTATCTATATATACAAGCAGGAAATCAAGTGCTACCGAGTTTTCGCAATCCCAACGCTAAATGGCGTTGACAAGGGGTCAAAGTTTTCACGCTACTTTGGCCCCAAAGATGACAAGAACTTCAACCCGAGAGCCACCGAGTGAGAAAACTGTTATATATAAAAGTTTCTGAGTCTTTGGGGAAATGAAATTTCGAAAGTAGGAAAACTGTCGTGAGTCTCTCTTTCCGCAATCTTCCGTCGACGAAACTTCACATGTTTATTTTTCTTTGCTATTCACTTTCATTTGCTTCTTTGTACATCCTCGCTTCTACATAGCGAAACTCTCGATCGATAACCTCCTTGCAGATTATTGTAAAATGCAGGTATCTTTAGATACCTAAATCTAAAATAATTACAAAATTCAACATTATATGATTCCAAATGTGCAATATTTTTATACATAATGTGAAATTTATTTCCGTAGAGGTTATTTGAAATAAAATATTAAAATGAACAAAATAAGCTGTCAATCAGAAAACTGTCTGACTATTCAGATTCGTGAACTCTAAATTTACTAAACTAATGGCCGTACGATATTTCACATAGTGTCAATAACTTGACAGTCGATTTTGTTTGCTCACAGTATAGAGACGTGGTCAGTGACCTCCAATTTCACAGTGACGAGTGGATCATGAGAAATTGCGGCTTGGGGCTACGAACATCGAGCGGGAAACATCCCATTCGAAACGCACGACCGAACCGAAAGCAACGCGTGATTGCACGAGGATTGGTAAACTCTCGTTGGTGCGTTTTTCCATCGAATCCCCAGTGGACAGTAGTAGAACGAGAAATTTAATAGCCACCCTGGGTTCTTTACCGTCCCTCCAGCCTTCTCAATTCCCTTCCTCCTTTACTCTGATCTACTTCTGTTGTCCGCTCGCTTGCACCCCCAAAACTTTTCAACTTGGATAAAACTAACTTTAAGTGTATGAGGCAATAAACTCTTCGTTCACATTGTTGGCCACGTGTGCACCGCGTGAGGGATGTTGCTGGACGCGGGACGTTCTGCGTCTTCCAAGATCCTTTTCCATGCTCTCGCATCGTTAAATTAGATCACAGGTAGCCTGTGCAAAGGAAATAAGGACGAAACTTTCTGGTGGTTGCTTTTGTTGTTCTTTTGTTTGTTTTTGTTGCTGCGGTAGTGTGCAAAGAACAATATTGCGAGGTCCATTTTACCAGGAAACTCACAAACTTTGGCGTAATCGCAAGAACAGTTTCCGACTCTTACACAAACCCAAGAAATAATTTATTCGGACTGTCTGACGTTTGATTAGTGCTGTTTCATATTGAACCACGTTTTAGTCGAATCTGGCCCAGATGTGCTATGGATACGTCTTCCTGAATCAGGCTTTAAGTCGGATCAGGCTCGTCGAACTTCTGCCTCATTTAGGTCAGCTCTAACACCAATCGACAATCTCAAAGTTGGAGAAAAAGATCTATACTTCGTCAGAAGTAAATACCAGTTTTGTCCGAGAAAAATTGGTATCCAATTTGTATCTATCGGTAGGATAATGGAGAGTGTCCGATAAATAATGCATAAAAATAAATCCTGCTCGGCGTGATGGAGTTTTCACAGAATTGCTGTGAACATTTTATTTGTTTAATCAATCATCGATCCGCCACCATCGCAGTTCGTTTCTCTTCTCCGTCTGCACTTTTCGCAGTTATTTGTCTTGCGTTTTTATTATTATTATAAATTCTATAAGCGAAGTAAACTTGGCCAACATTGTTGGCCGCCTGTGCACCGCGTCAGGGATGTTGCTGGATGTGGGACGTTCTGCGTCTTTCAAAATCCTTTTCCATGCTCTCGCATCGTTCAATTAGATCACAGGTAACCTGTGCAAAGGAAATAAGGATGAAACTTTCTGGTGGTTGCTTTTGTTGTTCTTTTGTTTGTTTTTGTTGTTGCGGTAGTGTGCAAAGAACAATATTGCGAGGTCCATTTTACCAGGAAACTCACAAACTTTGGCTTAATCGCAAGAACAGTTTCCGACTCTTACACAAACCCAAGAAATCATTTATTCGGACTGTCTGACGTTTGATTAGTGCTGTTTCATATTGGACCACGTTTTAGTCGAATCTGGCCCAGATGTGCTATGGATACGTCTTCCTGAATCAGACTTTAAGTCGGATCAGGCTTATCGAATTTCTGCCACATTTAGATCAGCTCTAACACCAATCGACAATCTCAAAGTTGGAGAAAAAGATCTATACTTCGTCAGAAGTAAATACCAGTTTTGTCCGAGAAAAATTGGTATCCAATTTGTATCTATGGGTAGGATAATGGAGAGTGTCCGATAAATAATGCATAAAAATAAATCCTGCTCGGCGTGATGGAGTTTTCACAGAATAGCTGTGAACATTTTATTTGTTTAATCAATCATCGATCCGCCACCATCGGAGTTTTGTTTCTCTTCTCCGTCTGCACTTTTCGCAGTTATTTGTCTTGCGTTTTTATTATTATTATAAATCCTATAAGCGAAGTAACCTTGGCCGACATTGTTGGCCAACTGTGCACCGCGTCAGGGATGTTGCTGGATGTGGGACGTTCTGCGTCTTTCAAGATCATTTTCCATGCTCTCGCATCGTTCAATTACATCACAGATAAACTGTGCAAAGGAAATAAGGACTAAACTTTCTGGTGGTTGCTTTTGTTGTTCTTTTGTTTGTTTTTGTTGCTGTGGTTTGTAGTTTGCAAAGAACAAGATTGCGAGGTCCATTTTACCAGTAAACTCACAAACTTTGGCGTAATCGCAAGAACAGTTTCCGACTCTTACACACACCCGAGAGATAATTTATTCAGACTGCCTGACGTTTGATCAGTGCTATTTCATATTGGACCAGAATTTAGAAATGTGCTATAGATACGTTTTCCCGAATCAGGCTTATCGAATTTCCGCCACATTTAGGTCAGCTCTGAAACCAAAAGTCAATTTCAAGATTGCAGAAAAACATCGTCAGAAAAACTTCGTCAGAAGTAAAGACCAGTTTTCTCTGAGAAAAATTGGTATCCAATTTGTATCTATCGGTAGGATAATGGAGAGTGTCTGATAAAAAATGCATAAAAATAAATCCTGCTCGGCATGATCGAATTTTCACAGAATAGCTGTGAACATTTTATTTGTTTAATCAATCATCAATCCGCCACCATTGGAGTTTGTTTCTCTTCTGCGTCTGCACTTTTCGCAGTTATTTGTCTTCCGTTTATCATTATTATTATGAATCCTATAAGCGGAGTAAACTACGGGGTGTCTGTACCGGAAGCGTCGTAAGCTTCGATCGCAGTCCGAAGGATCGGAAGCAATTTCCCAACTGCATCACAGTTTGCCAAGTTCCGCTTGACTTAGAAGCATCGCACAAGAAAAGTCTTCGCCTCCAGCAGCTATAGTGGCTCTCGAACAAAAGGATTTGTTCAAGCCCGACTAGCCGTGATAAATCGTTGATCTGCCGAAAGTGAAAATTAATCCGATTGGCCGTAGAATGAAATGAATCCTGCAATAAATCTTGTGTGGCTCGAACGATGAGTTATAACTCGCGCGATGAGAGTGAATGAGAGAATCGGTGAGTAGGGTTGGGAGAGAGACAGCGGGAGGAAGCGTGCGCAAGGGATGAGGAAAAAGCTCGGGCAGCAGCAGCAGCAACGGGCGGTCGGTTGGTTGGTTCTGCTGTGTGTGCCGTTCGGCCAGAACATCGAAGCATCCACGAAGAAATATGATGCTCCCGATCAGCTTATTTATCGGCAAAAACTCGGTGAATAGAGAACCCGCAGCTCCTCGATACAGCGCTGGACAGCTCCTCTCTTCTCAGGGTTTAACATTCTGTCGTCCGTGTTCGTATGCCTGTGAATTTGCGGCTGTATATACAAATATACATAGATAAAGTCGAGTTTGCACTAGACTTTTTGTCCAAGAGATGGGATTTAGTTGGATAAAGGGGGAACTTAACCCTAGACAGGTCATACAAATATGCTAGCACTACAGGAAAAAGAAATAATTCGTTGAATAGGCTCCAAGCGATAAAATTGGTTGGGACAATAAACATATTGGTAAAATAGGATCCAAGCGATAAAATTGGTTGGGTTACAGAAACAAATCAGTTAGTTGGGGCGACAAATCAGTTGGATGGGCCGGCAAATTAATTGGTTGGCATCCAGTTTGTCCATCCAAACAAAAAATTAGTTAATCTAGCTAACTTAGTCGCTTTCTAGCGTATTTAGCCATGTGAGTTGGTTGGCGCAACCAATTATTTTTCTCCGGTTTGTTTGTTTGCAATTTTGTTTGTTTGCAATTTTGAATATCTAATGAAGTTACTTTTGAATTGATACAACTAGCCCCGATCTCTACTGTTTACTGTACGCTTACAAGATCGATATACAAAAAGGGAAGAAGAAGTCAACAATCGATGGGGCATTTAAATTTCGCTGTGGTATCCCCTTCTGTACCAATGCAGGAGACCGGACGACGTAGTGGAGAGAAAAAAGTCTAATGGTCTGCAAGCCGCGCCTTCCCAATCTCTTTTAAAGGACCACCACTCGGAAAAGTTCAATTCCGGAGGTTAATGCTCGAACCTACACCACCAAAGCCTTGGTTTGTTCCAGCTTTAATCCTCCCCACTATTCGCTTTTTGCTCTTTCTCTTTTTCTGTCCCGCACTCGCTGCAATGGTATCTATATACCAGTATAAGCTTGGTAGGGAACGTCTTCTTTTTTTTCTCGTTGCTCTTGAAACGCTCAAAACCTTTAAATCTTCATTAAATGAAAACAGAAGATTCGACGGATTGGATCTCACAACCAATGCTTAGCACAGTTACAATTAATCAGTTGGATAAAGGAACTACAACATGATCCGTAGAACACCAGTAATAACATGACCAGTTGACATCACAACCTGAACCTGGTTGCTGGTTTGTTGATGCGACCAATTATAGATGGATGTATGGATGGATAATGAGATCGGTTCAATCGAAAATAGCTAAGACTACGTTTCCAATTTGGATTCAGTAATAGGCGACACTGCATCTACTACAATCTGCTACTAAAACTTTTTTCTGTGTTGTTTTACTGTATTCAGTTCAGCAGAAGGGTTTCGAAGCGGAGACTCTCGTAAGTGAGATGTCCAACCGTTCGATTAGATTGCAAAACTTTGGCAAAAGGTATTCCATACTTAGCTTTCGGTTCCCTGCGCAATATTTTTGTGGGAAACATGATATCGCGCCCAGCAAAAGTCCCGGAATATCGTGATCGCATCAGTGACTTTTGCATCCTCATGTATACTTTATATCTGTATAGAGTTGCCGATCGATTGATAGGGAAACTTTTCACCAAGATAACGTGGGGTCGTTGGCTGGCATTGTAACTTTTGTAACTTTTCGATCGACGAGACTTTACCAAAGTTTGTGAATTTCGGACGCCGCGTACATGTAACTATGTACTGATACGGCTATGCTGTTGCTGGTCGTTATGCCAGTCAGCAGTTAACGATCCGCAACTCCGCTGCAGTATTTTGGCGATACACCAAAAATAAATACGGCACTGTATCGACGATACAGCCAATTTTCTGTTACACTGAACTTCAGCGTGTCTTGCGAGAACAGAAGTTACATATCGCCATATTCTTCTTACTTAGCGACGACAAATAGAGCACAGAATTGTCCCATTCTCTTTTGCATACCTAATTGAGTGACCCACATGGTAACTTACATGGTACATAATTATTCAACTGAAAGCATTGCTAAATATTAATTTCTGTGTTTTTTAAATAAATCACAGTCTTTGTACACTTTTGATTACATACCCCGTATATCTTTACATAGTTAGAAAATGAAAATGGAAACCAGCCAATGGAAAAATGGAATATTGAATTCTCATACATTGTTATCACTACAAAAAAATGTATATGAATTACATATTTATGTACAACATTTGTCAAAGAAATATATGAATTTGTATGTTGGTGTAGGGTTGTTAAGGCAACAATTAAAATTTTACCGTATCGTTTCCGTTTCCTCCGCAATTTCCGTAACCATGTCGAATAACTAAAGTAGTCGCTGGGAGGTAATACAGAGAGAATATAAAGTAGCTATCGTGCGTATGCAAAAGAGCTTTGCGCAGTACTTACCGACGTCTCAATCCCACGTTACAGAGGTATAGGTTTTTCTAAAAAAAAAACGAAGCGTGTAGCGGTGGTGGAAGGGTGGCAAATGGGTATTCGTTGGGCTCGGCAGAAAACAGAGTAGGACACAGTGGTAGATTGAAAGATAAACCCCCGTCGGCACGACGAGCGCGGAAGGATATTTTACGATCGGATCTCTCTCCGTGTGCGAAACCGTAAAATCCGAAAATTTAGGGTCGGATTTGTTCCTACGATTGGCGAAACGTACGTGCGCGCTGACAACGGCGCGAATACAAAAAAAAACGAGCACGAATCCTGGTTGAAGTCGTTTTTCGACCGCGGTGACAAAAGGTTCTAGGCTGCAAAGCCGTTTGTGAACCTCAAAAGCGTTCAAAGCGATGGTTAGGCGAGAAGAAATGTCAGCTAACGAATTTACGTTTCATCCTCTCGCGGGAAAACGAAGATCCGACTACACCCGTCGACTCCAGCGTTTATTCCCTTTAGAAGCTCCCAAAGGGCTCTGTGACGCAATCCAAGTATGTAACGAAGCCATAGCGCGTTGTCATGTGACATCCTAGCTTATCGCTTGAAAACTCGGCTATGATGTGGGCATATATGGTTCGAATATGGCACGTTAACAGCCTGAACTAAAATATGTACACTGCGCATCTGGATATGAATGTTACTGCAAGCTATTTTTACTCAAAGTAAAATTGATACTACCAATTAACTCAAAGTGGGTTCACTCAACCAATTCATCATCTGGCTGTGAGAGCAATAAGATAGTTGTTTTAATTTTTATCATTCCTACCAATTTGTATCATCCGGAAACATGGCATAGGAAAGGGCAAAAGGAAAACTTCACCCCGGAACTTTAATCCAATTATGGTACAGAGCGTATGTACGCTGTAATTTCTTTTACAGCTTCCTCATCCGCAAATATTAAATTTCCCGCAATGTAAGCTAGAAACATGGTTGTTCTGCCACTGTTGTTTGTTGAGAACAGCGTTTCCAAGGATCTCCTTTAAAGACATCAAAATTTTCCTCTCGTCATCTTCCGTCTTGATCCAGGCTTGTATCCGGGTTCACTGCCACACGTGCACGTGTCTTTGCTCTCGCCTCGCGATACTCATCGCACTGGCAGTTCTGATGTGGTACGACCTGTTATTTCGAACGAGAAAACTTTTCAGCAAGCTTTCATTAAGAGTTGGGAATGTTTAAAGCTTATAATCGTGGCAGTAACGGCAACCAAGTAAGGAGCGCAGGAGTGAAGAACTTGCTGCTGTTGCTGCCGGGCGTTTAACCGGTTTGGCCATGGTGAAATTGGGCAAAGGAGGGTAAATGGCAGTGGCAAGATATTAACGCCACAACGTTCCCTCGAGAAATGGCTGCGAGCTCTTCCGGGAAGCGAAAACGCCAACCAAACTTATAGGGTAGTAACAGCGTAGATAGCGAAGGTATTCTAGTGGTGCACATAGAAATTGACCGGGGGAAAGGAAAATAGCCACGCGAGAGTTATCGACGTTCCGGGAGTTGCTCGATGGCCTTATGCCTCCTTCTGACTCTTGGAATAAATGGGTCAAGAGCTTTGAAATTCTTCTACTTTCAGGACACTGTGAAATAAATGTTATGTCATCGTACCAGTCATCGTGACTCAGGTTTTTGGCTATCTGCAGTGTAAACACTTCCGTCTAAGTTTGGATGTGTGATAGAGCCTTAAAATTACAAACATCATTCCGGTAACTTGCTTCGATAAACAGGTCCTAATCTGTAGTTAAATGAGATTTTTTTTAAGCTAGTGAATGAACAGATTTATGATCTGATAACGACAAAAGCGTTCATCATCGCAAATTTTTTTCTCATTCTTCTGCAAATTCTTTACCGTTATGTGAAAGTATCCTAGGTTGCTATGTCGACCAAACAGTTAGTTATGGCAATAAAATTATACACAACTAATAAATAGTTAGATCAACTAAGCTGCTTTCTTCGTGTGATCTTTTATGGTTGTAGTGCTCATTGTGAAACGGAATTAGCGTCCATGTTAGTCAGCCACCTTTTGCTCTGTTTGTGGAAAATAAATGTCCACTTAGTTATGGCAAAGGATTTATACACAACTAATAAATAGTTAGATCAACTAAGCTGTTTTCTTCGTGTGATCTTTTATGGTTGCACTGCTCATTGTGAAACGGAATTAGCGTCCATGATAGCCAGCCACCTTTTACTCTGTTTGTGGAAAATAAATGTCCACTTAGTTATGGAAAAGGATTTATACACAACTAATAAATAGTTAGATCAACTAAGCTGTTTTCTTCGTGTGATCTTTTATGGTTGTACTGCTCATTGTGAAACGGAATTAGCATCCATGATAGCCAGCCACCTTTTGCTCTGTTTGTGGAAAATAAATGCCCACTTAGTTATGGCAAAGGATTTATACACAACTAATAAATAGTTAGATCAACTAAGCTGTTTTCCTCGTGTGATCGTTTATGGTTGCACTGCTCATTGTGAAACGGAATTAGCGTCCATGATAGCCAGCCACCTTTTGCTCTGTTTGTGGAAAATAAATGTCCATTTAATTATGGGAAAGGATTTGTACACAACTAATAAATAGTTAGATCAACTAAGCTGTTTTCTTCGTGTGATATTTTATGGTTGCACTGCTCATTGTGAAACGGAATTAGTGTCCATGATAGCCAGCCACCTTTTGCTGTGTTTGTGGAAAATAAATGTCCACTTAGTTACGGAAAAGGATTTATACACAACTAATAAATAGTTAGATCAACTAAGCTGTTTTCTTCGTGTGATCTTTTATGGTTGTACTGCTCATTTTGAAACGGAATTAGCGTCCATGATAGCTAGCCACATTTTGCTCTGTTTGTGGAAAATAAATGTCCACTTAGTTATGGGAAATGATTTGTACACAAATAATAAATAGTTAGATCAACTAAGCTGTTTTCTTCGTGTGATCTTTTATGATTGCACTGCTCATTGTGAAACGGAATTAGCGTTCATGATAGCCAGCCACCTTTTGCTCTGTTTGTGGAAAATAAATGTCCACTTAGTTATGGCAAAGGATTTATACACAACTAATAAATAGTTAGATCAACTAAGCTGTTTTCTTCGTGTGATCTTTTATGGTTGCACTGCTCATTGTGAAACGGAATTAGCTTCCATGATAGCCAGTCACCTTTTTCTCTGTTTGTGCAAAACAAATGTTCACTTAGTTATGGCAAAGGATTTATACACAACTAATAAATAGTTACATCAACTAAGCTGTTTTCTTCGTGTGATATTTTATGGTTGTACTGCTCATTGTGAAACGGAATTAGCATCCATGATAGCCAGCCACCTTTTGCTCTGTTTGTGGAAAATAAATGTCCACTTAGTTATGGAAAAGGATTTATACACAACTAATAAATAGTTAGTTCAACTAAGCTGTTTTCTTCGTGTGATCTTTTATGGTTGTACTGCTCATTGTGAAACGGAATTAGCGTCCATGATAGCCAGCCACCTTTTGCTCTGTTTGTGGAAAATAAATGTCCACTTACCACTGGTGGTTGAGTGTAGCGGTGTGACAATGGCAAACAATGGCGGGGAAAACGTTTTGTCAATCGGGAACTCGTTAGTCAACACTCCACGAAACGGAATTAACGAGGGGATGTCGGTTGTTCACGTACCATGTCTGCTCGTGATACACGAAATTTGCTGGTTATCTCCAAAGTCAAACTCTGTTAATTGTACGATTAAAATCTAATTGATATTTATTAGCGGGAATGAGAGGTTTCTCTTGTTCCACAGATTGACTATTCACAGAATAATAACATTGATCTTTTAATGATACGAATACAAATGCGATCGAAGTTATCAACACTAGATTGATAGTTAAGAAACAGAAGGACATATCCTACATTATGCGAACATTTTTTTTTCTCTCTGTTAAAATTTTTCTGTTTTCTTACCCACAATGTGAAGTATTCGAATTATTATAGAAAATTATAGATATAAATTTGTTTATGGAATAAATAAATAAATATCACAAGTTTTATACTTGACTAATTTATGATCTTCGACTCAAATAGTTTAAATGACGGAATTTTCTGTTTATATTTCAGGTGTGCTGTGCTACAGTCTACTGCACAGTAATGGCGGTTACAAACACTCGGACAGCCATCAAAATTCGCTGGACGAAGATTCGGGACCGAGATCGGGGCCATATTTCGATACGGCGGCGTCGAGAAACGTAACGGCCCTTTTAGGGAAAACGACGTATCTCAATTGTCGAGTTAAAAATCTCGGCAACAAGACACAGGTGAGTTATAATTTTATATATGTATTTTATTTACTCAATTACGAACCGGACACGCCCTTGACAAAATATGACAAACTTAGTCAACCAATTTACAGCAACAAGGAAAAAAGTGCGAAAATTAAGATCATACGTTTATTCGTCACAAAATATCCAAAGTTGTATTGCAAAAAAAAAGAAAAAAAATGTCCTGTTATTACTGCTGAACGAAACAGGTGCGTTTATACATATGGTGTACATAGATTTTCCATGTACACGATTTTTCACAAGTCTGGTGTTTCCACCGGCGGAAGGGCAGCGAAATATCGTGTGTCAATATTTTAAAGGCATAATGGAGCCACCGGCTGTCCCCGACAAACCATAGGTGGTGAATCGAAAGTGCACTTCTACGAGCCTGGTCCGTAGTCGAGTAGAGCCGAGTGCTGGATTCAACCAGCGGCCCTTGCCGACCTCTCGACTATGCCATTGACCAAAGTGCGCCGGTCGACCTTTTCCTCTTTTAGATCCAGCCTTCTGTCTGCGTTTTTTTTTTTCTTCTTTTACCTATAATGGTTTAACGGCAATTTTACCCAAAAAACAACGTTACTTTTACATGGCCTCGGTAGGTAGATTTTTTTCCCCTTTATTTCGCACATAGAACAGAGCGCCAGGCGTTTTTCGGAAAGAAAACCATGGTTACAAATTGGCCAGTCTCATCTCGACTCACCGCATCTATTTGATAAAATTTGCGGGCTGAGCATTTACTGAGATTTCGAGAAATATATAAGAACAATATAACCGAAAGCAGTAAACGCAGAAAAATGTAGCATAGTATATTCAATCCTTGCATTTAATTATATATATAAAAATATAAAAAATCTATAATTTTTTATATTATGAATAAATAACCTCGCGTCGCTCAACTTTTAGAGTTTTAGTATTAGTCAAATTCTCACAATTTTGGAAACATAATTTATTCAACATCCGCGTACACGCATGTCCCGAACAGAACTAGTCGTCAGGACTCAAAGAGAAATAAATCAAATAGATTAAACAAAATAGCGATATATCAATGTATCGTCATTTCAACGTCAAGTTTCGAGTGAATCCGAGATGCATTGCCAATCTACTTTAACATCAACAACTTTGTCAGTGTCACCTGGAAATGCCAGAAAAAAGGGTCTGTCCGCCGTACCGTATGACCTTTGCAGCGTACACGAAGGTCTCATCACATTTGGCGAACAAACATGGCTTTTACTGTTGTTAAGCCTTTATACTTTTTTTATAACCCTCTATAATATATTGTAACGAATATTAAGATTAGTTAAGATTAATAATTAGTATTAGTTAAGATTAGTAATTCTAATTCCTCCAATTCCATACAAATTGAATTCCATACAAAAGATTGAAACAATAACTCTAATATAAGCAAAATAATATTTTGTTATTTCAATGTTAAATGGGATTGAACGAATAAGAACGAGATTTAATTAAAAATTTTTTTTTTGGAAGCCCGCAAACCATGGAATTCTTGAATCAATGACATTTTTTTTTCCAGTGTAAAAGAAAAAGCCATCGCGATTTTTTTTGTGATAAAATGATGCCGTTTGTCATATCATTGTCCATTTCATAGGATTTTTAGAAACATAAATAAATATTCGTTAAAGTTTTAGGTCTTTTCTACATCTCTCGGCTAAACGATAGTAAATCACACAAAATTGAGAAATATCTCAGTAAAGTTTTCGAGCCTCAACTGGCAACGACGACGTGATATTTATGATATTTTACGAGCACTTCGAGAAAGGCCTCGAGGAGAGCCTTACGGAAAAATATGTCAAGCCGTAGTTCACACTGTGTTCACAGATTAGGATGCATTCGCGTGAAGCAATGTCGTGGAAATATAATTTTCTTTTTTTAACTTCACGACCCATGTATTGGAAAGTAGCCGCAACGTGCATCTTTGTGGCCCGAATCCATAAATCGCGACCGAGAAAACCCGCCAAGTACGTTTTCTCCAGTGGGGAAAAGAGGGGAACGCGATCATTTGTTTCACAATCTTTTTCCATTATCCGTACACAGGATCGCCGATGATGCTGGTCTCGGTATTCTCAGCACGTAACTGTCTAAACGCGATAACACGTGCCTCGATAAATTGCAATACACACACATACACACAGGGAGAGAAGATTAAAAACATCTTATCACAATTTATTGCACTTGAGAGAAAAAACGGTACGATGTTATTCTTTTTTATGAAGTGAAAAAAAATCATTTTGAAGTACTAAGTTATCATAGAGATTAATGCTGGAGAGAGAGAGAGATGGAGAGATATGCACATCAGTAACTAACTGAGATAGTTGCCATGCATACAGTGCAGTGACGCAAGAGCAAGTATTTGATCTAGCAGATCGAGTTTGCGTAGCTATGGCGTAGTGACGTTGGTCGAATTCACTCCTGGCGTCATAGCTCGGAGAGTCTCCTGTCGAGTCTCGAGTCCACGTTGAAGAATTAACGAAGATGTTTCAGCGTACGTACATCTACAAGCCTGCACTTCTGCTATTGCGAATGTAGGTATATCTATTCAATTGCAAGACGTTCTGTACAAATGGAAATGGAGGCAGTAAATATCTCTCTCTGTACCGCAAAAAGAATTGTAGTTACGTTAAAATTACTTTTCTTTATCAAAATAATAAGTTGTCTCAAGTTTTTATTTCTTTATATTAAATAATAATAATAAATGAAAAATCTTACAACAGAAAATATGTATGAAAATAACCCTTATCATTTTATAGTAATTATTGGATTACTATAAATCCATAATAATTAGTTTTTGTTTATTTTTATTTTTCTCATGAAATGCTAAATTAAAAGAATTGTAGTTACGTTAAAATTACTTTTTTTTTATCAAAATAATAAGTTGTCTCAAGTTTTTATTTATTTATATTAAATAATAATAATAAATGAAAAATCTTACAATAGAAAATATATATGAAAATAATCCTTATCATTTTATAGTAATTATTGAATTACTATAAATCCATAATAATTAATTTTTGTTTATTTTTAGTTTTCTCATGAAATGCTAAATGAAAAGAATTGTAGTTACGTTAAAATTACTTTTCTTTATCAAAATAATAAGTTGACTCAAGTTTTTATTTATTTATATTAAATAATAACAATAAATGAGAAATCTTACAATAGAAAATATGTATAACAATAATCCTTATCATTTTATAGTAATTATTGAATTACTATAAATTAATAATAATTAATTTTTGTTTATTTTTAGTTTTCTCATGAAATGCTAAATTAAAAGAATTGTAGTTACGTTAAAATTACTTTTCTTTATCAAAATAACAAGTTGTCTCAAGTTTTTATTTCTTTATATTAAATAATAATAATAAATGAGAAATCTTACAATAGAAAATATATATGAAAATAATCCTTATCATCTTATAGTAATTATTGAATTACTATAAATCCATAATAATTAATTTATGTTTATTTTTAGTTTTCTCATGAAATGCTAAATGAAAAGAATTGTAGTTACGTTAAAATTACTTTTTTTATCGAAATAATAAGTTGTCTCAAGTTTTTATTTATTTATATTAAATAATAATAATAAATGAAAAATCTTAGAATAGAAAATATATATGAAAATATTCCTTATCATTTTATAGTAATTATTGAATTACTATAAATGAATAATAATTAATTTTTGTTTTTTTTTAGTTTTCTCATGAAATGCTAAATTAAAAGAATTGTAGTTATGTTAAAATTACTTTTCTTTATCAAAATAATAAGTTGTCTCAAGTTTTTATTTATTTATATTAAATAATAATCATAAATGAAAAATCTTACAATAGAAAATATATATGAAAATAATCCTTATCATTTTATAGTAATTATTGAATTACTATAAATCAATAATAATTAATTTTTGTTTATTTTTTTTAGTTTTCTCATGAAATGCTAAATTCAATTGCGAGCTCAATTGTATAACAAAACGTATTCGATGTGATAATGTATACGGTGTAAAAGGAGATTGAAAGAAAAATTGCTATTACATCTTAGGGATCTAATACTGATATAGGTTGTCTGTTGGTAACCTTCTTAACAACGCCCTGGCATATTCTCGCATTAAGTGCATTAGTTATGCATAAACTTACAACACGGTTCGCGTCCTGGTTTTAGAAGACTTTCGTGCATGGTTAGACGTAACGTGTCGCATGATGGGCAAGACTTACGGTGACTACATACAATAACCTAACACGTAGTGCCTACGTAAGGTGCAATCTATGGTTACACGTCATAAATGCGAAGCACGTGTAGCCTACGAAGTCCGGAGGCGCCAGCAAAGCCGCAGCAACTATTTGTAGAACGTACTCCAGAGGCAGAGAGTACCACCATCACCAGCACTCGTCTCATCTGTTTTCTTCATCCTACCTTTCTTTATCGTTCTCTTTCTCACAGATTCCACCTTCTTTCTTCTTTCTTTTTGTTTTTTTTTTTTCACTGGCCACGAAGGGAGTGAGCACTTTTACGAGGCAGGCTCCCCTTTTTCACACTTATTTCGCGGTTGGCACTCTCTCTTTCTGGTTCTCTCTTATATATGCTCAGGCCATGCGTTTTCCTCCACGACGACGCGGTCGTGCTCACTCGTCTGCAAGCTCGGCCGTCACCACGAAAACTCACACCCTGGTGCACCCAACCACCGGAAGAACCAGATGTGCTGGCTGTGCTAGCGCAAAGCCAAAAGGAGTGCACGTATACATGACAAACGCGACGCTCTCAAAGCAAACGTTTCTTTTGAAAAAGAACAGTGACTCCAGAAGGACCTAGATATAGTCGTGTAATTCATCCAATGTTGTCTCTTGCCTGAAAATACTATGATATTTTAAAGAATATGTACATTTCAGTAGTTACACTATTAACTGTGCCAATCAATAGCAATATTAATATTAACGACGTCTCTAACGAATCTATTCAGAGTCAATGAAATATCAAAATTATTGGTATCAACTTACAAACACAAGAAACTGTACGAATTTACGTAATTTTTCAGACAATTCTTCATTTTTACAGGCTTTTTAATTATAACTAAGGTTAAGGGAAGGGAGTCAGGTAAAAAAAATTGATTTTGGAAATTCAATATCATCCAAATCCTATTGCATATCAAAATGCCCAACGCACTATATTGTTGGTACTTGATTCAAGGATTTTTTACGGTCGTCTGACTTGCATATGCTTATCAATATTATCTTAAGCAAAGTTCTTAGGTTTTCCATTCTGCGCATGATTCAGATCAAACTACTAGGCAGATTGGAATGATTGACGTCTCATTTTCTTCTTCATGAAAAGATACACCGGCTTAATTGAGCAAACTCTTTTTTTTCATTCTGAAAGCAAAGTTAATCTTTGATTTAGAAAACAGCATAAAATTTATTTATTAATAATTGTGCCACTTAAAAAATATAACCTTTTATTAACATTTGCTCCATTTAGCCGGTATATCTTTTCATGAAGAAGAAAATGAGACATCAACCATCCCAATCTGCCTAGTAGTTTGATCTGAATCATGCGCAGAATGGAAAACCTAAGAACTTCGCTTAAGATAATATTGAAAAGCATATGCAAGTCAGACGATAGTAAAAAAATCTTTTCATCGAGCACCAACAATACAGTGCGTTGGGCATTTTTATATGCAATAGGATTTGGATGATATTGAATTTCCAAAATTATTTTTTTTACCTGACTGCTTCTCCTTAAGCGGACTCGGCTCAAGCGCCCGAGTCTCTTTCTATAAGTTTCGACATTTGACATAAGCAGAAAAAAAGAATGCATGAACTTGGTCCCAATCGCAGTGTGTCTGACGACGACACCGGCGACCAATCAGATTACGAATAAATCGCTAACAATGAATTTCGCATTTGTCGTCCACGAATTTTTAAATATTTCCTTCCTTAAAAAGTATGTTGCGAAATTTTATCGAATTGCGAGTTGGTCCATTGTCATCGTGTTACTCGCGTTGTGATTGGTTCAAATTGGCACGAGATCAGATCGAGACCGAGACCGAGTTCGTGTTTAACACGTTTGACAGTTTTGTCAAGCATATCGGACGCGTGAGGTTTGAATTCCCAAATTGGTTGACTTTACAATATTTCGGGGTTTCGGGATTATGTGTTAATTGCGAATATTAAACTAGGCTTAAGATGTTCCACGACAAAGTGCGACGTAGTCTCTATGGCAGCAACAAAACCAGGCGTACGTGGAGTCACTACATGCGGATCAACAGAACAATCGTGAATAAGATGATAAGTGAAGAGATCGGGGAGAATTGAAATTCTGCAGTCAAGTAAATCAGACCTCTTTCTTCACTGTTAATTTTAGCAAAATCCATGCCAGGTTTCCATAGTTGGAAATCCTGTATTTATTTCTTTGAGCAAAGAGGTCGTACTGCTTTACTAAAAATGTAAAGCCCCATATAATGATGGGACTTTAAATTTTTTTCTAAAGTCTGGAAATGCTCCAGACCTCGCAAATTTGAAGTTATCAAACTAAATACTAATTTATAATTGAAAGAATGTTAAACGACAATTGGTAATCAATTTGAGTCAAATCTATAAAGAGTTTCCGATTCGATAAGATTTGGAATTATTGGAAAAATTTGTTAGATCTCTTAATTTTTGGGAATTCTGATTATATATATTATGTGTATTAAATAAGATCGCTGCACCGACACACGCACTCTACTTGCGCGCGCAGCGCACGGAAGTTTTCTAGTAGGATAAAAAGTACAATTTTTCGTATTGTATGAAGGGAAATATCTACGGAACATAGCGGACAAAGCTTAAAAAAAGCAGAAGCAAACATCATGTAAACTCCAATATACCGGGTAACATGAACGACGGGATGTAAAGAAAAACCGCCCGAGGGTTTCGGTGTTATCTTTCGATATATATCTCTGGCATAACATTCCCTATGTAGGTATAAACAATCACCACTGTTGTTGTATACTTCTCAGTGGATAGGTATTAACCCCTAACGGTATTGTCACCGAGAACCGCCCTTCAGGAAGCAAGAGGGATTAGAAACTCAATTAAGCTAAAAGGCATTTGAGCGTACAGTCTCCCATTCCCTTTAGCAGCTTTATCCATCCTTCGCGCTTATTCGCCGGTGAATTTGTATGAACGAATTTCGTTTCATGGTCGCGCGAGTCGACGTAAATACCGGGGGGTATCATCCCGAAAGGGATGTTGGATGGTCGGTGGTAAACTGGCTGCTGCTTCGCTGCTCGTGCAGTCGGTAAGCTTCACGGTGTGTGGCGTGGACCCACGGACTTGCCGAGCGCGCACAATCGCTTCACCGTTTCACCAGCCATCAATTATCCATTGTATTCCACCCACGGGAAACCCCACTGCCGACGTTCCTATCAACTTACGTGCCTCCCGAGCACCGCTTTGGCTCAACTCTGCCGGGCTGACTATAAACGACTCGCACTACTTGTGTATGACCCTAGCGAATAGCTCACCAGTCGCCAACCTCCCTGAAGCTGCATTGTCTAGTCGTACCATCCTCACATATGTCAGTTCTCTAACGGCAAGAACGTTCAAACTTCATAAGGAGAAATATAATTAGTTGTCCTAAGTAAATTGTATGGTTGAATATGATCTAGACGACCAAATTGCTTGTATCTGCAATCAATTGATCGACCCAAAATATTAGTTTGTAATACTAATTGGTTTTTTATGAACCGATTAATTTGTTGATTGATAGTCAACAGATTGGTCGACACCACCAATTTAGTTGTTTTGAACATGTCGGACCAATTTTTTTCTTTGATTAGTGATGTACGTTTCATTTCTGATGATCATTGCAAGATAATAAATATTAATAATCTTAACTAGGTGGAATTAAGTAATTGAGTACACGGCTATTAATGTTTGTTAGGAAGGTATTAAGGTTTTACACAATATCTCGTTATAACTAGAAGCGGAGAAATGGAGTCTCATTAACATTACAGGATAACTATCAGGTTATTTTAGCTCGAGAGTCTCGTACTTCGCACAGTTGCTGCAGCTTTAAAATTTTAGTAAATATTATTTTTTCAGTACAAGGTTTACTATGTACAGCGACAGATGTCAGATTTTATATCTACAGAGAAGAAACAAGCTGTTATAAGAGTTCCACTGGAATATCTTGATTGTTTTTGTAAATTACTTTGGCAGCTATTCTGCTTGATATGACAAACAAAATTTGGGTCATTTCTATTTTCAGTTAATTTATCGATTAATCCATGAAGTCCTGCGGACTATTTACCAGCGCTTAATACAACAAAGTTGAAAACGAAAAGTTGGATGACCTTCATATATATCCGAACTTCCGTTAGTATTTTCCGGCGGATTTTATACTTCAAACTCACTAGTCCCGTTAGCCTTCGATGTAACGAGTCTTTCGGATTAAAGCGAGAAACCGTGTATTCCCAAAAGTATATATGTACCTCCGGTACATGGTATACTGGTACACCAAGGACCAGTGTGGCGCAGAAGAGGTACATTCGGTAGGCAAAGCCACCCACCCCTCTCCGCCCATTGCACGTTCATGTGTGGAATTGCGTTTCTGGCCGGTTTGTGTCTGCTCGTTGCATGTCTACTTGCTCTGTCTTTCCAACTCCACCCTCGATTGTGCCTTGCGGTGCACCCACTTTCCTGATTCGTAGGAGAGGAAAAGAGAGAGGCAGAGTAAGAGAGAGAAAGAGAGACAGGAAGAGGACCAGAGCGCCCGGATTTACCGGGATATCTCACGACTCGTTTACGTTATAGTACAAGTTGGGTTATCTGTATTTATCGTTCATTTCGCCGTCCCAATTCCTTCTCGCGCGCTTTTCCCATTCCCAGAGCATGCAAAACGCCAGGCTGCACCTAGAGAGCGGCAGGATTACACGGGAGAGCTGTGTGGCTCTTCATTTCCCCCGCATCCATTTGCTTGTTACACGCCCAAGTCCATTTGTGCCATTTCTCTTGAAACATCACGCGAAAACTATATATTTCAACTGTCTCTGTGATTCCAATCTAGCACAAAATACACCAAGTTATACCACAAATTTTATTCTCTAATCCTTGAGCGATATTTGCGTTTTTAGTTGGTGTAGCTGCTAAAATAGTGGACTAGAACTGTGTCCGTAATAACAGGGTATATGATTCCAATTCGTCGTACCATTCCGTACCAGACGGAGATTCGTCAGACAGCGGAAAGTACCATCTCCCAATTCTCGGAGAAGCCTCAAGCCGAATCGATGACGCCAACACCTGCTGACTATTCCCCTTATCCCTCTGGCCATTCGACGATGTGGTGGCGAGGGTTTCACACCACTTCCGGATGTCTCCCGCGTAAGTGGATTGCCAGGATGGGAGCGACTGAAACACCCAGCCAAACCCGACCAGGAGCGGCTTTGGCTCGTATGTTCTTCACGGTATCGCCGTCTTCTGCTTGCTTGTCATACTTTTTATCCTTTTTACCCAGTGGAAACTCCTTCCTCTATATCGCTTTGCTCTCAATTTCAGACACGAGAACATCGCGAGCCTGATTTTCCTGTGCCTTGTTGAATATCCCTAGATACGACTGGGGAAATGTTTAGAAGCTCCCTTTGACAGGGCTGCATTCTATGTTCTATCTATCTTCTGTATATATTCTGAATATATATCGGACAGCACACACGGACCTTCACTCATTTCTGACGTTTCTGCTTTCAACTCTCCTGGCACATCAGCAACGCTCGAATGCATTTATGTCGACTGGTTAATCTTGTTTATATCTCTCTATGCCATGTGGATGTTTGGTCAAGTTTAGTCCTTGGCCGGCTGGCACTGACTAGTAGACTTCGAATTGAATTCTATTGGATAGAAAAAGATGTGCGTACATGTGATGAAACGGTATAACGTGTGCGTTTCAGTGGCTAACAACTGGATCATTTCCATGGTCGTAATCACAAGTATAAAACCACATACAGAACATTTAGATCTTGTGAAGAATATCGTAGATATATAAATACTCTACAGCGCCGTATCAGATGCAGAAGAGAACTTGACTGAATTCGATATGCAGTTCTCGAGAGACTTTGAGATGTTCAGGAGCCTAAGGCAAGCGGATCAAAATGAAAGACAACTTCCACCCAGTTGCCAAGATTGGATAGCTTGTCAGTCAATTTTTCTTTTGGCCTTGTTTCAATTCCTCGGCATTTCATTCTTCGACGTTCCTATTTTTGAAATGTACAATTTTCACCTTGACTAAAAATTGAAAAGACAAAACAATCGGAAGTTCCTACTTCAATCCATGAAAACATTTCCTTACTGAAAAATGAACTTTGAAAGAGTTACGGACCAGGAATTTTTTATATCTTGGAAATAACAAATGGAAAAGGCCAGACTAAGTCCTGTGAATTTATAATAAGGTTGACCAAAATTAGAGTATACGATTTTGTGGAGTTTACGGTGTTATCATACAGGGTTGCCCGAGAAGCGATCAACCGGAAATTCTCACAAGGACCACAAAAACGGTGGCGTACAAGCATCCTCTTTGGACCATCGGGTTAAAGCACACGAATTCCTACTTCAATCTTCCGTCCTTCACATTCACTTTCACAGGGTTTCGATAAAATTAGGTTATTCCACAAAGAACGGTGAGCCTCTTTCTCTGTTAGTCTTTCTCCGATGGTAGCTCGGAGAGAAAGCAACATCGCAAGCGAGAAGAAAAAGCGGGATAGAAAAGCTGAGTGGAAAGTTCTCTCGTTCGCCGCAATCTTTATCCCGGAGGAATCGAAAGGCTGGTGCAATATCGGCCCGGGCTACCGCCAGACCACCGACTTCCTTTCCTTCGGCCCTTGATTCTCTTGCCTCCTTTCGCCAACGACAAACCGTTTGAAAATTCATCCAATAAGCGAACTGAGGGCAGAGCTACATTTTTCATTAGCATTGTTTCTTCAATGCTACGGTGAACCTCTCGCTGTGTATTTTTCTCTCACCGCCTGAGTTCTCTCATCATTCCCACGGGATTTCTTCTTTCAAACTCCTTCAAATTACTGGTTACCGACATTCAATTTCTTTGTTGTTGAAACAATCACTATTGATTCCAATACCGTCGAGAGACAGGAGTAGAAAAAGGGATAGTCTCTTGGTCATCCATCAGGCATCCTGATTTCGAATCCAATCCTATAATTGGATTTGTTTCCAAGGGCCAAATTTGCGACATTACATTAAGTCATAAGAACTATTTGCACATTTGTGATTTGGAAACCTCGTTTAATCTGCAGAGTTATATCCAACGCAATTAAGGTACGTTCAAAAAACTACTAAAAGCCATATATTTCCGGACGAGGCCACCGGCCCGATCCGCGTTGGATTTAACGCTCCGGATTTTCTACTAGAAATGTCCCACGTGCAAAAACGCTTCGTAACACCAGGACAGTGGTGCTGTTCGATTGTTGTGTATCAAAGCCTGCCTACACTCACTTCTTCTTCGTGCTAACAATTTTATTTGCGTAGAGCATATCCGATAATCGGAAAAAACGATTCCTTCCGGATATTCCATGGATCTCCAGTACAGAGCTGGCCAATGCAACGTGGCGTGCGGAAATGGATGCGAAGCTGGGAAGCGGAAAATCGGTACTCTCGATGTACTATTCAGCAAATACTGACTGGGGCATTTGGTGTCGATTGTCACGTGCATCAAATCGTATGCTGCACTTGAAATGTCCATCCGCCTTTTTCCTGTTTCTGTGAAGTATACGTGAATGGTTCTTAAGCTACTGTGCGACTACGTGCCATCCAAAGGAGCGTAAATGAAGGTTCAAAACAAAGAGGCCGTGCGAGACGAGAGGAAGAGTAGCACCTGGTGAAGAGAATGGAAAGGAGGAAAGAGACTGTATAAAGTAACGTGCCTATGTTGGAGGAGAAAGCCTCGGTTATTTCTCTTCTTTGCACTTTTCTGTCTCTCACGCTCTCACAGGTGAAGATGGGGTTCGCCGGTGGCGAGCCGAAAGGACGCCCGGAATATCTCCCGTGCGCTCTACCGACTCTCGACAAAGTGGAATATTCATTCTGCTTAGCCGACACTAGGCTCTCCGTCGAAAATAGGATCTGGGATAAAGTGTAGTAGCCGTGACGTTGCCGAACCCTCTGCCTCCCTGGGATTCGGGAATAATCCTCCAGTTGGCTTCTAGCAGCTGGTCCCCTCCTATGTACTTTCAGTCTTTTCACCTCTCGATAGTTGTATTGCTCGGAATCGCAGATTCGCCTCTCGTTCACTTCTGAACAGCTTAGGAATCCGGATAAAACTAGGAAACGGCGATTCGATAGAAAACGTCTGCAGTCGAGTGATTGGAATTCATTTAACTGGAAATCGGTGCGGTTTGTTCTTATGTCGATGATCTTGAAGAGTGTTTTACACTCCATTTTCAATTTGATTGTATTAACAAAATAATAGAGATTATCCGATACGTTTATTCTTCCTCAGAAAGGGTGTCTGTTTTTATGAGCGTCGGAGGGGTTGTCCTCTTTCCAACTCCGCTTTTTAACAAATGGCCAATGCGTGCGGTATATCCCTCTTGGTAAAATTAACTGTATTTTCAACCCTCAAATGTTAAGGATAAGGACGGAGCTGAGACTATCCATCATCTCGATGGAGTGTGTATGTACTGTATGAAGGGTAGCGCATATCCGTTCGCTTTTGTGGCTGGTAAGAAGTGACGTTAATGCGTACAACGTCATGCATATGGTGGATACGGCTAAGACGGCTCGATCATTGAAGCGATTTAGATAAGCATTAGATTATGTGGGGGATATTTATGGATAAGATAGGATATGGGGATGATCCAACGAAAAATAAACCAGTTGCTCCGCTTTCTCTGATCTGGCTGAATCTACTTTGAATTTTTTTCTCTTCAAGATATCGGTATTTGGCCCACAATATTGTTCTCCAATCCCACATTCCACTACAGAAAACACCCGTTTCAAATGTTTTTACCGTAATCCAGAAAAAAAAAAGTGACTTCGATTGTAACGTCTGCGGAAGACTTCAAATAGAAATTCCTATACTCTGATTGGATAGAGTCTTCCTGCAAAGAGAATTGGACGTTGTAAAACCAATTTGGTCCAGCGTTGCAAGTGCTCCATAAAAAAAAGAAAGAAAAATAGCCAGGAAGGAATGTGCGAAGTTATGCTGTTCATCCATTTTTACTGTCTCAAATTGTAGAAAGCTGCACAAGCAATTGTTCGAAAAACCAATTGTTGTAATAAAAATAGAAACCCTCGATCACATAAAAAAAATCCTTTTAACATGTGTTGTTGGTTAAGCAATAAAATAGAAAACTGCGTATACACAGGATAATGCACAGAGCATGAATCAAGAAGAGAAGCGTTGGAGAAACCGCAATCGCGTGTATAGAGATTCCACAGTGAGACCGCGACTTGTGCTTCTGTGCTACTGCCTTTTTATGAGGGTCTCGTTAAAAGCTCGGGAAATGCACTAAAATGGAGAAGGTGGTGTTGGTGGTGGTGGTGGGCGCATGAGGGTCGCAAAGGAGGGAAGGGCTTCTGCGTAGTGGCTCTCGGGATAGCTGCAGGTGTTGTTTAAAGAGCTTAAAAAAAAGACCTTAAGGAGCACGGGGTAGCCATGTGTACTGCTTAATGGCCGGGATGTGGTGAATCGCGTCAAGCGGTTAGGTACGCTGAGTCTAGAATGAGAAGGGTGAACCCGAAGGAAGGTCCATAGAAGGAGAGTGTTCTGTAAGAAGAAAACAGAATGCGAAAAAGTAGCGGAGCGGAATGTGAAAAAAGAAAAGGGGAAACAGGAGTGTTACCCCAGAACAGGAAGTTTTCACCAAAAGTGGTGAAAATATCTGGTAAACCATGGATAAATAGAGCGTGATCAACTTCAAGCCCTCTTGAGGATTAATGCTGCGAATTTTAGAACGAAACGAGAGGGTTTCCAGCGATAATTAAATTTCGGCTGTAGAAATTGCGAATTACTGAGGGACTTCTTGATTCACGAAAGAACGCTGCTATTAGCGGCATTCCGACGAAGCAGTACGAATCTCGTAAAATTAAGGGCGCTTCGTGACAGTCAACCATCTTGGACCATTTAAAAACGCGATTCTGTTTATGAAGGGATGAAATTAGAAATAGGGGATGGAAACCTGTATATGAGACATTCCCTGTTAGTTGAGCTAATCTTTTTTTAAATCTTTCTGATAATCTTATGGAGCCAGATTGCCAGATACAAAAATGTCTGTGTCATTTTTTTTTCCTAACTCTCTTATATATCTATACACAACCTCCTACATTTCTTATATGCAATAAAATCAAATATGCGATTAATGCTTAATGATTTTGCTGAATACAAATCAATCTCTTTCATTCAAGGAAACTCGAAAAGAAAATTTCGTGCAAAAATTCTGAAATAAATCCCAGGTTGTATTCTCAAAGGGTGGACTGAATTATGGTCGATTATGCGATATATCGCATAGGTTAAGAAAAAAATTGCTGAAGTGATGGAGAATACCTCATGTACTACATATACAACCCGGTGCGATGGTCTAGTGGTCAGTGTACTGGCCTCTTGTCCAGAGCATCGGTAGGTTGCGGGTTCGATTCCTGGTGCCGTCGATTTTCGTCGAAAATATAAATACGGGCGCGATGAAGCTCCAGATGTATACATGAGACCCACACAGGTATTTCTACCTGTGGAGGTCACATGTATACAGCTGTAGTCCGTGTTTACGTTCTCGACGAAACGTGACGTAGCTCCGGTGCCGTGAGGCGAACTCGAGACGGGCTATATCAGCATAGGTTTTCCGCAGTTTCCCTATGCCCATGGCAGAAATGCTATGGCGAATGCGATATAGAGGGGGAAGTCGGATGCGGCCGCATGGGGGCCTGGTTACTGATCCGGACCAGATCCTCAGGGGGGACTGGCTACTGATCCGGGCCGACCCAGCAATAGGCGTAATGCCTCCCAAGCGGGGGGAAATGTGAATAAAAAAAAATGTACTACATATACATGCGAGATTTTGCTGGAGGCAAGTGCTAAGGAGCGTAAGACACTCTCTACCTCTCTTCGTTCCATTTCACCTGTTATATCTCTCATTGGTCGAGAGGGAACCTCTGGGGTCGGAAATCTCGTAGCCTAATGAGTTTTTGCGTATAATACGCTCAATTTACCGACAGCACCAGCAGTTGGGTGTACGCCTAGTGGAACCAGAACCAGTAGCATCTCCCCCACTAATCAGCGAGTCGCTTGCTCCTCTCATTCCACACTCGACGAGAAGCTGAAGCAAAGAGAAGATCAGCAAGCAGCATAGCTTGCTCTTCCTGAACTCGCTCTCTCATAGTTCATCTACTCGTCGTCGTTCTCCTCTTCTCGGTTTCAGAGCCACCCTTCCGAGCTTTGCTCTTCTATGGCTATCTCGTCGATTGGACTCTGAAGCGGCTAAAGCAGCGGCTCCAACGATGCTACAGAAAGATCGATAATGCGTGCTGGTGTTTCACGTCGTTGCCAGGAATGGTCTAGCGTCCGGTGAAGCTAGTGGTGACTGCGCTCGATACCCTCTGCTCTCGCTGATCAACGATCGTCAGTCGACGAGGACCTACAGAAGGGAAGAGAGTAAGGAGGAGTCGATTGAAAAAAAAAGGGAAAAAAATACGTCGATCGATATCTCTCGATAGAACGGCGAACTATATAGAGTGAAACTGGGTGTATTGAATGCCTGTCCTTACGCCCTACAGGTTATGATGCTGCGTTATTTCATGTGCTGCAATATTCCAGCGGTTTTGGGAATGATATTGATGCTTTTGCAACTTCAATATGGTTTTAGCCTTATCTGATCGAAATTTTTCCGCTGATTTTAAAACTACCAATATTCTGGTCGATAACTCAAAAATTTCAATTATAAACCAAGAAAGAATTTTTTTTCACATTTTTTACTTTTTCCCATGAAACTTTTTAATTTTCAACAGACAATTTGTGAGTTTCATGATAAGAATCAATAACAGTCGATTTATTTTTTTTACCACCTGGAAATTCTCTTCAACACGGTCCGAAAACGTTGAGAAAAATTTGAAAAAAATTCCGCCTTTGTGTCTTTCTGGGATTTTAAGCAAATCGAATTTTCATATATTCCCCGACTATCAATATTTGCAAAAATTTAAATATGTAACATTTTCTATAACAAAGATGCAGAGCAAACCTTTGCACATTGCTTCCTCATTATTTTTGACACTTACAAAGCTTCTTCTGTGCGCAAGTCGAAATCAATCAAAATAATTCAACATGGACGTTTTAAAAAGTGAAAGATAATGAGAAAGCAATCTACAAGGTTTTATTCCATCCCATCATCGCTCTACTGAGAAACGACTCGAGATCTTTGAACACTCTTGGAAAGTGAAGAAAAAAGGGATGTCAACCTTTGCAACCTTCATCAGTTCATGCACCGATGGTTCGTCGTTCTAGTTTCTTCTGCTTTTTGACTTGACACGACGGTTCTAATTTGAGAGGGAAAGAAAAAAGTAGAAGAAGAAAAATAAAACATGACGGTATCGGGAACGCGTGGTTGATGGGTGGAAAACCTTAGGAAGTAGATAAAACAGTTCCTGCTTGGAGGTCTGCGCGAAACCGAGAGGAAATGCAGTATACCCGCTCTCTACAACTCCATAGTTGAAACGGCAAAAGCGAGTTACGATTTTGACTAATGCCAGTAATAATATCCCCGTTTAAGTGGGGTGATTGCGGGCTTGTATATGTGGAACTTTCGAGACTTGTGGTGGAACGTTTTACGACTTGGTTCCGTTTCAAATTTAACGAAGATCGCTTCAGCTCCGAGCTGTTTGCGGGAAGGGCAAGGCGCAACTCGCAAACCCGAGCTATAAAATGTGCAATGTGAGAGCCCGGACCGCCCTGAATTTCGAGACGACCAACTTAAATACACCCTACGAATAATCTGTAATTTCCGGGAAGAGTGATTTAACGAAGGTTTTTTTTTAATATTCTGCTTCTCGATAACAAATCATTATACAGTAGAATTGCACCTGAAATTCCGAAAAAGTTCAGTCGGTTATTTAATTACAAAGTTTTAAAAAAATCGGTTAAATCAATTTCACAGAAATTGTCAAATCTAGATTTTTAACATTCTATTTTTCCCAGAAGGGGAGTGAAATACGTTCATGTGTACGATCGGAGGATAATTTATTACTGAGAAACTTCCTTGGGTATTATTCAGCTTCAGTAGAAACAAAAATTAAATTTTAATAAAATAGATTATGTCCATATGAATATTTTGCAATTATTGGATCAAATATGTTATTGACTTCAGTAAATTTTTATTTTCCAGTGAAGAAGGAAAGAAGTATAGATCATGTCAGATATTTTACATTTGGTATGAAAATCCTATAACTGAAATGTACCGGTTAAAATGAAAATACCATCTGGATTTAACGATGGTAGTAGGGACACACGGTACTAGGCACGTATGACAGAAACGATTTTTAAAAGCATATAGCCAAATATATAGAACGCAGTGGGACGAGTAAGCAAGGTTTACGGCTGCGGCGAGCTTTTAATTCGAAATTAAGGTCCCTCGGTAACTGCCTGAAAGAAGCGAAAAGCGAGAACTTCGAGAGCAACCCCGAACATGAGCTTCCTGCCTAACCCCCTTCTCACCCTCCGTACACTACCGAGCTTTCGTGCAAATTCACGCTCAAAATTAAGAGTCCTCCTGTAATTTTCCGAGCATATTACGAGCGCCTCGCTGTATTCTCTCGATGAAATCTAGGCTGTAGTCTTAGTTGCGGCCACTTTCCGCAGTCTCGTTGCGAGCAATCCTCTGCTGCACCGAAGAGCTACCTTATTTCTCAAATAAAACGGTCTTTCCAACGGGAGCAATTTTGCACACCTAACAATGGGAGTCAACCTTATTATCAGAGTCTACAAATTATATGAAAATTTTGCTGATTCTATCTTTCTCGTAGAATTTGAATTGACTTCTCCAACTATATTTCATCTTTCTGTTTAAATATCGGTTGAATAATCGATTATTTCTGTCGTCCTAATGAAGTTTCTTGAGAGCATATTTTGCCTCGCAAGAAAAGTTCCATTTAATTAATTATTAGTGAGCAACCTTGAAGCGTTATTTAAAGATGAATTATTCACCAAATATTGTTTTCACGTCACTGACAGATCAGATAAACCCATTTATCAGAATATTCAAAATACAAGTCAGCAGATTTTTTACTGGATTATATCTCAAACCTACTACAGATTGTTTGAAATCTTGTGCTACGAACCTCCCAAATATCTCAACAAATACTGCAACGAAATTTACCAAAGTCAAGTTGAATAAAAATATATAAATTTCACTATAGATTCCGACAGATTTAATATAATATAATTCTACTGGATAGTACAAATGTATGTGTATGTTTTACTTTCACAAAAAAAAATAATGATCCTTGCAATTTCTTGGAGACGATCAAATCTCACCATTAGATGTCTCTGATACCTCCCGTGTGGGAATTCTGGTATACGGTCAGAGTTACCAACACGGTTCAGCACTAAAACGGACTCGGCGGCCAAGCGTTGTCGATCAGTACTGTCTCAGTACTAATTGAATACTGGCTTTATTATGCACCAGTTTAGACAGCCACTATTGTCAAGATAAAATAAACAGTACTCAAGTGAGAATCGTCTGAGTACTGGCTGCAGACTAGGCCGAAACTTGTTTTATTGTCGGCGAGATAATTTTGCCAGTGTCAGTCTGACTTCCGGCTGAATCGTCGAAGTACTAGGCGTAGAATAGGCCGAAGCTTTACTTATTGCCGGCAAGCTAACACCCATGTAGGAATTGACTAGCGGCTCAGCCCTGGCTGGGCGTTGAACCGTATCAGCCGATGCTTGGAATTTATAATGGGCCATCCACCAAAATGTGACGCGTGGCCGAAGCTTAGCAGCCAGGCATCAGATTTCTAATCAGGGCCGATCTTGGCTCGATTGACAGCACAGCCGCCACCCAGGCATCCCATGTAGGAATGCCGACCTCTTGATGTTCTTGGACAACCGTCTGTGTCTTGGACCAGTATTAGCAGACAACACTCGGCTGTCAGGATAGGCCCAAGCCTCAACAGGATAATGGGTCGTCAATGGGCCAGTCCCTAATCTAAGATTCGGCGTTAAACTATCGCCTAATATCAACCAAGCAACGAACCATCACTGGCTCAGGAAATAGTAGGCATCCGTTGGAGTACCAGAAGATTCCTGAAATAATGCGTGACCCGTTTGTTGGCCAAATCTCTGGTCAAGCTTGGGCATGTCCTGGCATAACGTTGTTCTGGTACTCCAACGGATACCTACTATTTCCTGAGGCAATGTTGGTTCGTTGCTTGGTTGATATTTGGCGATAGTTTGGGGCCGAATCTTAGATTAGGGACTGGCCCATTGACAATCCATTATACTGTTGAGGCTTGGGCCTATCCTGACAGCCGAGTGTTGTCTGCTAATACTGGTCCAAGATACAAACGGTTGTCCAAGAACGGCCAGAGATCGGCATTCCTACATGGGCATCGTCAGTATCAGCCTAACATATGGCAGAGTACTGCGGTCATACTGCCCCGACATTGACAGTACCGTGCCGATACTGGCGGACAAGCGTTGGACCCGTGTGATCATTTCCGACTTGTCCCAGCATTAAGACAGAAATGGCATCTAGTACCGGCATCTTCGCAACAATACTGCACCAACACAGAGCCCTTTTGAGATTCCCACATGGGCTCCTATCTTAAAAAAAGCGTATACCAAATTACGAGAGTAGTAAAAAAGTAATCTTTGCAACCAGCAGCAGAAAATTCCGAAAGGTGATAGACCGATAGGCAAATCTATGCGTTTCAGGGTCCGATCGATTTACGAACACTTTTCTTATCCGGCAGCAGCTTAGTACGTGTCCAACAATATATATATGTATATATATACATAGCGTACAAGAGGATGTAGAGATAGCCGAAAGAGACGAAGAAAATCTTGAATACGAGAGCCGAAGAGAAAACGACGAGAATACCAAATAGACATTCGAATACCGTTTGCGGCTTGCCACACTGACCCCCCGCTGTCGATGCTCGTTTCCGCAAGCGCAGACACGGGGTTTCCTCCGCGAACATCCATCCACCTCTTCCTATCTCTCTTTCTGCATCACGTTCCTGTAGCACCCCTCCCCCACCCCATTTCCCCTTTCTCACTCACCCCATTTATCTCTTTTTGTGCTTTTATGCGATTCGTCCCCCACATCGCGGTCTCACAGCTTTTGGATTCTCAAGGGGCAACTCTACAGAAGCTCAATGTATACTTTGTCAGTGTATATCTATAGAAAATCTTGCTGTCCTCGTCCTCACAACCGTGGATGTTTAGGAACGAACGATGCACGCAAAATACAGTCTCGTAAAACTTCAACCACCTTCACGTCCCTTTACTGCTCGGTGCTGCCGCTGCTCTTCGTCCAACAGTTAAAGGGACCGAAATTTGCATCTGGAAATTCACGTCGTTGCCCGGCTTCCTCGACGACCTCGTACAGACGATGCCTCGATAGCTATGTATAGTATTAGACTCTGGTGCAAGTCGAGCCGATTTACTCTACACGAGACGAGAGGGAACGTACGAATCCAGGACGAACGAGTATGCACATCTCGACACGAGGTTTGTTCCGCAGATGCACTCGAGTGCACTCTCGCGTATCTCGCATGAGATCCAGCGACAGAACTGTAGTCGCTGCTGTACTATATACATATATATATGTATATATATTTTGCTACCAGTGGCTCTCGAAAATATAATCAAAGTCAGCTCACACTACACGGTGTGTTGCGAATATCAACTGCAGGATGCTTGAAAAAGGAGGACGAAACGAAGTGGACCACGAGGATTTATCTCAAGTAACAGGAAATTACTATTTTTATTACCATTTACGAATATTATCGAAGATCATAGCTGCCGTTTAATTTCATTTATTTTGTCATAAAAAATAAAAATGAAAACGTGTTGTAAATAACCAGAAGTAGAAGTAGAAAATATGCCTTAAACATTTTTTTAGAAATACAAAAATAATCATTTTTGGGTTAGATGGAACTTAATTTTTGTTAGGATAAGTGATCAGATATCCAGAAAAGTTTAAGTGGCCAGACATAAAATTACGAGTACGTGACCGAGAAGACCCGTAGAAAATCTGATTCCGAACGCTAATCCCGTTATCGGGGGTTAACGGAGAATAACTGGGTCAATGTTTCGTAAATACTTCCTTCCTTGCGAGTGTTGGTGTTAAGAAAATACTAAGATCACAGCACTTTTATGCCTTATTACACGTCTTATCCTCTTAAGAGGAGATCAATACCAAAGCTTATCCTGTATAAATAGGAATGTGGTTATGTATTTTCTTCAGGTTCCTGATCTGGTCTCAGTCCGATTACCTTATTACTCACTATTAAGACTAATAGAATTATTTATTTGTTCAAAAGTGGACGAGCTAAAAAATGACATGGCCCAAAAGTAGTCAACAAAGTTATAAAAAGAAAAAAAATGTTATTCTAGTACAAATATATAAATAATTGCCACCTATGTAAATTGTTAACAAAAATATTCAGAATAGTTCGCTGCCTTCTACGGAAATATCATCAATCGGAATAACGAAGACAACTGTATAAAAAAAACAGAAATAGAATAAATTGTGGGATAAAGTTGAAGTAATCACCTCTCTGAAAAGAAATACATCACGATAAAGTACGGCGACCCCAGGGAATGAGTTTCTCAAGATCATGTTATAACACAAAATCTTCAGAAACATCGTTCGCTCGGATTCTCAGCGGAAACAACAGGAAAACTAATGAAAATTGACGGAGGAAACTTAATTAGAAGTAATCTCATCATCTAAACTAAATAAAAATAAATAACTGCCCGCAAAAAAGAGAAAAAGGAGAGGCATGTTCATAGTGTTGGAGTGTTACATTCGGAGAGTTCTATTTATATATTTAAGGACAATAATGGTATAACCAAAGTCAACAAATTAACAATGAAAATAACTAATGACCGGAATGTCCATAATTTTTTTAAACCCTATTTGAGACTGAAACCTCTTAATTATTTAATTGTAGCAAGATTGGTAACTTCTACTTAGATGTGACAAAAAAGCGATCAGATTGAAGGTATGTCCAGAGATTTAAGAAACGGAAAATTCCTCATTGTCCCGGATGTTAAGGGGGAACAGGAAGTGATGGGGAGTTGAAGCAGCAAAACAGTCGATTCTCGACTTGGTCTGTCCTTTTGCTTGTCCGATGAGAAAGATCCCAGTGTGTTCGTACCATGTGCCACAGCTGGACTGTGAGCTCACTCGTTCAGCTGCTCACGGCAATCGGATTCGTCGCTTCTCTACAGCCATTCGTTTTTCGCTCTACTTCAACCATTTATTTCTCTATCCCATGTTTATATGTATATGTCTATATATATATAAAGAGTGTACGCTGTTAGTATTGGAGTAACAACACAGCAGAGAGTGCCGATCTCGCACTGCGCGAATAAACGACGAGGTAGAAAATAAGAGGACTGAAGGAAAAAAGTTGGGGACGTGAAGTAACATCGCTTGGGAGCTGGCCGCTATTCGTGAAAGACTACTCTACTGTACCGACAGACCCGGAACACAGTCCAACGGACGTGAAGACGGATGGGTTACCGATGGTCCAGAAGGAATATAGCTGTGGGACCAGTATAAGTGTGTCTCATCGGTCAGACTAACGGACTATGTGGATATCGTACTCTTATTTCTATACGCGTCTCTGTATTTATACTCAAAGATATAGTCAGTTGTGGATATTTAAGTTCTCCATTTAAGTACACATCTCTACGGTATGATCTATGGTTTATGCAAAAAAAAACAAAACGGTGCACGGAAAAAAAATAATTGGTTGAATAGGCTCCAAGCGATAAACTAGTTGGTTACAGAAACAAATCAGTTGGTTCCGGTGACAAATCAGTTATATTCCTCAGCAAATTAATTGGTTAGCAACTAACGAATTTCGTGTCACAATACTGGTTTTCGCTATTCAGGATTCAACTAGTTTGTTGGTTCGACTAAAAAATTGGTTAACCTAACCAACTTAGTTGTTTGGATGTATTTAGCAAGTTGGGGCAACCAATTATTTCTATCAGTGTATACACTATATGCTATTTCTTTACAACGAGCATTGAAGTACACAATATATAAATTAATGTATGAGTAATTAATGTCAGATCTGCAAGGTACCAATAGAAATGACCCTCTATCAACATTATTGTGATTCAATGGCATTGTTTGCATCAGAAATGACACTTTTTTACTAGGTTTTACTAGGCTTAGATTTACTAGGCATCGCCCGCTAACGTATTTAGCGTAAATAGTGTGTGGGAAAAAAATGCCATGTTTCCACTTTGGATCCCGATTACTATACGAATCTAGGAATGAGTACTATATTTTTCTCTCGGTGTACCAATAGAAATGGCTCTATCAACATTATTGTGATCCAATGGCATTGTTTGCATCAGAAATGACATATACGTTGACCTTTAGGGTGGTATGATGCGAGTTCGATTAACCATAGACGTGTTTAATCTGCATATTAGAAACTCAACATAAGCATCTATTGACGATGTGTACCATCATGTATAGTGGCACATATACAGAGTGTTCTCGGAGGTACACGTCTCCACGGTATGCTCTGTACTCGAGCAATATAACAGAGAGCTAATCCTATATGGATTCGGTATACCACTGTAATCTGTATATAGGTTAGTGTAGATATATATCACGGAATTTAGGTCGTCGAGTGGGCCAGACGGAAATTTCGCACGAGCCGAGCCAGGACGCAAAACGATAATCTCCAATTAACGTGATGCCGCGGATGAGTCTGGCGGAGCATTTAATTCGGGATACTTTGGAGTGCATTCTTGCGCTTCCTGAGTGCGTTCATTCCTCTCTTCTCACTCCAGTGCACGTTCTCCCTTTTCCCCCTCGTAAGGGTATCACGTAAATTCCTCACAGAGTGAAAACCCCAGCAGCAATTTCGAACGAGATAGAGAGATCGATACAACGTACTTCAGATTCACCAGCGCGTGGCTTTGCTATCTCCACCTTAACCCCCTTTAGCCCTTTAAACACTGAGCTACTTGCAAAGCTCCAACTTCGTTGGAGCGTGATGTTGGTAATAAACGTTGACTTAGTTCGATTAGTTGCCAGATGAAGCGAACATGTATGGGAGATTAGAGATTTTTACATCATTTTCGATTGTGTGGATATTTGAGATTTTTAAATACCTACAATTGGAATGAATTCTTCATAGCGTTTCATTTATGACGGCTCGAATGTGCAGCATATTATGGCATACTATTAATACGAAAGTGTTAAGGGAATTAAAAACGTGCCTGAAATTTAATTGCTTCTGAATTATGAATCCGTTTTAATTGGATAATGTTCGATCTTCACCAAGAAAATGAACGAAAAAAAAGAAGAACGTACTCTGTCATTTCCTCAATAGGATATATCAAACGAGCTGCCCGTGGTGATCAAGTGAAACGAAAAGGAACAGCATGGACTATTTCTCTCCGCCTCATTTCATCCTCTCCATCCGCTCTTCTTCTCTTCCTTGGTCTTCCTATTTTACTGCACTCGCCGGTGTCGGGGTTCGGTGCACTTTTTCTCCATCTGACGCTCGAAAAACCAATAGTCGATTGGTACGAAACTTCGTATCTATGCCTGCAGAGTCTGAGCATTAGCCCCGAGAGAAATGGAAAAAGCGAGAAAGAGAAAGAGAGTGAGAGCCTTGACATTATCCTCGTAATATAGACATAGTCTCAATCTACCTCACGTTCTTCGTTTCCACGCGTATGTGACTCATCTCCGGACTACCTTGAGCCGGGGATAGAAAGAAAGTAAACCTTTCTCCTATTACGTTCACGCAGCTATAGCTTATCACTAAACTGACTCTCCTGTTATAGACTTGTACAATCTGCGCCAGAGGATCAACAGAATTTGCCAAACCAGTGGCACAGACATCGAAGCAAGTCCAATTCCATCAACCCTAAAGCTACATTCACCGCCTATGTATTTATTCTGAACCTGTTAGTTTATTATTGGAGCCGCAAAGCCCGTCAGCGGTTACATCAGTACGTTTAGGAAATGGAGCGAGGGTGAAGGGCTGTCTGATCAGCAATGAACTACTGTGCTATTACGAACAGTATATCGTTGATGGGTCATTAGCGAGTCATTCGATAATGATTCCTCGTACTACATGCATCACCTCTCTCTCTATCTCTTTATCTCGCTGTACGACTTGCTTAGCATTGGATTGGGAACACACTACGTGTGCAACTCAACCCCAAGCCTGATTCTGCAATTCCAGCGTGAATGAGCTCGTAATGATGGCCCGCATTTACTGTAAATTCAATGCACCTTTGAGGTATTATATAACGGGGTTCAATGAGAGGCTGTACATCCGTCATGAACTCTTTGTACTGATGAGTATCAAATACAGGTTGGATTGAAGATATTGCTTTAAGAATTTGGTCTCAATTTGTCAATGTTTAATATGCCCTTTGCTAGAAAAAATGAAGTCAGCCAACTTGATTTTGAACATATCTGAAGGAGCTCTTCATGGAGACTAGAGGTAAGGAGTACGAACGCAATGCTGAGAAAACGTTCGCGAAACTGTGAGATGAAGTATGCGCGAGCTCATTTCATTGGTTCCAGCCAACTTTTCACTCACTTCACTTCGGTCCGCGCCGAAAGAATTTTCCACGATTCGACGAACAGTTGAGAACCGCATTTCCCATAGTCGTTCGTACTCCTTACCTCTAGTCCCTATATAGGGACTAGAGGTAGGAATTGACCAGCGGCCCAGCCCTGGCTGAGCGTTGAACCGTATCGGCCGATGCTTGAAATTTATCATGGGCGATCCACCAAAATGTGACGCGTGGCCGAAGCTTAGCAGCCAGGCATCAGATTTCTAATCAGGGCCGATCTTGGCTCGATTAACAGCACAACCGCCACCCAGACATCCCATGTAGGAATGCCGATCTCTTGATGTTCTTGGACAACCGTCAGTGTCTTGGACCAGTATTAGCAGACAACACTCGGCTGTCAGGATAAGCCCAAGCCTCAACAGGATAATGGGTCGTCAATGGGCCAGTCCCTAATCTAAGATTCGGCGCTAAGCTATCGCCAAATATCAACCAAGCAACGAACCAACACTGGCTCAAGAAATAGTAGGCATCCGTTGGAGTATCAGAAGATTCCTAAAATAATGCGTGACCCATTTGTTGGCCAAATCTCTGGTCAAGCCTGGGCATGTCCTGGCATAACGTTGTTCTGGTACTCCAACGGATGCCTACTATTTCCTGAGGCAATTTTGGTTCGTTGCTTTGTTGATATTTGGCGATAGTTTGGCGCCGAATCTTAGATTAGGGACTGACCCATTGACGACTCATTATCCTGTTGAGGCTTGGGCCTATCCTGACAGCCGAGTGTTGTCTGCTAATACTGGTCCACGACACAAACGGTTGTCCAAGAACGGCAAGAGATCGGCATTTCTACATGAGATGCAGCGCTTGTTCCAAAGCCAATTAACAAAAGAAAAACGTTTAGCAACATGTTGTTCATAATGAAGAAGTCCAAGAGAATGGAATTGAACAAGCGTTATATTCTTTGCTCTCTCATAATAAAACATTATTCATTATCAATAATCTGTTCTGCCCCAATTTGTGATCCTACATATTTGCCATCCCGCATAGGAAATATGAGGAGTTTAATATCAAATCAAGGATTGAGTCCAAGATGGAGTCTCGGCAATTCAGGATATAGAATCCGATGGCAGATCAAATCCCAGTCTCTAGCCGAGACTGTCCAGATTCCATACCCATTATCCTGGACTCATCTTTGCTATGATGGATTGTTAGAAATCCTAAATCACAAATTCCTTCTAATTTCTGTATTATCGAAGAATCCACAAAAAAGTAAGATTATTAAAACATAAGTTAGGTGGATGAAATTACAAGCAGCTTTGTTATTTCCATGCAGCATAGATATCAAATGATCTAGACTCAGATAATAACTCGCGGTGCAATGGTGTATCGCTAACGGCAACTCACGTAATTTTACATCTACCGTCGTAGTGGTTCAACGCAGTCGACCGTAGTATCGGGTTGCCATATTATTTATCATGGTAGCCTGATAAGGGCCATGTCGAACGCAGGATTATACATTTCACGTCAGGCTCTGTTAACGTTACCTCATAATACAATATCTCAAAAGTTGGTATAGGAAATGCTGTGAAAGCCTTGTCAGGTGTATAGATGAGATGCGTAGCCGGTTAAACGACTTCATGGAAGATCTATGCTCTCTTCTTGACTTACCAAAGCAAAATCCATCGATAAATATCTGTGGATACAAAATAACCGACCCCATCGATCCAACTCGTGAATCATTAATCTCGAGAACCAATTACCCGGCAGCATAATTACACGGTAGAATTTGTACCGGGAGAAAGTGTATATAGATAGTGGCAGTGACGTTGCATCGTGAATACCAAGAGAGAGAGAGGAAGAGGCGAAGGAAGCATTTCCTTGATCAGTAAGGAAGGTACAAGCTCCGAGACGACGATGAGGTGGAGCGAAGCGACTCAGAGAGACAGTGCAACGTTGCTGGGAAATCGTCGACTCCCGGGGATATTGAAGGGCCATTAATGCCTCAAAACGCTCTAATGGGTAATAGGTAGGGTAGCACCCCTCTCCTCGTGTCTCTGGTTGTCTCATCCTTGGATGCCTCCAGCACGTCAGCTTCCATACCTTCCATCCTGATGGAAGCACGAGGCAAGGAGTGAAGGACTTACGATGCAGGAAACGACGTTTAGATACAGATGATCAGCTTTCTCCTTCCTGAATTTAACTATATCCAACAAAACTATATTGCCATCGTACGTCCCGCGTAACAAACGTTGTACTAAGTTAGTATTAAAATAGTATACATTCGAAGTGTTTAGAACATGTCGTATCGGTCCGATGGTTACTTAATTTAATACTCTTTTGAGTTGCGCCAAGAGTATTAAGTATTAGTGAAGTCTTACAATGAGTATGAAAGTATTAAATAGTAAAGAAGCATATTTGGAAATAAATTATCTTCAAGTATTACGTATTAAATCAATAATAGTATCAAATTCTAGAGTGAACTTGAAGATAATTTTATAGTACGATTTTTCCGCGGTTTATTTAGTACGTTTTCGATACCGTCGCTGCTGTATGATACATGACAGTTCAAACGATTAAACACCTTTTGGAGGTTTCCAGGCCACGGGCAAAAATGATCTTGAAAGGGCTTGTAACATACGGGTATCGATATCGGCTTTGACTTATTTATGGCTCTACCGGCCAGAAGCACAAAGTATACGCGATACGAGCTCTAAAGAACTTCTGGGTTTTGGGATATATGGCACAACGAAGTATTTTGGCAAACCACTGACACCGAATTATCTTCTGCAAAACTTATCTCACGCTTGGATAAAGACTATTCTGTAAATATTTGTTGGTCTTCGATGCAGACTAAAACAAAGTGTGTCTCATGTTAAAAAAACAAAATGGTTTTTAATCCTAACCTGTATTCGGAAAAATAAATGTTTAATTGAAATATGTGTATTTACGAACTCGAAAATAATTATTAATACCTGATGATCCACCTTCATACCCGACTAGAATCCGGTAGGGCAGCCCTGCCGTCACATATGGGCCTGATCTGGCATGGATAAGTTTGACCTGATAAGGTGTACCTTATTAGGACCGGATCTGGTATAGGAAAGGTTGCCCTGATAAGGTGTACCGTATTAGGACCGGATCTGGCATAGGGAAGGTTGACCTGATAAGGTATTAGATATTCAGGTCCAGATCTGGCATAGATAAGGTAGACCTGAAAAGATGTACCTTAATAGGACCGGATCTGGCAAAGGGAAGGTTGACCTGATAAGGTGTATCTTATTCAGGGCCAGATCGGGAAATATTAAGGTAGACCTGATAAGGTATATCTTATTCAGGGCCAGATCGGGAAAAATTAAGATAGACCTGATAAGGCATTCCATATTCAGGCCCAGATCTGGCATAGATAAGGTAGACCCGATCGAAATATTGGTGGAATTAAAAATATCATTTATAAAATCAAAATATCGCATTCAATATGTTTTTCATTTTAGACCCGTCATTTTGAATTTACAAATTTTAAGTTCAAATTCGTAACTAGCTACATTAAAAACTGAACTATTATTTTAAATAAATAGTAAATTGAACTATTATGGAAATACTGTACGAGATATCCACATAGTCGGTTTGGTCTAGTGGTTAGCGTGCTCGGTTAGATAGTTAGGTAAATAGATAGGTCCCGTAGGTCTTAGGTTCAAATCCCGCGTCCATCACTTCTCAAATGAAGTTACGAAAAACCGTATCTGAAGACGAATTGTTTTTTTTTTTTTTGTAATATTAATAGAATATTATTGTTGATATTGCGGCATAATGCCCTAAAATTAATAATTAATTTTTTAATTTAATATAAAGATAAGTATATGTATTTATATCAATGATTATATTTATCAGGCCCTTAGTTTGCAATCTTTATCAGGCCCTTAAATGGTTATTTTTATCAGGTCCTTATGTGGTAAACTTGACCTGGCCCGGATGTGCCAAAGCGTTACATTTCCAATCAGGGCCGTATAAGGTAGCCAGACAGGGGCCTTGGATTTAGAATCCGGTTACCAGGTCCGGCCCTGATATTCCCCATAACTGAATTTCTAGTCGGGTAAGTCGCTTGCAAACGATTTTTCTATTTCCCTTTTTATCAAATCATCATAACGTCCTACATAACATTTCTGCGCGATTTGTTACAAATCGAGTTGATTGCATTCGATGAACGGAGCAATTGAAAAGGAGCAAGAATCTTCTTCTGGATAAAATTTCTTTCTTAATGAAAGTTGTGCAACTGGTCGAAGCAAGCGACGCACAGTACGGAAAGGAAAATAAGAAAAATCTGAACAGACGCATTCTGTTCGGGTTTATTCTTAGTTCCTTTCACCGTTCGACGGTGAAATCCTCGCCTTTATCGAAATACTCTCACAGTTGCTTTGTTACCTAGTCGCAAAGCTGGTATATTTTCAAATTCCACAAGATTTCACCCTGGATGAGCTTGTAGAATGAGACACACGTTTTACAAACCGTTTAAGACGTTTACATAAAAAACTACAGTTACACTTTCAAAAAGTGTAAGTCGAATAAGTTCATTATTTCTGCAATAAAAAAATGACAGTGAGACCAGACCAGACCAGATCAGATCAGACCAGACCAGACCAGACCAGTCCAGACCAGACCACACCAGACCACACCACACCACACTAGACCACACCAGACTACACCAGACCACACCAGACCTCACCAGACCACCCCAGACAAGACCAGACCACACCAGACCAGACCAGACCAGACCAGACCAGACCAGACCAGACCAGACCAGACCAGACCAGACCAGACCAGACTAGACCAGACCAGACCAGATCCGACCAGACCAGACCAGAACAGACGTCAGCATTCGTTTATGTACAGGATAGGAAAATGAATTTCCTACAAAATCCTAACCCCTGCATCGACCGTCACCAAACTTCTAGTAGTTAACTTGGTAGAGCCGTAAACCAAGGGTTAGCCACAAGCTGTGGCTATGGTGTATTTGGGATAGTAACAGTCAAGAAGTAGTTTGGTGACGTTAGAACGAAGGACAAGAGAGGCAAAATAGTTAGGCGAAGCAAAGTGGATGCCGAAGAGGAGGACAGGACGTTGCACCCGGTTGCTTGGAGTAGCAAGCCAACTATGGCAGTTTACATTGGCCGTATATCATAAATTACGGAAACATAACCGGGCGGAGATATGATGGGCGTTGTGTACGCCATGCCTGGTCCCAACAACGTGAGAGCCAGGCCAGTGCATCCCAACAGAATGCACTGAATGCAACACTAGACGAAGCGTACGATAGACGATAGTCATCCTCGACGGCTCTCGTTGTTCCCCTCGGCGTTATACACATCTCAACAACCAATGTACCAAGTACAGACGAGACTGCTGAAACTGGAACGTTCGCTTATCTTCCGGATGTTCCAGAAACTTCTATTGAACACCCGAGAGTCTCTACCCGTGGCACGATGTACCCACTGTACACGATGATGCGATACACACGGTGACTTGGCAAAAAAAAAATGTAAAAACGATTTATCGAGCCGAAAAGCAGACTAAGTCCTCTGTAGCACGTTTACACACTGGATGGCGGGTTTGAAAGCGAAGCTCGCTTGTGAGATTCCTGATTAATAGCTGATTCAGAAGCTTTATGAATTCATTGTCCGGGTATTATTAATAATACTCGTTCGGCTCTATTGAATTTGTACATCCATTGTATTTCCAATCGTACAATATTAATGAGTCGGCAGATTTTTTAAATTTTTATATAAAATAAAAATACGTCGATATATTATTTGATCAACATATGGTAACATGAATTTTCGAAGAGAATTAATCGGAGAGTGAGAGCGTTCGTATGGAAATTGTGAAATCAGATTGAGCACTCTAGCTCGATGTGCTTCTGTGGGAATTCGGGAGAATTCAGCGGGTGCCCAATAATTATCAAGATACGCGGATTTCGAAGTGTATGTCCCTTGGGCAGAACAACATTAATATAGAAATTTTAAATAAAATAAAACGATGACCTACTAAACTATTGGCCTTATTGTCAATGCATTTAAAATTTCACAAAATCATTTTCATGAGGAACTATTTTGTTTGCGGCAATATTCATTGTCAATTTATCAAAACGGTTTTTTAACGGCCTCAATTACGACAGATGATCAGAAATTTGTTGAATCTTTTCTTTTTCCATTTCAAATTGTGTATTTCTTTTTTATCTCTTCCGCCGACTTCACAGGAAATCACATATCGAAGAAAAATAACTATCAGCCATCAAAGGTCTAACAGTTTAGCCTTTGAAGTTTAATATTTAAGGTAATCTTAGTTATTGGTGAGGATTTATAAGGCAAAATCTCTCTAACTTCTGTGAATCGATATAATATCGATTTATAAAAAACGTCGAGTGTCAAGCCCAGGGCGTTAATATGATGATTGCAAATTTACGCCGAGAATTTGAACTGCATATTCCAATGGGATTTGGCGAAGCGTTCGGTGCGAAGGGTTTCCACATCGGCGGGAAACTTGGCTAAATGAAATCGAGTTTTCGAGCAGTCTCGTGGGGCACTCCGAGATACGTTCATTCCATCGAAGCACCTTTGCTGTTTCTCTCTACCTCTCCGCAAGTTGTTACATGGCAAGAAACATAATCTCCATTACGTATAGATTTAACAGCCTTAATTTATTACATGGCAAATTCAGCTGCGGTAGAAAAAATTACGGTTAGAGGGAATATTCATATAGATAGAGATATACTGTAGAAACGTAGGCGAGCGATGACGAGATTCGAGCTTGAGAGGAGAAATATTATACCCCGATCGTAAAACGAACGACGATGATTTTATAGACTCTCGCTGAGTCCGCTTTTCAACGAATGACGTGCACAGCAGCTGCGCACTAACTCGGCAGCGATTTTCCTTTAACCTTCCAGCTGCATTCGGAGAACGTTGTGCTAATGCTTTCCCCTGCTCCAGTAGATAAAGTTATCCAACATCCGCTCGTAAAAATTCTGACTCTGACTCTTGGGGTTTCCAAAAGCTCCTCTTGGGTTCTTTGACATGTGTTCTCAAATCTGCAAACGTTCGCAAATGCCTAAAGCAAATGACCCACTTTCTGTAACTGTTGCAACTTCTAACACCGAAGGTACGTTTTTCGGGTATAAATTTAATTTCTGTCAAATATCAGTAACACTTATTAGAAAAGTTAAGCGGATTAATTCTTATTTTCCGCCAATTCCGAACGAACTCTGCAATTTCGGTTTCACAAGAATGACATTTTACCTCCGAATCTGACAGAATATGATAAAAAATATTTTATAGTAAAGCATTTTGAAAGATGTACCTTAAAGCACACACTTAATTATAAAGCGGTCAAAAAATGGTAATTAATTTGGAAAAAACAGTGTGCTTTAATTTCGAAACTAGCGCAATTTCATCATAATTTGCGAGAAAATTATTCCGCGATATATACATCTTTAGGAAACCTTCCAAGCACCACGTTTATCCCGTCTACTATATGATATGGTTTGAGAATAAATTGAATTTCTTGGGGGAGCTTTGATGCGCAAAGCGTCTCCCGTTGCCTGGTTTTACGCTCACACTACATAGCAATTAGCTATAGCTATCTCACAGAGCGTACATCTTTGTCCCATCTTTTTTTTTTCTCTGAAAAGCAACCAAAATGGTGTACGACTTGATCTCGCATACAGTTATGTGTTTGAGGTAACTTCAAAGTACGAAAATGCTTATTCACTCGCACGAACACTCAGGCAATACGCAAATACACTCACACTCACACTAACACTTCCACTCGCACTCGCCCTCCTGAGTTTAATGAGCGTACATCTTTGTCCCATCTTTCTTTTCTCTCTGAAAAGCAACCAAAATGGGGTACGACTTGATCTTTTATACAATTATATGTTTGAGATAACTTCAAAGTACGAAAATGCTTATTCACTCGCGCAATATGCAAATACACTCACAGTCGCGCAATATGCAAATACACTCACATTCACTCACACTCGTGCAATACGCAAACACTCACACTCACACTCACACTCACTCTCACACTCACACTCGTGCAATACGCAAACACTCACACTCACACTCACACTCACTCTCACACTCACACTCACACTCACACTCACACTCACACTCACACTCACACTCACACTCACACTCACACTCACACTCACACTCACACTCACACTCACACTCACACTCACACTCACACTCACACTCACACTCACACTCACACTCACACTCACACTCACACTCACAATGACACACACTCACAATGACACACACTCACATTCACACTCACAATCACACTCACAATCACACTCACAATCACACTCACAATCACACTCTCACTCACAATCTCACTCACAATCACAATCACAATCACAATCACACTCACACTCACACTCACACTCACACTCACACTCACACTCACACTCACACTCACACTCACACTCACACTCACACTCATAATCACACTCACACTCACACTCACACTCACACTCACACTCATAATCACAATCACAATCACAATCACAATCACACTCACACTCACACTCACACTCTCACTCACACTCCCAATCACAATCTCACTCACACTTTCACTCACACGCTCACTCTCACACTCACTCTCACACTATCATACACTCACACACTCACAATCATCCATCGAGCTGTAGGGAGAAGGGGAAAGCGAGGTCGGTGGGCGGATAGCGCGTACGGGACCTGCCGGCGTAGTCCAATTATCACGCCGGGGGCGAGATACTGTTTCTCCATTACCTCACATGCTAACTCCGGAACGATATGCAAAGCGACCCTATTAATTCTCGGGGTACGTGAGGCTCACCCGGGAGGAAGGGAGAGGGGAGGGAAGGGGCGGCGGGGAGAAGGATGTGAATACACCGTCTGTGTAGGTCGCGATCCGCGCGGGCCTCTCGCTGCTAATCCGCCGCTACGTTGCTGCTTCCTTGTGGCCGCTCTACACTTCCGCACGTGTACCCATATTTGTGCTTCAGAGGCTCAGGCTACAGAGAGGATAAAACCAGATATACATTTAACGCACAATGCATACGCCTCATTTTCATGTTAGCGTTAACGAGTTTCTTCTTAACTCAAGCAAACGCTCAACGCTTTTGTCGGTCTGCAAAACATGCTGTGTAGAACCGCCGCAGCGCGCCTCGATTGACATCTATACCAAGTACATACAGTACATTGTCGTTTATTCGCAGTCGTGGAACATTGTTGACAGAATTATGTAAACAGATGTATTATGTTTTCACATTACGAATATTTCTTAACTACCTTGAAATACGCAGTTAAATGTAGGCGACTCTTTGCCTGCTGCAAAACCCTTATGGAATTCTCGTTTGAACGCCATCGCCATTTTTTTAACGACTTTTAAGCAGTAGTATCACGTTGCACTTTCTGGCTTAATGAGAATCTCATTAGTGACGACTGTCAACGGAGTTACAACGGACAAGGATTTTAAGCTGACGGCAACGCCCTTTTTATGGCGATTTTTTTATTCACTTAATATTCCGGGAAATTTCACTGAGTGTGGAACGAGAGTAAGTCGAGCGAAATGACGCTGAGCAACTAGAGGCTGCATGGCATTGCGATACTTTGTACACCCTTAATTCCCTTCTGATGTAAAAACCTGGAAAAGCTGAAAAAACTTCTTTTTTTCGTTGTGTTTTTGGTTGAAATTTTAGTTATTGACCCTCTCCCCCTCTGCGGTTGCAGCTGTTTCAACCCCATCGTATTGAATTCGCCTACGGCATTAGAAAATGGCGGAAAACCTGTGCGTATACCTATGCAAACTGAATATTTGGAACTAATAAAGTTAAAATACCAGCATTGACGAAAAAAAAGAGGTAAATGTCTCTTGTTAACGACCTGTAATTGAATCCAGAAGTGCTGTATGCGAAACCGGGCCGCCCTCATACACCCAATTTGTATACCCAAATAGCTTCTATAATTGGATAATTATTAAATAAATATGTAACTAATTAAGTGGATGTGGTACAATTTCACAAATATACAATCTTTGAATTGATTTAATTTTCCAGATGATGCTGCAGGTATCGTGGGTACGTCACAGGGACATTCACCTACTGACCATAGGTCGTTACACGTACACGAGTGACCAGCGATTTCGAGCAATTCACAACGTTCACTCGGACGACTGGACGCTACAAATAAAGTACCCGCAGCACCGGGACAGCGGTATATACGAGTGTCAGGTCTCCACGACCCCCCACATGAGCCATTTTGTTTACCTCAACGTCGTCGGTGAGTCTAGTCTAGTAGAACTCTCGTTCTACACTTCTCCATGCAACTATTCACTTTGATTGCTCGTCGTACTTGTTTGCTCGGACTAACATACATATTCCACACTCTCACAATATATTCTCGCCCTCTCTTATTGCAGCGACACTGCTAAAAGTAGCGCGCGAGTGTTAGAGCGAGACGGAAAGTGGGAAGTTATGAATTCCATAGTCATAAATTTTAACGCATTGCGCCACGACTACCACGTTTCTGGCGAACGTCAAGCTGCCCTGCACACCGGTTTCCCCAGCAAGGTGAAATCCACAATAACGTCTTCGAAATGTACAGCATACCGTACGCTATATGACGACGAAAATAGTTTTAAAAAACGATATTTTACGCGAGTACATTTACAGCGGTTGAGTATAGTTTAGAGTGACGCAGTGGGGGGATAAAGTCGTGCGAAGGCGGAAATTTAAGGGAAATACAATTCGGGACATAAACGTCCGACGGAATTGGTACGATCGTAACTAAAGTCTGTCATACGGTCTTCATACTCGACGACTAACCGTGACTTGTGTCACATTATTTATTAAAGAGCTTTGGCTTCGCCAAAGTAGTTCACATTTATTTCATGTGATTATTAAAGTACTCAAACTGTTATAAACTCAAGTTAGAAAGTGTTTTTGAGGTTATTGAAAACTGAGATATTTAGTTAGCAATAGTTAGGGGATATCAAAATTTATTTCGAACGCACTTTTTTTTCACTAGGTCGTAGCAAAAATATCGTGAAGACAAAAATTGTTTTTGCTGAAAAAGAGCTTGTATTTTTTAGTTTGGAGTTATGAATTTTGCTTAAAGCATTTATTGAGGCTATCTAATGCAACTATTGTATATATAGAACATTTTTCACTAATTAAGAGTATGTCGTAAATGATGACAAGGCGTTGTAGGTTTTAACGAGGAGAATGTTCTCCCTCGCTTTCGTTTATTTTTACAAGTGTTTCCGTAATGGAGAAACCAACAATTAAAACATATTAATAAAAGTTAATAAATAAAAAGGGAAACATAAACTGAGTTTTAGAGACGGCGAGTTCCTGAGGAAAAGGAAAGGGTGACTACTTGAAGTCAGCAGTCACTTATTAGAGGAAAATTCACTTATGGGCAGTAAATTTGTTAGGGAGGGCATTTTACGTTTAAAGAATATTTCATTTAAGTTATTTTTTTATATCTATATTTATACTCTTTGAAAGAACACAATTTCAAGGGAAGACCCGACTTATGGACAGTCAGGTGAATTCTGTAAGAAAAGAAATTACTTAAACAGCAACCTCGGGTTAATATATTTACTTATGAGCAGTAAATAGGACAAAAATTAGGAATTGTACGTAGGCAGCACTATTCCCGGATCCTTACCTCCTGCGGTCGTCTCTACTGGGAGAAACGGGCAGGAAATTTCGGATAAAAAGCTCTGAATCTTTACTGCTTATATGCACGGCCGGGACTCCTTTCTCTTGCGGGAAAAACCACATCGTCGTGGCCATCTGTCGGCCGAGCGGGAACTACGGGAGCTTTCGCGAGCTCAGGCGCGGATCGCCAACTTGAGAGGCCCGGGCCGTTAGGGAAATTTTATTTCAGTTTAGAACGGGGTTTTATTTTACAGGAAGAAAAAAAACTGTAAGCCAGGAGACAAACAGTTTGACCGCTTGCGGACAACAAGTACGGGAGGATTTTTATGAAAATATTCACAAAAATACCAAAAAAAAATCAGTGGTTCCGAAGTCGAAAAAAAAAATTTGCAAATTTTCATCTAATACACAAAAAAAATTCCGTTGATTACAAAACTTAAATTTTTTTGTCAATAACTAAAAAGAAGTCATTTAAAAAACTGGAGAAAAATTTCACATGTTTCAATAATTGAGTATTCAAATATAAGTAGCACACGACTAATCATATTTATTATTCCTTTTCTTAATAAAACTACCTATTTAAAAATTGATAACTGCATTCGTTCCCTTGTCCAATTCACAGTTTACAATGTTTGAAAATATTCAAAGCTTTTAGCGGAATCTGTGCCATCAGGAATTTCATGATTAAAGTAGCAACGATAAAATAGAAACCATTCGCCATTACATGTGAAGAGTGCACAGTAAAGCATCTCGTGAGAGAAGGACAAAAAAAAAAGCACGAAGAAATCAGTGACGGGTTGCAAGGTAGGAAAAGAGAGAGAGGGGCACTCGTAACGAAATTGGTAAACTGATTATATGGAGAAGTCAATACCGAGGCGAGTGCTGCGCACTCCTGATGCCATCACGACGTTGCTGTGCCTCTGCGGCAGGCTTTGAGCGAGATTCAATGTTCTCCAGACTCACCGAAGTGGATGGATTCCGGCGCTCTCGTCGTCCCAGAGAAAAAGAGTCCACGGCCCTTGGCAAATATTTCCACAGCAGCGACCGCAATCCCAAAACCTGCTGTGCCCGCTCAGACTTCTCTTCGACCGCAATCTCGTTTACATTGCTTCGGTAGAAATCATATTTCTTCAGCAACGTGCGAGGGTTGCAGCTTTACTAAATTTGACATGACGTTAAAGCCATCGCATTTAGAAATCTTAATCCATTATATAGTCTGCTATCTACAAACGGCGATCTATAGTACGTTCATTAAGGCACCTAAAAAAAAAAGAATCGCCATTTGGAAATTTTTTGCTGAGGAACTTCTTCTTCTTCCTCTTCTTCCTCTTCTTCTTCTTTAATTTAATGCTGGCTTGTCGCAATGCAGCGACTCGTTCATACGGCCAAGGGGTTTCTTTGCTATAAAAAAAAAAAAATCTTCACCAACCGTTTGTAAGAAAAGAAATTTGCGAAGTTAAACTCACTGTCGAAAGTTCATCAAAAATGTTAATTACATTTTTCACCTTGTATTTTTTTTTGCATGACCTTTTCTCACCGACATATAAATAGTTTTACCTATTTGACGCGTACATTTTTTTTTATCTGCAGGTATAAACCAAAGGGACTTACAAGTAGTCGTAAAATCTGGCTGATTCTGTGAAATGTCAGATGAGTTCAGAACGAAAAATTGCTGAACTCATTGTTTAAAAATTTTGTATTACTTGACGTAGGTTCTAATCAGACTAATAAAATTTTCGCTTGAATAAACGTGAAGAATGTTGAAAAAGAAAATAGTGCTGAGGGTTGTAATTTCGTGTCTTAGTATAGCTCATCGCAATATGAGCCTGGATTAATTTCTCAGATATGAGAAAAGGAAACACGATGCTTGTAAGGTACTCGCGAGTTTTGCTATTTTCCCCGTGTAGATATGCGATCTTGCGTAGCCCTTAGCGTACCGTTTGCCATGCAGGACAAAAGGCGTCGAGGGGAGGAAGGAAAAGGTATTTCTTTGCGCAACTTGTGTTTGAATTTTGCTGTGCTCGCCGACCTTGTACTCTCTTTGATATAAGAAGCCACGCTTAGCAAGGGCTCTCCAATTACTGTCTGAGCGAGAAGTTGAAGGATGCTAGGTTACAGTACCTGCCTCATGACCTTATCTCTCGAGGCATTGCCTGTTTTCTCGACGAACTCTACGACTCATCTCGCTCTAACGCTCAAAGAAACTTGTCGAATATAATACCTACTGTAGCTACACTCCCGTGCCTTATGTAGAGACGCTATCTGTATACGAACCGAGCTTTCACTGTACTAAAAACAGAATTGGAGAAAAGTACAGAATCAGCAAAAAAAAAAGAAAAAATGAAATGCCTATACTGAGAAAAATAATGAATAGATTGACATCAAGCAATTAAATCACCTGAAGATTATACAACAAGGCAAATTGGCTGAAATAATCAATGTTTTATCCACGAAGAACAAATATTTTGTTCTGATCTCATTATAATTTTATATAATCTTATATTTACTTCGATTGAACTGTTGTTTTCTAAAGATGCATTCCTTTGATTTATCCCAACAAAGATCTCGACCCATCGCAACATTACCTCGAAGAATCCTGTGTATTTAATTTAATAGTGAAAAATAAGGACAAATTGAAATATTTGCATACCGCTTCCTCATTATTTTCCACATTCCGCAAAGCCAGATCTGTGAGGAAGTATCTTAATGGATTTGGGACTTTTATAAATGTGGTGCAGCTTGATGAATGCGTTGAAGAGTGACATAGACTTTACTGGATGTTTTCTAAAGTATTTTCGGAATTTTAAGCATCCAGAGATTTTAATTGGAAATAGGGATTAAATGTATTTAAATAAAATTTGTTTTAATCAAATAAATACAATTATTCATTAATTCATTAATTAGGTCTATAATCAATTCTTTAAATCTTGGCTTTATAGAATTTTATTTTGATCATTCGGAATTCAGTTAAGGGATAACACCACTCTAAGATTTTGGAAAAATGGATTTTTTTTTTGGCTTAAACAATAATTTTGGATCATCTACATTAACTTCTTATTTATTGGCAAAAAATCGATAAATTTTTTCAAAAGCGCACCATTTCTACAAAATTTGATTAAACAAAAAATCCCTACGTAGTTCAATAGTCAATAGTATATAGATTATACATTTTTTTAGTTATTTGTTCCAGGTCTTGTACTTTACGAGAAAACCGTCCGCCCGTAAAGGGGTTTAAAAAAAAGTCTTTTGTAAAAAAAGACGATTTTCAATTTTTTGTATCAAAAAGATAATGAAAAATTTATTTTTCTTACTTCAATACGTGTTAAATAAACCCTTCGAAAAGAAATCTTATTTCTTTTTTCATACTCCCAAAATAAATAGTTTAAACTAAACTAAATACTAAATAAAAAAAGCATGTTAATCTATCTTGGCTTCCTCATAGAGGAAGCTTTGTAAAAATCCAATAATAACGAGGAAGCAATTTGTAAAGTTCTACTTTGCAGCCTTGTTTAAAAAAATTTTAAATGGCATTAGTTTTCAACCCCTTGACAGATTCTTGCCAGATTCGAACTGATGCTTAGTTTACCCACACTCTACTGGTGAACCAAATTTGAGCCCGATATCTTAAAAATTGCGAAAGTTGGAGCACGAACAAAAAATCTCAAAAAATGTAAAAACGCCATAAATTGTGAACCCCTTAACGGATTAACACCAATTTTAATCCCAAACGCTATTTGATAACAGTCCACTTCTGGTCCAAGTTTGAGCCGGATATCATAAAAATTGCGGGAGTTAGAGCCCGAGCTGTCATTCTCCAAAAAATTCAAAATGCCATAAATTTTGAACACCTTGATGGATCAACTCCAAATTCAATCCCATACCTTGTTTAACGACAGTTTACTCGTGGTTCAAATTTGAGCCCGATATCTTAAAAATTGCGACAGCTATCGTGCTAACAAAAAATTGTGCACATACACATACACACCATGTTAGACCATTACTGAGGGTCCTGACATGAAAATCTCGAAAAAAAATGTTTTCCCGAAAACAAAGCTTCCTCTATGAGGAAGCAAAAATTCTTAGATTCCAATAAAATTTGCACAACCACTCTATCATTTTTTCAGTGTTTATTACATCCGCGTTAACCCGCTCGAGTTCGTCTGGAACGCAAGGCAAACTTACACTTTTGTTGAAGCCATAGAAAGAAGCCAAAGAGAGAGAGCGAGAGAGTCTGGTTAAAGTTTGATGCAAAACGTGAATTTAATGGGCGGCATACCGGATAGACTCTCTTCCTCTGCTTGACAAGTGGCTGCCAAAGTGACTCGCGCCTCCGGGAGCTACAACTCACAGTGAGTCTTTCTCTCTCTTTCGGCGGAATTGTAACGACGCCAGTGTCTGAAGACACAAAATCTTTCCCTCCGTCTCTTTCACTGCAGCCATCCAACCTCTGCACCTACACACGAATCTCATGCTCCTCTCTTTTTCTCTTTCTCCTTCTCTACACTATACTACACCTCAGGCACTAAGTACGAGTAAGAAAACAGTCGTAGAGGTCTTTAACAAAGTTTAAAACAACCAACTCAGAACGGACGAGTGAGCGAGCCAACGAGCGAGATTATCTTCGCAAAGTTTCACGGACCTCAGGCGGCAGCACCGGCGAAGCGTTATTCCGCAAGTGCAGCGCAAAACTGCAGCGCCTAAAGGAGAGAGAAGTCTTCAGTTGGTCTTCCGTAAGGAAGTGTACAGTTATATGTCTTTCGTCTTCTACTACCTCACGACTGTCGGCCAGAGAGTGAACCATGAGAACTAGAGATCTCAACCAGCAACCAGCAGCGAAGTATAATAGACTCTCTCTCTCTCTCTTTCCCTTTTTCCGTGCCCTCGCCCTATAAACTTGGCAGACGTCTGCGAGGAAGTATGAAAATTCAACCGTGAATATCTTTGCTTTATGTACTGAACAATAACAACGTAACATACCTTAAACGGATTTACGATGTACTTCAGGTGCATAGCAAATTTATTGGAAAAACGTGTGCTGTAGACGTATGGTCGATCAGACTATTGGAAGAGGACATTTCATACTTTACAAGATGTAAACATACAACGTATTCTTTGTGATTGCTAATAAAAGTGTTTAAGGGTCAGCCAGAAAAAAATTGGTTTCAATCGACTGACTTTTTTTCCTCAGTCGACCGATAAATTTCAATAAAATGTATAATTTGAGGAATGCAGCGAAGGATTCTTCTGTCAATTTGAAAACCAGTTGGGTAAAATAGTAAATCAGATTTTAATTGTTTAAACTTTGTGCATTATCCAGAGTGTCTCTATAATGTCTTATTTTATTGGCAGCATCTTGTACATGTTAGTTCAAGGGATTTTTTTTTTGCGAGTTCGATCTCTCCAATTTCCAACATTTTTTTGTCATTTTGTAAATTTGTTGATAACTTTGCCACAAGAGCGTTTTAAAAAATCGTTCCACTTAAATGTAGAATGATATTGCGAAGAAAATAAGACATCATAGAGTTGACCTAAGAGGTTTTCATATTGGCAGAAAAATCCGTCGATCCACTCCTCGAATGATAGATTTAATTGAAATTTTTCAGTCGACTAGGGAAGAAAATCCAGCCAACAGAAAACGATGTTTTTAGGTTTAGCATTATTATTTTCTTCCTCTTGGAAAAAACTTTGTTTGTGTGAAAAAGGATCGGAATTATTTCGTCAACATAGCAAATTTATTTTAAAAAATTACGAGAGGGGAGCAGAAATTTCATGCAGCTTTTTTATTATAAAATAACATTGAATTCATGAATTAGGAACGAAGAAAACAAGGTAACTTCTTAGCCCCTTGCTCGACTGCGTCTTTCATCGATTCTTTTGACCGGTGTAGAAGGAAACACTCTTATTGGATACTACACGTGCAGCGGCAAAAAAGTACCCTGTAACTGCGTACCAAGCTCGGAGCAGCAGTAGCCGCGCCACCGAGACCAACTTGTGAACATCGAGTATGGGCTGCGAAACTCGTAAACCAGAGAAAACAAATTCCTTCGCCGGCAATAAAACACTTATACGACTTTTATTGAGACCCAGTAGAGCAACCCCTCGGATGAACACGTATTTCTTGTCCTTGTAGCTCGGCCCTAACGTGAGGTTCCCCTTACTTGACTCGACTTTGAATTGACTATTTCTTCCTATTTTGAAAAGGTCAATTTCAAGCTGTAGTAAAATCTGACAAACTACAAAAAATATCATCCATGTGAGTAAAAACATCGAAAACGTCAAACAATAAAATATTATTTTTTAAAATCAATTGACATTAATTCAATTAAGGGATCTTTCCAGTGTGAAAAAAAAATCGATTTTTTTCGTCTTATCCATTAGTATAAATGGTCAAAAACATCTTCTCCTCGCAAACATAAATTCCCCAAACACACTACATACCAACGCTTAGAAACGAGTAAAAATAAAATATTAAAAAATATTATATTGTTAAATTTAGCTTATAAGTATATTTCTTTTTAAAAAATGTGAAAAATCGCAGCCTAATATTGAAGAACGCTTAGGCTGAAGGACTACCCACATAGAAAAATATATATGTAACATATACGTTAAATATATGGCGCCAAAAAGTTCTATATGTTGCATATATTCTGCATATATGTGTGCAAAGATATATTCAAAATATATGGGATATATGTATGGAATATATATAAAATATATTTCATATACGTTTAGCGCCAAAAAGTTCTATACGTCGAATATATCGTGCATATATTTCTATTTCCATGTGGGTACGGTCGATGGCCTGTTGGCAATCCAACCTCACGGAAAAAAAAACCAAGATCTATGTAAACCCCAATCTGTTGTACATTGTCAATAAATATTCATTTACTGCTACTACTACATGCTCTCAAATTTTTAAAGCTAAATTCGAAATACTTCGCTGACATACTTTATGGACCTGGCATCGCCGATTAGTCGTAAGTACACAATTTAGGTATATAAAATTTCTACACGCGAAACTTTAAACGCATTTTTCTCGAAAGGACATTTTTCAAAACGGTGGACATTCTCCAGGGAACAGTTTTCAAGCGATCGGTTTCAAATTTTAGGAGAACATTCTTCACGCTACTCTCTATCGTGCTATGGAAGCTTTTTTTTAAATCTTCCCATTTTTTTAAAAGAAAAACTGTCGAAAAACGGCTAAAATCGGTACTTTTCGTTCAAACCGCCGCCATTTTGTCAATTTTGATTTTAAAAAAAGCCTGCATAGCGCGATAGCCAATCGCATACTAATTAATAATCCTTTGGGTTTTTTGTTAGATCAAATTTGCGACCCCTAGGATGTCCACCATGAGGCTATCTTTTTCATCAACATTATTTTCAACATTAAAAAAAATATTTAAACAATAAAAATCGTCTTATAAAAAATAATTTTCTGTCATTCATGATTACCTTAATATGTCATAAAAATTTCAGATTGACCGGCGTATAGTAACCGTCCGAAAAAAATCGTGGAAATAGGCTATTTTTCGGGTCGTCACACTGGAAAAATCCCTTAATTCTGATCCAACTTAACTACATTAATATAGGAAGAAGCCCAATAAAATTTCTACGACAAATTTCTAAAAACAGTGAAGATTGCTGAAAATATTGTAAGGACTAAATATTTATGTAGATCGTAATGAAATTAATTTTTCAGATACAACAAAAGAAAAACTTTCCTGTTCTTCTTTATTAGCCCTTGTATTTTCCATGCTGTCTAGAAGACCCTTAGGATTGACTTCTTGTTTGGGACACTCAAGCAAGTACTTTATCTTCTGATATAAAAAAAAATCTTATTCAAAGTTTGCTGAAACCATCACGTTGAGGTATTGAATTAATAAAGAAGAGGAAAGTGGACTGTTATACGAGGGGAAAAAGACAGTTCTGGGAGTCATGCGTTCTGATCTCACGAAAACTTTCACGATATCTCTTCGGGAAGTCTAGGCATAATATAGGTGTGTAACTGCGCTGAGGGAGCTGGTGTCTCTTGCTGAGTTTGCCATGGAACTGCAGGCGAGAAATAATTTTTCATTTCCGTCCGATGTAAAGCCGAATGAGCATGGGAATATCAGAGTAGGCAACGAGGAGACGTACACAGACAGACTTTTCACAAAGTCCAGATTCCTTCGCATGTGAGAATTTTTTTATCCTCGTGAGACCAGTTGGATAATCTAGACAGGTGCTGTTACTTGTTTCTTCAGCTTTCCTCCCACGCTTAGCAAAACCCTCAACATTTCGTACTAAATCACATAAATATACGTAGGAGTGTGTGGGCGATTAGGGAGAGAAACAAAAAGAAAACTATTTCTTTATTCGACCTGAGGAGAACGGCAAACATATTTTTAGCGAATTAATGCCGAAATCGTTGTGAAGATATTGATTTGCCATCACGCTATTATTTTTATCGTCTTTAATCACAATAGAAAAAGTTCTGACTAATTTGCAGAATAATCCAAATGGAGCAAAAATTATTACAGTTTAATTCTATTTATAAAAATTTCATTATCGTCCAGAATGAGTTTCATAAATTAAAAAGGTCTTTAATTCAAACTTTAATGAAATTTTTATAAATAAAAATTCAAACACAAAATCTATTTTTTTATATTGGTAGATTTTTGTGCAATGAATCTTCAAGACGCGACCAATAAAAAAAATTCTGTTTTATTCTGAGTGAACAAAATCTGAAATCATTTGTGTGAATCCCCGACAGTCTCAACAACTTTGAAACAATATATGCATTTTTTGTAGACGTTGTGAAACCTTTGATGCCACTTCTCATGGATTCGTTCAAATCTCATGTAATTTCTTACAACTCGGAACTTTGTTGGTCGGGCAACATTATGCGTTTTACCACAAAATATGTACAATGGTTTGCGTGATATTAGAAATAAGTGGTAAAAAACTAAGTTCATTTTTAAAAAATTGACTGTTAGAAAAGACTGGAAGTTTTTATCCATAAACTCGTAATCGAAATTTAATATCCAATTGTGGTTTAAAATTTATGTACTTGTACTGTAAAATTAAAGTAAATTATTGAATGCTGTATCATACATTAATTTAACATTACACTTATATTATTTTATATTAAATTTAATATACTAGTTTATGCACAAAAACTTCCAGTAAAAAAAAACATTAGATTCCAAGTAAATCTTTTTTACAGGATTTTTAAGAACATTCAACATTTTCCATTAAAAATTAAACTGCTTAAAAAGAAAATACATGAATTTCAGCGTATTTAATTTAGTCTATTTTCAAGCATGTTTTTGCCTGTTTTGGTACAATGAAAATGGTTGACATGTGACATTTATTGTTGACGCACATAAAGAAGTCTGACATTGCATAACAAGAGGCTCCACACGAGAGACGTGTATGAATTCATGCCCATGAGACGGATCGCACTCACGCTCCGCAGATTTTTTTTTCTCGTCCCCCATCTTAGAATTCTTCCAGACCTATTCTTGTCTTAATAGAACGTAACCGTCTTTTGTGATAATTTCTTGTCGTTGCGGTATGTCGTGCCGGTGCTCCGGGAGTAGAAATGACGTCTCAGGCATTCTTAACACGACTCTTCGCTTAACCCGAAGGCCGGAGTATCGAGTTTGAAAAAGTGTCGCTTTCCCTGACGACGCCCCTGTTGACTTCTCTCTTTCTCTCTGTTTCAAGAGGTAACTCTTGAATAAGGGGTTTTTTTTTCCTTATCCAAGACCATCTCTTAAGGGGATTCATAGCGAAGCCCTCGCGGGTACGCCTGGATAAAGTGGCTGGATAGAACGCTCATATCTTTTCTCTTCTACATGACTATCTATACATCTACGTGAGCAGAGTAACGCTGATGGTGTTTCTTCCTTATTTCGCGCCTCCCCCTCTTCCATTTTTCCTCCCCTCGTGTTTTCTACGCACTCTTGTGTATATTACTCCTGAAGAATAACTAGAAAATGAGATACGGTCATGTTAGAAAAATGTACGCCGTGATGAGCACCCGAGTTGAAAATTTAGACCCTCTTCCAAACCTACATGTTGAAGTCACGCGGGGTAAATGGAGAGGTTCGTCCATTCCTTCACGGAAATAAATGTTTGGTTGTTACAACTACACGGAGAAAAAAAAGTAGTTGGACAAACCAATAAATGGGTTCTGACAACCACTCGAAAGAGTTGATATAGCGTCAACTACTCAGTGGGTTATGACAACTACTCGTTGGTTATACGAACTGCTGTGGTTGGTTATAGGAATGCGTTGTTGGTTGGACCACCTAAAGGCTATTGGTGAAAACAGCAGTGCACGGAAAGAAAAGATTAGCTGCCATAACCAAAAAATGAGTTGACACAACTAATCGATCATTCTATTTCCCTTACAACTCAAATGGTAGTGCGAACGATTCGAATGGTAGTCCCAACCATTCAAATGGAAGGCCTAGCTATTGGATTGGTTAGGCTGAATAATCTTGCGAAAACTAATCCTGAATAGTAGAGATGACTATTCGATATGGTTGGGGCAACTAATTTTTGAGGGCTTATATACAGCAAATTGAAAATGTAGTTGTCACAACCAAACAATTCTTTCCGTGTGCGATTGGTTACAGGAGCGAGTTAGTTGCTGCAAGTATTCTGCGGTACAACATATGCTGAAGATGGTTCTCCCAACTACTTTTTTTCTTTCAGTGTACGTTTCCAATTTGCTGTATACAATGTATCAAAAATTAGTTGCCTTAACCATATCGAATGGTAACCTCAACTATTCACGATTAGTTCCTGCGAAATTAGTGAGGTTAACCAATTCAATCGTTGCACGGAAAGAATGACTGTTAGGTTAACGAAAAAAGTAGTTGGACCCAGCCAAGTGATTCAATGCTCTGAGAGACAGACGATTTCTTGGTTAGGTCTACTATTTTCAGTTGGTTGGCTCTGATCGTTGCTCGAACTAAATAGTTAGTTGGGCCAACTACTGTTTTGGCCCCAACTACCTTACTTAGTTGGAACACGAATAAAATTCGTTGCTCGAACTAAATAGTTAGTTGGGTCAACTACTATTTTGGCCCCAACTGTCTTACTTAGTTGGAGCACGAATAAAATTCGCTGTGTGTCCTATTTAAGTCAACTAAGTCGGAATGGTAAATGTGATTAATCCCAGGTCGTTACACCGACCAACCGGATGGTTGTGGCAACAAATTTTCACTCAACTAATAAATAGTTAGTTGGCCCAACGGAGCCGTTTTTTCGGTGTGGGATTACTACTCGAATAGTTGGAACTATCATTCGAATCGTCGGTATTACACGGAAGAAAAGACTTGATCTAACCAAGTCACTTGGTTAGCTTACCAAGTCACTTGGTCTAACTAAATCACTTGGTTAGCTTACCAAGTCACTTGGTCTAGCTAAGTCACCTGGTTAGCTTACCAAGTGACTTGGTTAGTCTAACCAAGAAATTGGTAACACTTGGTTAGCTTACCAAATGACTTGGTTACTCCAACCAAGAAATTGGTAGCCTAACAAATAACTTGGTTGGTCTAACCAATTAATTGTCTGGTGCATATATAACCAAGACACTTGGTTGTTCCAACCAAGCCTTTTTTTGCCATGTACCAGTTAAATCGTTGGCACTACCATTTGAATTGTAAGGGAAATAGAATAATCGGTTAGTTATGTGAACTCATTTTTTGGTTATGGCAACTAATCTTTCTTTCAGTGAAGGGTGTTGGAACAGTTTTAATTTTAACTCCAGTAAAGAGTTTTCGGCAAAGTCTTTGGATTAAAACGAATAAGAGATTAAAGTTCGATACAGAAGAACGAGGTTATTCGGGGGGGGGGGGGCGTTTATTTGAAAATCTGTCTCAGCGTTAGCAGCTCATTAACCCGGGGAGTTGTGCGGTAGCCGGTAGTGGCGGCAGGAAAGTGGTCCAAGTCTTGTTATTCTTTAGCTAGATAAGCACACAGCCAGAAGTATAAGCTGAAGCAGCCGAGTTGGCTCGGATAGGAGAAGGAAGAATGAACAAACTTTTTTGCCCACCCGAGAACAAACTTTTGATCGTCTTCCTTTTTCGGTCCTGAGAGTCTCGGAAGCGCATCGTGGGATGTCCGGACCGGATGGCTAAAAACTATCATAAGTCCTTTTGATCACGAACCTTGTAAGAGACTCAACAGAACTGCTGCATCCATGGTCAATAATTTTCTTTCTCTATATTTTACTAGTCGATTAGTTCACAAATTACATTTGGATTTGGGAAATTAAAAAAAAGCCATATCCGCGCAAAAAAAAATAGTATAAAAAGAGTATTATTATCGTATTAAAATGGAAAGTATGAAGTATGTCGTATTGAACGAAATCATAGTCCAATTGCACTCATATTCGAAAAAAAATACTTGAATATCTTTTCGTATACTCATTTCATAGTTAATACTCTAATATGAGTATAATTGGTGTATGATTTCCATTCATACTTTCCATTTTAATACTATTCTAATACTCTTGTCATACTATTTTTTTTTGCGCGCGATGACGGGATTATTTTAAGATTTAAAAATAATCCCGACTTTTTTTTAATAAAGATAACTAAAATATGGCTCATACCTTTACGCAGAAAACGTAAATATCCTGCAGACATGATTGACATATAAACATAGGATATTCCCGTGAAGAAAAATATTAGGGATGCCGTAAGGTAACGTAGGGCCCTATCGGGCTTTAATGTGGACACCATAAAAGGCAGTTCCATATCACTCCCAATTAGGGACCTACTAAGGAAACTGTAGGGTTTCATGCCGATATTTAATGGGGCTATATTAGGGCAATTAATTAAGGGCCCAGTCAGGCTTAATCATGGCACCAAGTAAATAAATCAATAATAATTTCGCCACGTAAGGGCCTCATAAGGCAATTCTAGGTTTCCACGGCGAAGTTTAATAAGGGCTTGATAGGGTAATCACTTAAGGGCCCAGTCAGGCTTAATCATGGCATCAAATAAACAAATCAATAATAATTTTGCCAGATAAGGGTCTCCTTAGGCAATTCTAGGTTTCCATGTCGAAGTTCAATAAGGGCTTGATAGGGTAATTACTTAAGGGCCCAGTCAGGCTTCATCATGATACCAAGTAAACTAATTAATCATAATTTTGCTAAATAAGGATCTCATAAGGCCATGGTGAAGTTTAATAAGGCCTTGATAAGTTAATTAATTAAAGGCCCAGTCAGGCTTAACCATGACATAAAGTAAACAAATCAATAATAAACTTGCCAGATGCGGATCTTATATGGCAATCCGAGATTTCCATGGCAAAATTGGTGGTCACCTATCCAACTAATGACCGTCAAAGTCAGCCAGGTGATCACCCATTCTAATACTGGCCCTCAGGTCAGTCGGACAGTGACGCACCTAGATACAAACGAACTAATTCGCGCAAACGATAAAACAAGCAGTTTTGTGGAATATAATTATAAATGACAACAACGATACAATGTACCCTATTCGATATAACCAATTTCTGTAAAAAAATAACTGAATGTGCTTTTATTTTTACACATCAGACGCAGTCATGTAAATCTATCAAGTTCTGACTATATTACATTAATTTTATTTCATATTTCATATTATAGTCATTCAAATACACAAAAAAATTGCATATTCATATGATTTGAATGGCCAAGAGAGCTAAGACGCAGCGCAACTACACCATCCGGAGGGTTCTAGGTTCGATTCCCGTCAATGTAAAAAAAAAAAATGTAATATGTTTTTTCAGCGATTAATATGTACCATCGTGTAGAGAAAGACGAAATATCTAATCAAAAGTGCAGCATTACTCAACTAAATAATAACAAATATATATTTTTTAATTAAATTTCTTTATTATTTTAGTAAGGACTTATTAGGGCAGCCTTAAAAGGTCCTCATTATTTTGCCTTTAAAGGTCCCGAAGAAAAAAGCGTGACCATTATTTGTGAAACCCTATGAGGCTTCCACATAAGGCCCCTAAGAGGATTAGGGAATATTAATCGAGGCCTTGGAAGAACCCTGATAAGGTTTCTTCACGGGTTCAATACGATAAAAAAAATGTCATTGAGTCGGAAACAATTTCTTTGCGCTCTGCTAAAAACAAGCGTTTTTTAATTAAGTCACGTTATTAATTAAAAATAAAAACTGAGATTACAATCAAACCCATTTAACATTGAAACGATAAAATATTGTTTTGTATATTGTAGAGTTGTTTCAATCTCATATGAAATTGTAGAAATTACAAATAAAATTAAGTTGACCACGTTTTTTTTTTGTAGCCAGTAATCAAAAGGTTTATTGAATAAATGACTTGGTTTTCAGTGTAGATATTCTATGGAAAACTGAAGCACAAAATCACGATTTTGCATTGCACTGACACATTTTCAGTTTTCGGCTAAATCGGTATTGCATAAACGAGCGATGTTTACGCGTCATTGCTCTTCCCTCCTCTTCACTAATTTTCCGGTTCAACGTTTTAATGACGTAGAACGACCTCCCGCGCTAATCGTTACACCACGTTATTTTTTTTTCTGATGCTCTTCCACGATCCAGTCGCTAGATCCAATTCTTCCTCCAACCCATCCACAAATCGATCGACAGCCATGGTATAATTTTTATCAACTGCGTGTGATCGGCATTTTCCGCTGAGCGAGCCAGGAACGTGTTATCGAGAACTCGGAGAGCTTCGGTAGTGGCGCAAAAAAAAAAAAAGGGATATGTCGCACGCTATCGACGAGTCTCTTGGGAGGGATTCGTGTTCCGGATAACCCGAGGCTCCGGACGATCAGGATAGTGCTTTTATGGTGAAGATAAACAAAAACAGCTGGATAGTACAGTCAGCGAAACTGTCCAGGTGGTCAGAACGTATTACCTGGTCAATGGGAATTTCAACTGAATTTAATATAAGAAGAATAACGGATTATTTAATCAAAAACGCCACTGCATTAAATTATGTAACGTAGTTTCTAACGAAAACATATAATTTTTGTAATCATTTTGTAAAAAAAAAAATGTCCAAATTTAGCGCTGTAACAAATCATTAATTAATTCATTTATTTTCTTATATATATATATTTTTATATATATATTTTTTAATAATTATTTTATATATTGCCTTACTATTGTGTTTTTCTTTTTTCTTTATTTATGCTTTCAGGGGATTAACTCTGATTATAAAGTCACCATTATTATTATTATTATTATTATTATTATATATTTCAAGGGCTTATCCTGTCGACTGTAAAATGAATAAAAAATAAATTATTTATTATCATTATTGTAGTAAGCTTCACCATTGAAAGAATTTTTTTTTATTATATAAATAATTAATCCAAGCGTTAAATAAAAACCTCGTCGGATTTATGCTTTTATCTTGATCTCAAACTCAAAATGAATTCAGTATGCAAATTAATATAGTGGAATATTAATTTTACATGCATGTATGAGCAAATTATACTAAACACACAACTGGGTTTCGGTATAAATTAATTAGTAAAACTAATCCAAAATAAAATGTCAGAATTTTTATAGGTATTAAATCAATCTTGTATAATAAACGTCACATAATTTTTTACTGCTTCGTTTAAACTCGGATTTTAAGACGAAAAAAAAAACTTTAAACAAGAATCTTTAGATGATTGCAACTTTGCGATAAATCAAACAAATAATATACGTAACAGAAATTTGAGGATATCAGCATGCGATCGAAAATTGGCCTTCACGCGGTGAAACTTCTATTTCTATCGGTCGGATTTCACCACCATACAATTTAGTCTCCCTTCATAACAGGGTTAATGTGCGCGTGGGACTATTCGAAGTTTTTAACGAGGTCGATTGTGAACGCATTTACAGTATACGTGCTCAGAGTAATCGCAGTTATTCAGTCGGCTAACTTCAGTGGTATGAGTAAATCGCGTGTCCGGCGGCCAAGTAGTACAGGTGAAGTTTAACTCAATGTCTAAAGCTTGTTTCACCGCCAAACGTACATTGTCTGAAATATGTTTCAGCCATTCCTTTTCTACATTACCTCATCTAGAGAGTGAACATGAACGAAATGAAAAATACTTGCTCGAATATTTAACTGCAGTTTTTAAGAGCCTTTTTAGTGGTCATTATGACAGGCCTGTAAATTCGACACTTTGTCATTGGGAACATTATTATAAAAGGTTTTTTTATTGTTTCTGTAATTATTGGTGAAGTTTCGATAAATATTGTAACAGATTTCCGGCAATTCTCAATACATATAAATAGAGATAATTTAATTAATTTAGACATCGAAATAATGAATTTTGTTAAATTTCTGACAAAAAATTTTGGCGACTGTTTTTCACTTCTAATTCATGGAAAGTATAAATAATTCCATCAACATGTGTTTTCCTTTCATTTTTATTTTCATTATAGTTCCGATATAGTGTTTGAACTCTCAAAACGATGTGTGCTTGTTGGAAATAAGGAGCAAGGGAGAGGAGCTAATGCCAGCTTCAAATTATGTATTTCAGCGAAAAATATCATAAAAGCGTACATAAAGGAAGACTCAAACATTTTTGAGCTCATTTAGGCGCGGTTAAACAATAGCGCAGCCTTGCGAAAATTTCTGCCTAATCCACGCTTTTGGTGGAATTTCCGGGAATATAACATAGCGAGGTGGTGGCAAGATGGAAATAAATGTTTGCCACGATCCGAGCAAATCCTCAAAAGGATTTTTAAAAATGTTAAACACATTTATCTCACTTGTCCCGTAATACGCTGAAAATGAGATGATATAACATGAATAAAAAAATGAAAAATGAAAAAAATGTGGCAACTAAGGTTGCTTTTAGCAACCTTAGTCGCCTTTTTCTATGATTTAAAAAAGTGACTTTTTTCTGTTTCTGATTTCAGAATTCACAGACTTTTGGTCGGGAAAACCAACCAAAAGAACCTACATTTATTTTCATTAAGATATCGAATTTTGGCCTTCACTATCATTCTCAAGTAGCATATTGTACCTCAGAAAGTACCGGTTACATGCCTTTTTACGATGATTTTCAAAAAAGTCACTTTTGGTCGGTTCTGATGTCAGAATTCGCAGATCCGACTTTTGGCCGGAAAATCCAACCTAAAGAACCTAAATTTTTTTTTCATTACGATATCGAATTTTGGCCTTCACTATCATTCTCAAGTAGCATATTGCACCCCAGAAAGTACCGGTTACATGCCTTTTTACGATGATTTTCAAAAAAGTCACTTTTGGTCGGTTCTGATGTCAGAATTCGCAGATCCGACTTTTGACCGTAAAATCGAACCTAAAGAACCTAAATTTTTTTTTCATTACGATATCGAATTTTGGCCTTCACTATCATTCTCAAGTCGCATATTGTACCCCAAAAAGTACCGGTTACAAGCCTTTTTACGATGATTTTCAAAAAAGTCACTTTTGGTCGGTTCTGATGTCAGAATTCGGAGATCCGACTTTTGACCGGAAAATCCAACCTAAAGAACCTAAATTTTTTTTTCATTACGATATCGAATTTTGGCCTTCACTATCATTCTCAAGTCGCATATTGTACCCCAAAAAGTACCGGTTACAAGCCTTTTTACGATGATTTTCAAAAAAGTCACTTTTGGTCGGTTCTGATGTCAGAATTCGGAGATCCGACTTTTGGCCGGAAAATTCAACCTAAAGAACCTAAATTTTTTTTTCATTACGATATCGAATTTTGGCCTTCACTATCATTCTCAAGTCGCATATTGTACCTCAGAAAGTACCGGTTACAAGCCTTTTTACGATGATTTTCAAAAAAGTCACTTTTGGTCGATTCTGATGTCAGAATTCGCAGATCCGACTTTTCGTCGGAAAATCCAACCTAAAGAACCTACATTTTTTTTTCATTACGATATCGAATTTTGGCCATCACTATCATTCTCAAGTCGCATATTGTACCTCAGAAAGTACCGGTTACATGCCTTTTTACGATGATTTTCAAAAAAGTCACTTTTGGTCGGTTCTGATGTCAGAATTCGCAGATCCGAGTTTTCGTCGGAAAATCCAACCTAAAGAACCTAAATTTTTTTTTCATTACGATATCGAATTTTGGCCTTCACTATCATTCTCAAGTCGCATATTGTACCTCAGAAAGTACCGGTTACATGCCTTTTTACGATGATTTTCAAAAAAGTCACTTTTGGTCGGTTCTGATGTCAGAATTCGTAGATCCGAGTTTTGGCCGGAAAATCCAACCTAAGGAACCTACATTTTTTTCTCATTACGATATCGAATTTTGGTCTTCACTATCATTCTCAAGTCGCATATTGTACCCCAGAAAGTACCGGTTACAAGCCTTTTTACGATGATTTTCAAAAAAGTCACTTTTGGTCGGTTCTGATGTCGGAATTCGCAGATCCGACTTTTGACCGGAAAATCCAACCTAAAGAACCTAAATTTTTTTTTCATTACGATATCGAATTTTGGCCTTCACTATCATTCTCAAGTAGCATATTGCACCCCAGAAAGTACCGGTTACATGCCTTTTTACGATGATTTTCAAAAAAGTCACTTTTGGTCGGTTCTGATGTCAGAATTCGCAGATCCGACTTTTGGCCGGAAAATCCAACCTAAAGAACCTACATTTTTTTTCCATTACGATATCGAATTTTGGCCTTCACTATCATTCTCAAGTCGCATATTGTACCTCAGAAAGTACCGGTTACAAGCCTTTTTACGATGATTTTCAAAAAGTCACTTTTGGTCGGTTCTGATGTCAGAATTCGCAGATCCGACTTTTCGTTGGAAAATCCAACCTAAAGAACCTAAATTTTTTTTTCATTACGATATCGAATTTTGGGCTTCAGTATCATTCTCAAGTAGCATATTGTACCTCAGAAAGTACCGGTTACAAGCCTTTTTACGATGATTTTCAAAAAAGTCACTTTAGGTCGGTCCTGATGTCAGAATTCGCAGATCCGACTTTTGGCCGGAAAATCCAACCTAAAGAACCTAAATTTTTTTTCATTAAGATATCGAATTTTGGTCTTCACTATCATTCTCAAGTCGCATATTGTACCCCAGAAAGTACCGGTTACAAGCCTTTTTACGATGATTTTTAAAAAAGTCACTTTTGGTCGGTTCTGATGTCAGAATTCGCAGATCCGACTTTTCGTCAGAAAATCCAACCTAAAGACCCTAAATTTTTTTTTCATTACGATATCGAATTTTGGGCTTCACTATCATTCTCAAGTAGCATATTGCACCCCAAAAAGTACCGGTTACAAGCCTTTTTACGATGATTTTCAAAAAAGTCACTTTTGGTCGGTTCTGATGTCAGAATTCGCAGATCCGACTTTTCGTCGGAAAATCCAACCTAAAGAACCTAAATTTTTTTTTCATTGTGATATCGAATTTTGGCCTTCACTATCATTCTCAAGTCGCATATTGTACCTCAGAAAGTACCGGTTACATGCCTTTTTACGATGATTTTCAAAAAAGTCACTTTTGGTCGGTTCTGATGTCAGAATTCGCAGATCCGACTTTTGGCCGGAAAATCCAACCTAAAGAACCTACATTTTTTTTCCATTACGATATCGAATTTTGGCCTTCACTATCATTCTCAAGTCGCATATTGTACCTCAGAAAGTACCGGTTACAAGCCTTTTTACGATGATTTTCAAAAAAGTCACTTTTGGTCGGTTCTGATGTCAGAATTCGCAGATCCGACTTTTCGTTGGAAAATCCAACCTAAAGAACCTAAATTTTTTTTTCATTACGATATCGAATTTTGGGCTTCAGTATCATTCTCAAGTAGCATATTGTACCTCAGAAAGTACCGGTTACAAGCCTTTTTACGATGATTTTCAAAAAAGTCACTTTAGGTCGGTCCTGATGTCAGAATTCGCAGATCCGACTTTTGGCCGGAAAATCCAACCTAAAGAACCTAAATTTTTTTTCATTAAGATATCGAATTTTGGTCTTCACTATCATTCTCAAGTCGCATATTGTACCCCAGAAAGTACCGGTTACAAGCCTTTTTACGATGATTTTTAAAAAAGTCACTTTTGGTCGGTTCTGATGTCAGAATTCGCAGATCCGACTTTTCGTCAGAAAATCCAACCTAAAGACCCTAAATTTTTTTTTCATTACGATATCGAATTTTGGGCTTCACTATCATTCTCAAGTAGCATATTGCACCCCAAAAAGTACCGGTTACAAGCCTTTTTACGATGATTTTCAAAAAAGTCACTTTTGGTCGGTTCTGATGTCAGAATTCGCAGATCCGACTTTTCGTCGGAAAATCCAACCTAAAGAACCTAAATTTTTTTTTCATTGTGATATCGAATTTTGGCCTTCACTATCATTCTCAAGTCGCATATTGTACCTCAGAAAGTACCGGTTACATGCCTTTTTACGATGATTTTCAAAAAAGTCACTTTTGGTCGGTTCTGATGTCAGAATTCGCAGATCCGACTTTTGGCCGGAAAATCCAACCTAAAGAACCTACATTTTTTTTTCATTACGATATCGAATTTTGGCCTTCACTATCATTCTCAAGTCGCATATTGTACCTCAGAAAGTACCGGTTACAAGCCTTTTTACGATGATTTTCAAAAAAGTCACTTTTGGTCGGTTCTGATGTCAGAATTCGCAGATCCGACTTTTCGTTGGAAAATCCAACCTAAAGAACCTAAATTTTTTTTTCATTACGATATCGAATTTTGGGCTTCACTATCATTCTCAAGTAGCATATTGCACCCCAAAAAGTACCGGTTACAAGCCTTTTTACGATGATTTTCAAAAAAGTCACTTTTGGTCGGTTCTGATGTCAGAATTCGCAGATCCGACTTTTCGTCGGAAAATCCAACCTAAAGAACCTAAATTTTTTTTTCATTACGATATCGAATTTTGGCCATCACTATCATTCTCAAGTCGCATACTGTACCTCAGAAAGTACCGGTTACATGCCTTTTTACGATGATTTTCAAAAAAGTCATTTTTGGTCGGTTCTGATGTCAGAATTCGCAGATCCGACTTTTATTTTACCTATATTTTTTTTTCTTCAAGATACCGAATTTTCTCTCGTTCTTTTCATTTCTTTTTTTTTGCAAACACATTACAATTTTTATGTACATATTATACTTATATATTTTCGTTTTCTTTTTTTAAATATATCTGTATCTATTGCATGCTGTCTGACGTATTAATAAATAATTAAATAAAAATGACATTTACGTAAATTAGGAATTTGATAACCGCATGGCATATCCAAAAATATACTTTGCTTAGCGGTCACGATAGAGGTACTCACTGATTTGATTGCCACTATGTACTATGTGGTAACCGCGACTGCTATGCCTTCTGATATACTATCTGCCCATAATTTTATCGGATCACGCAAAATTGTATGGTAGTGATGGAAGAGAGAGAGAGAGAGAGAGCAAGATAGTCGGATATAGAGCGAATATATAGTCCCGTGGGGTCCCGGGTGAAGCTCGGGGCAGCCGCACACTCCTCCTCCCTTCGCAGTACGTAAAAGGAGTCTTTCACTTAGTAGATTGGAACCACGGCAGAGACGAGCAACTTCCTACCAGTTCTCTCCGTTCGTCTCTTGCACTCTCTGTCACTAAATCCTATATTCCTCAAGGCTCCACTGAAAGACCGCATTGCCTTCTCATGGGCTCAGTACTCTTAACGTGTAAACTACCTCTCAAAATACGTCCTAATTAATACGAATTTTAGATTCGCAATAAAAAGACAACCTTTCGCGCACTTCCGTTTCTTTTTATTCTCTTGTCATTGACTCCATGTAAATATCACCCGGAACTAATTAACATTAGCTAATCAAGATCAACGAGAAGTGGGTTGAAATCAGAGTCGTAAAAACAATAGTGGTAGTAAAAGTGTTTTATTGCTCTCCGATATTTCGGCTTGTGAGTTTTTATATACAGGTCAATGACGTTAATGCCAAGAATATATTGCCGAACGTATTTCATCCGCAATAAATTTTTTTTTAAATCACAATTTTTATTTTTATAAAATATTGTTTCTTAGCTTAATAAATTTATGCAACAGCTACTATAATGATGATTCAAATTTGTGTCTTTAATTTACTATCAAAAATAGTAAATCCAGTAGTAAGTAGAGCTCTGAAAGTATCGGAAAAAAAATTTCTTGGGCCATCAAAAAATAATTGGTTATAAAAATACTTTTCGTATTTATCGCCAATTTTTTTAGCCTGAATATTTAGAAACAAATTATGGCTTTAGGATAAAATGCTCGATTATCTGTCTAAATAGTCTATTCATTTATGATAAAAGATGTCGTATTTTTTTTTTCTTTTTTTTATGCGGAGTCTTGTCACTTAATTTTGTGGGGGAAAATCAAGCAATTCATGACTTATGAAAATGTTGAGCACGTATTCGAGGTATGGTCAGGTAGGAAGTGGCCGAGACAGGTCATCTCTTGCTCAGCACGTCGTAGTCTCGCCTCCCGCAATTTTCGTGTTTTCTTCTCTTATTTTATTCTCGTCGCTGTATGACCGTACCTGCCAGACGGGCTTCCTCTCGTACACGGTATCGTATAGTAACACTTACTGTAGTATATCTACGAGGTTGCTTGCTTCCTTGCTTCTCAAAAGACCCCAGCGACAACCAGCAAACGAAATTTACCGAAAGCGCGACGAGGGTCCAGCTCCACGCTTATTCCATTGTCCACGGACAGACGTGGAATCGCAATGTCCACAAGTATTCTATCTCCGACATTCGCATTCTCTTCTCACTGCGGGAAACCTGATAAAGCTCGTGCCACAGCTTTTTCATCATGTTCGAAACACACTAGACATTCAACTATTCCTCGAATGGTCTATGAAATTTATAGACACCCTTTTGGAGACTACATTTTTTTGTTTAGACAGTTCATTCTTCAAGTGTTTTTTTTTAAACCTTCGGGAAATAAATTTTTCCTTGTCACTCTATGAAAATTTTTATTTCGATGAAAATAGAAATACATTAAAAAAATAACATTTTAATCGAAATTAAAATGACACTTCATTTCGCTGTTTTTATTGATAACCTACAAAATTTTTATTTAGCAATAAAAAAATAAGCATTATTCGCATATTATAATCGGAAGATTATCATAACTGTGACGAATAAATTAATTATGAAAATTTAAAAACTCTCGAATGAAAAAATGAGTGTATTTAATAAATCAATTGGGTAAATGAAAAATGGTCAAATAAGAATCATTCGTATATTATAGTCGGGAGATTAATTCGTCAAGGGTATGATAATCTCCCGATTATAATATGCGAATGATTCTTATCTAAGCATTTTTCATTTACCCAAATTATTTATTAATTTCACAAATTTTTTTCAATCGAGAGTTTTTTTAATTTTTATAATTAAAACACAGTTCAATCTTCAAGCTTTTTTAAACCATCGTGAAATAAATTTTTTTCTTGTCACTCTATGAAACTTTTAATTTTTTATGAAAATAGAAATACATAAAATAACAAAATTTTAATCGAAATTGAAATGACACTTAATTTTGCTGTTTTTATTGATAATCTACAAAAATTTTATATAGTAATAAAAAAATAAGCATCATTCGCCTATTATAATCGGGAGATTATCGTACCCGTGACGAATTAATTAATTATAAAAATTTTAAAACTCTCGAGTGAAAAAATGAGTGTATTTAATAAATCAATTGGGTAAATGAAAAATGGTTGAAGAAGAATCATTCGTACAATATAATCGGAAGATTAATTCGTTAAGGATATGATAATCTCGCGATTATAATATGCGAATGATTCTTATTTAACTATTTTTCATTTACCCAAATTATTTATTAATTACACAAATTTTTTTCAATCGAGAGTTTTTTAATTTTTATAATTAAAACACAGTTAATTCTTCAAGTGTTTTTAAACCTTCGGGAAATAAATTTTCTATTGTCACTTTATGAAACTTTTGATGAAACTGATTATCAAACCCTTGACCAATTAATCTGCCGACTATAATATGCGAATGATTCTTATTTAACCATTTTTCATTTACCCAATTTATTTACTAATTACACTCACTTTTTCAGTCCGTAGTATTTAATTTTTATAATTTAAAAACCGTTCATTCCTCAATTTTTTTTAAACCTTCGGGTAATAAATGTTCACTTGTCAGTTCATAAAACTTTAATTTCTATGATACTAGAAAAAAAAACCATAAAAAAATTAAATACATCGAAATAAAAAATGACACTTGATTTTGCTGTTTTTATTGATTGAAAACTTTAATTTCTATAAAACTAGAAATAAACCATAAAAAAATAAAATACCGAAATAAAAATGACACTTCATTTTCCTGTTTTTATTGATAACCTACAGAATTTTTGGAAAATGGCTCGAAGTATAACAAGTTGTGAGTATTTTATAAGTATTTTATAGAAAATATTTTATAAAAAAATAAAATACATCGAAATAAAAATGACACTTCATTTTGCTGTTTTTATTGATTGAAAACTTTAATTTGTATTAAACTAGAAATAAACCATAAAAAATAAAATACATCGAGATAAAAATGACACTTCATTTTGCTGTTTTCATTGATAACCTACAGAACTTTTGGAGAATGGCTCGCAGTGGTAACAAGTTGTGAGTGGTATTATGAAGGTATTCATGTAGGATTTTGTCGGCAGTGGAAGTAACGACTAATTTTTTGTACATCCGCAGTACCTGAAGGAAAAAGACATGACAGAGACAGCACGAAAATATATTCTACGAGAAAGTACCAGTGACTCATAACACAGCGAGTCGCGATGCTTCGTTGCTTCTGTTGCTGACGGGCTGCCCTCCACATATACTTGGATGTACTGTATGCGATACTCGCCTACAGGCTACGTACCTTCTCACTTTGTACCCGGCTTCATTTCTCACGTTTCTTCGCGCTTCACGAATTCTACCCAGAAAATACTGCACGCTAGGTGCAGTTATAATGAATGTGGGTGGTATACACGTGGCTCTTTTACGGTCGAGTCACAAGCAGCACCAAACAACTGTGACGACTGACGTAAAAGTAAATATACGGAAGGACATCAGTGTTCTGTTGGGGTCAAAGGAGTTCTGCATAAAAAGGTACCCAAAAACAAAAAAAATGGCTATAAAAAAAGTGAGCTTTTGAAGAAACAGCAAGTAAATAAAACAAATAAAGTGAATAAACTCTTCAGAAAAACGCATATTTTACTACTTTTTTATTTGCATGTTATTACCTGTTTTCTTTTTTTTCATTCAGCAAAAAAAAGCTATGAAATTAAGGATAATCGGTGACGACTGTCAAAGTTAAATCGGTGCTAAATTTTCGTAATCGATTCTCTAAAGTTTAATGCATTAAATATCAACAGCGGAGGGTGATTTGTATTGAAGTATGCAGAATTAATTCAGAGAAAGATTAATAATTGTAGTCTATTGTTTAATAGAAATTAAAATACTTTCATAAACAACAGGGTATAATTATGAAACGATCAACACTATGAAATATCTAGGCGGTCAATTCGTAGAGTATCTTTTACGAAAAATAATGAACTGTCATTCATAAAAATCGGCAAAGAATTACAGATTATACTTGGAAAATACCGAACGTAAATATATTCCACTGAAAAGAAACGCTAATTTGTTAATCTTTATGCAAATCCGTCACTATTGGTCTTTATAAGGGTTAAGTACACATCCTTTAATACAAATCATCCTCCACTATGGTTATTTGACGCATTAAATAAAAAAAATCATTTACAAGAATTTAGCACAGATAAAAAACTAAAATACGTTAAGGATGTCAAATTTCGAACCCTTCCCGACGGGATAAAAATTGGAAAAACATCAATCATGTAAAAGGTCCTGAAAAGATCTATTTTGCATAATAATAATTCGAAAATGTTATTAACAAATTGATGAATAAAAAAATTGTTAAACAAATCACCCGACAACCTAACGATTTTTTCGAATGAAAATGATTTCTCAATTTTTCCGAATACCTATGAATTTTTTCAACATTTTTTCTTTATTTTGAATTTTTATTTCTTTATTTTGAAAAATGCACGAAAAATAACGAATTTTGGATATGCATTTGACAAAAAATCATCCATTACACTCAAAATATTTTTTGCCAAACGCATATCCAAAATGCGTTATTTTTCGGGCATTTTTCAACAATCAAAAAAAGAATGCAAAATAAATAAAAAAATTCATATTTACTCGTAAGAATTGACAAATCATTTTCATTCGAAAAAAACGTTAGGTCGTCGGGTAATTTGTTCGACAATTTTTTTGTTCATCAATTTGTTAATATCATATTATTATACATGCTTGATTTTTATCCCATCGGGAAGTGTTTGAAATTTTCTCTGAAACTCACACGGAGAGAAGGATCTTATACTTCTTACTTTTTCTATCTTATCTATTTTCATTTCTAATTTATCTTTTTTCTAGTAAAAAGTATCGTAAATTCCTGTTACAAGATGGCATGACGCCACCTATCAAGAAGTACAAGAACTACGAGAATTTTTACCATGAATCATGGTAAAAAATTCTATGTTATATGGTAGAAATTCTCATCCCAAGTAAAAAAATTATATATAGTCCGACATATGGAATTGGGCATATATAGTCTGTATAAACTCTATATACAAACTATATGCAATTTATATATAAGATCACCTGTAAAGTTGGGTTTTTGTATAAATTGTATATAAATTGTATATAGATTTTATAATAACTATATATGCTCAATTCTATGTTTAAAACTATATATATTTTTTATATACTCTATATATAATTTTTTTACTTGGGATAGTTCTTGTACTATTCGTCAGGTGGCCCCAAGTAAAAAAATTATGTATAGAGTATATAAAAAATATATATAGTTTTAAACATAGAATTGGGCATATATAGTTTTTGTAAAATCTATATACAATTTACATACAATTTATACATAAACCCAACTTTACAGGTGATCTTATATATAAATTGCATATAGATTGTATATAGAGTTTATACAGACTATATATGCCCAATTCCATATGTCGGACTATATATAATTTTTTAACTTGGGATCCCAATACCAGGCGAGTTTGATAATTTTTACCATAGTGTCTGGTAAATTTTATCAGATCCTTCTCTCCGTGCGCGTTTGGCGGAATTGTACCTATCATAAATCCTTAACATTATGAGGATCATAAGGAAATTGTCTGTGGGCGATTATTGAAAGCATCGTATATGAGTAGATTGGAACTCTGGGGATTTCAATGGAAATTCAACTCTAAGTCTATAAACCTTTGACCATCAACGAGTTGTGGGCCGTCACAGTTGCCAAAATAGGTAACTTGGCATCAATATTTGGCAAAGTCTGGGCCATTCTGCAATACGTGGATGAGAAACAAAGCAAATAGTCAACGTGCTCGGCCAATATCATATTGCTTATGACTCCATCGTTTTAATAGTCACGAAACTGTGCACCGCAGCTTTCTCGTGTATCCAACTGGCGCACAATGTCCAGCTGATACCCGATGCACCGTAACGACCATAATACACGTACTCATGGATATAGATATTCGTAAATAGTAGCGAACGCGGTTCCCGAAGGTGCGGGTTAACGACGATGATGGTAATTGAACTATGGCACTCGTGAAAATTTACCGAAGCCCTCCCCCTTCCCCCACAACTACCCTCGGGCTGTAACGCTTCGACCCACTGTTTGGTTTACCACTTGTTATGCAATATCACGCTAATGGAAATATTATAATATATAAGCTTGACGTTATATATAATTATACCATGAAACTCTGTAATTATGATGTAGATTCGAAAATAAATTTGTGTGTAGTATATTATAACCGGAGGTGGAAAACTTCAACACAAATCACGTCTTCACCTTCGTATTTGAACAGAATAATTAATTTCGTAGCCGCAGTTACAATTATATTTGTTTCAGCAATCCGATACTTTGCGCTGTTAATTAACGACGTCAGACTGAAAACAATGGTTTTCAGTTTGCCGCATTTTTTTTTATCAGTCTATTCAAAAATTTGTTTTTATTTGACTCACAGCTCCCTTAATCTTTGTAACTTGTTCAAACCAAAATTACTGGGGTATCAATTGAAAATAAAATCAGTTTAATCTTTATTCACCGGATGCTTCTCTACTTCTGTAGTTGTACTTCAAAGAAAGTACAAAAGTGACGACAAAATGGGAAGTCCTATTGTTGTCATTTGCCTTGTGAGATTCGATATAGAAAGAGCGAAATTGAGGAAAGTTTGGATTTTAAAGCGAAGCAATGAATTCAAAGGATCTGTCATCTTCTATTCGACTAAAATGAAATTCCTCCTTTTTCGGTCGTTTCCGTAATCACATTCTTAACAAATTAGTTTTTACTAAAAGAACTTACAGGATTCTACTCCTGGAGCTTCTCAACGAACTTTCCCATTGTGTTCTCGTCTTGCCCATCTCAACGATTCTATGGCTATGGGGATGAACGACCTGCAACGAGTATTTCACGCGATTTCATTTTCCATGTCTGGAACGAGAATGCTTTTCAGAATCAAGAGACGCGGTAGTGTCTTGACACTAAGTATTCAATAGAAATTAAATTACGATCTGTTTACAACTTAGCATCTTATTTTTACAATTTTCTCCACCGTCTGCTTTCACGAAATATCATGGAAACCATAACTGCAAATTTCATAACAATTACGAGGTTTGTCAGGTGTCGTTATTGTGATATAAACTTCACTGTTAAAAAAATCTGTATTAAAATTAATACAAAAGTGTTGGAAGTTTTTTTGCAGATACCGTATATGAAATTTTGTATACATGGGTATATGAAAAATCATAACATTTAGAGGAATATTAAAATTTAACGTTATTCACCCAAATTAAAAAATTATATATAGAGTATATAAAAAATATATATAGTTTTAAACATAGAATTGGGCATATATAGTCTGTATAAACTCTATATACAATCTATATGCAATTTATATATAAGATCACCTGTAAAGTTGGGTTTATGTATAAATTGTATATAAATTGTATATAGATTTTATAAAAACTATATATGCCCAATTCTATGTTTAAAACTATATATATTTTTTATATACTCTATATATAATTTTTTTACTTGGGTAGTTTTTATAAAATCTATATACAATTTACATACAATTTATACATAAACCCAACTTTACAGGTAATCTTATATATAAATTACATATAGATTGTATATAGAGTTTATACAGACTATATATGCCCAATTCTATATGTCGGACTATATATAATTTTTTTACTTGGGAAGATTTAATGTCAATATGACCATATGCATATACTGTGCATTAAATTTCATAAACATGTATGATGAATTTTCATATGAGCGGTATCTGAAAACTCAAGCACATATGTGTTGGAAATTTAAAGTGGACATAAAAACAATTTTAAAAAATAGAAATATTATTCGGATATTATTTTTTCAAACAAATTATGTCATCAGAAATTGTTGGGTATTGGTTTTCGCCACAGAACATTTTTCGCTTACACTGGGGTTTGAACCTACGACCTACCTACCTAAGTACCTAACAACGCACGCACGCTACCAACTACGCTATCAACGACTTAGTAATTTTGGATATCTAAATGGCATAAGAGTTGTATAACTATTATTCTCTCAAGCATACTTATAATTGACATAACAAAATATTCAATTGATTGCAATCAGAGCGCGAAGTGGGTTGGAAATATTTTCAAGTGAACATAATTTTTGGACGAACGGAATCTTTTTCTCACGAGGAAGCTCAGGTATCCGGATTTTCGAAAAAATTATATCCACAGACCTGTGAAGTTGTAGCAACAAATATAAATCAAACATAAATTTGCAGCAATAGCAGCGCGAGATGCTCCAGTGTTTAAAAAAAATCGATTTTGGAAATCTCGAGTAACTTATCGGAAGTCGATGCTAAGTAATAAGTGTTAGCGATCTAGTGCGGGTTTTTTTTTCGTTATTGGAAAATGTGTATTAAATTTCAAATCAGTCACTAAAAATCCAAAAAATTCATGTTGATTTTCATGTACTAATATAGTAATGATTGATTTAGTAACCATGTGTTATAATTTTATATCACCGGATTGGTAAAATCCATACACGCATATTAAATTTACTGTGCAACTATATCAATGTTTATTTTCTATACCGAGTTTTGTAAATTTCTCACACGTTTGTGTCGCAAAAACACAAACATTTTGCAAAAAGTAATACACCTATGTGGACAAAACTGCAAATACTTTGACGGGTATTTTTCAACATTAGTAACCGAAATTTTGATAACTTTGATCTTAAATTTAATGCGACAATTTGTATTAAATTTCAAATCGGGCACTAAAATTCCTAAAATGCATGTTGATTTTCATGTACTGATTTAGTAATTATTGATTTAATCATCATGTATTGTAATTTTCTATCACCGGATTATCGAAATTCATTGATCTGTATTAAATGTATTATGCAAACATATTAATTTCGATTTACTATACCAAGTTTTACAAAATTCATACACGTTTGTATAGGAAAAACTCGAACATTTTTTACAGTGTTGTTCGGAAGCAAAACCTTTTCATAATTATATTTTAGTTTAATCATCTTGAAAAACAAAAATAAACACTTTCTTTCCGGTTGCTGCATAAACATCTTTTATTCCTCGATAAAATGAATAGCAAATTTCCATCCAGCAAGAAGTAAATTTTTTTTTGTCAAAAATGTATTTTTTTAATGGCTGTAACTTCATAAATAATGGAGTAGCGGCTCTGGGTTGCGCTCGTTTATTTTTCGGTATGAATGCGTTTTTTAGTATTTTACAGATTTGTAAATTTAGGTAGCAAGATTTGCAAATTTTTGCATACATACATTTTCATTTTTTTCGGCTATTTTTTAAGCTACTCTCGCGGGCTTGAAAATTGAAGTATTGTAATAATATTGATGCCATTCTTTCCATATCGTCGAGCTTTTTCAAGCGTTCAAAATAAAATGATTCTAACTTGTTGAAAATAAAAATTCGACTTCAAAAATGTTAAATTTTCGCCTCTTCAATATATTGAAAAAAAAACGTAGAAAAATCGAAACTACAACAGTTAGTAAGCTTATTCGCAAAAACACATTTGAATATCGACATTTTATGATAATAATTTTCGATACCCGTGTGAAATTCAATAGTCACAAGCCAATGTCGTTCCATGAATAACGATAACATCAACCCAACAGAATCTAGCACGAGTGGCTGCGGGAGAAGAGTTGGCAAGCGAAAATAGGATACCCGAGTCGGAATTTAATGAAATATTTGGCACGCAAAGTTTCGCCTGTCCACTTGAACAAAAAAAAAAATGAAACGGTATTATACCCATTTATTCAAGCTGTAATAAGAGTCGCGTGCTATCGAACGCTCAGTTTGAAACTAACCCCAGAGGACCTGTCGACATTTTCAGCTACTCCACACATTCATCCTCATGTCTATATTCATATAAACGAACAATTGTTAGTCGTGGTGCTCTTGAAATTATCCCATAATTTTGATGATACTGATTACGTCCACGCTTTGTCCATATAATAACACAGGCCAACATAGACCAGCAATAAAAATAATGAAGCTCCATGGCATTCAGACTCCAGTTGTTTTGCTAACGTTCGAAGAGAAACATTCGCACTTCGCTAAGCCATAGAATAAACTTTCGGAACGATGCCTTTTTCTCAAGACTTTCACGAGTCCAGCTTGCGACTGTGGCAAACTAGGGACACTTCGTATTTTTCCACGAGACCTCTAATATCTAGAAGCAATAGTGAAGAACGTGTGTGTCAGTGGAGAAAATAGGGCGAGTTTGGATGATCGTTACTTTTACCTTTCTCCATCGTACTTTCTTTTATGACCGACGTGGCCTCGAATTTTTTTTATCCCACTTTTTATTTCACCCAAGGCCATTATTTTGGGATTTTATTCGTTCTCAATCGCAATCAACGCTGAAAAAAAACCCAGAATTTATGAATGTCAAAAAAATAATGTTGTTACAAAACGTGATCCCAAGTAAAAAAATTATATATAGTCCGACATACGGAATTGGGCATATATAGTCTGTATAAACTCTATATACAATCAGAAGATCACCTGTAAAGTTGGGATTATGTATAAAATGTATATAAATTGTATATAGATTTTATAAAAACTATATATGCCCAATTCTATGTTTAAAACTATATATATTTTTTTATATACTCTATATATCATTTTTTTACTTGGGCACCTGTAAATTTGGGTTAATGTATAAATTGTATATAAATTTTTAAAAAACTATATATGCCCAATTGTATGTTTAAAACTATATATATTTTTTATATACTCTATATATAATTTTTTTACTTGGGCACCTATAAAGTTGGGTTTATGTATAAATTGTATATAAATTGTATATAGATTTAAAAAAAAACTATATATGCCCAATTCTATATTTAAACCTATATATATTTTTTATATACTCTATATACAATTTTTTTACTTGGGATTTGTAATTAAAAAACAGTAATTTTTTTTTCACACGCATTACTCAAAATAATTCAGCGTCGCGATTGTCACTATATAAATGAAATTGATACCTCGTCATCGACCCTTTTCGATGCAATTTACATACAGTCGAATTCGCAGCGTAAATTTACTTTCCACGCCTGTAAAGTTATAATATTATTGTAAATAATAATAATACCGGGAGAAATTAAAGTATGATTTATTGATGATGCGGCCACAGAGACTATTCCACTCGGCATCGCATTGATCGATGGACCACAGGGTGGAACGTCATTGACCACGATCGTGGCAGAATATAGAAGTGCGACGTGCCAAGCAACTCCGTGATACACGCACGGCCACAAATAATGTACCGACAATTAATTAAACAACGATGTTGGACAAGTGCCGAACACACAGACAATATATGGCTATAAGCGATGCTCGTTCACTCGTTGGAACACAGTGTGAACGTTCGCCAGGTTTTGTATATATATATAACATATACATATGAGCCATTTGGGTGTATCATGCAATGTATGCATCGAGGGCATTGCACCCTCTTTCATCTTTGTCATATTTGCTTGTGTGTTCTTCTGTTGAACACAATACGGATGAACGAAAACGCATAGGAAATGCACACACACATATCACGAACGTCCATCACATGTATTTATGTAAATTCGATGCCGAATTGGTTTCGGTCAATGCAATTACGTCGCGGCCTCGGTATCCCTTTAATTCTCCGTTCGGTTCTCACTCTCTTTCTCTCTCGCTCACGAAATACGCATAGTTGCAGCTTTGCTTAATTGCCAACCGCATCGCATCTGGTATCTGCATTTCCTGCAACGTTGTATTCGTCCTTGTGACGTTGATCCGGAATTGCAATACTCAAAATTGCTAAAACGCACATATGAATGCACTCTGACTGGGCATAACTGTGAAACTCATTCCATCAGCTTCAATAAAGTGTTACGTACGTATATTTATATCTACGTTACTCTTCATATATAATATATAGATTTATGTGAAGTTTCCCAAAAACCCATTGATCATTGACTTATTTAACATGTTCCATGTACGAGTCGACGTTTCGGAGCTTTATTCAACATGCATTATATTTTAACCAATTTCAACATTTTGCACCGATGATATTTCGACCGAATAAGAGGATTGAATATCGATATTCTCTTAGCCTTCATTGTTTGCGAATTGTACGTATGGGTTAACTGATACAGCGTTAATACGCTCGCGGTTACTTCAATGATACTACCATGTAGAAATTGTGTTCGGGATCCCACTGGATCCCACTTAGAATCCTTATTCGACGCTCGGGATCGGATCGGCCATCCAATTATATCCCGAATAGGGATATGTAACGATTGTAAATTGGATTTCGATTGGATGATCTGATAAGATATCTTTACGGACTTCTATTCGGATATAATCGGAAGATTCATTAGATCCTGAATTGATTATAGACTTTCTCGAATCCACTTACATATTGAACTAAAATGACTGCACAGAAATATGAAAACTTGTTCGGGTTTGATTGGTTTTAAAAAAAACTTATATTCGAATCACATCAAATGCAAATCAAAAACTTGAATGCTAAAATTTTGTGCAATCATATTTTGCGTTAGAAAAATGCCGTGAGATGGAATATCCAATTTTCTCAGAGACAAGATAATTTTATATTTATTCTCGCAACTAGATAGCTGCACACACTCGCAGATTGATATTACTTGATGTGTGCTTATAAACTTGAATTGCCATTTCTTTAACAAAAACATTATCGATGAGAAATTATATCCATTTCAAGATATAAATATGACTTAAAATATAAATCCTTCAATGCTCTTATTATATTATCGACTCGATAGATTTATTAATGAATATAGTTTTTGTGTTTATTGTCATTAACGATCAATCCGGAAGTCCCTCAATGATTATATTATATTATTGATTAATAATAAACTATTTATTTTGAAAAAGAAACTTTGAGGGAAAAAACATTTTTTGACAACTTCACCAACCTGTCAACCTCCGCAAATCTAGCAGTGCAAAGTGCTTAAAATGGAATTTCAATCAGCCAAAATTAAGTGCTAATGAATTGCTTTATATGTATATTATAATTTATCCGAACGTAAATGTTTTTTTGGTGCTTTTCAAATACTGTAGGCAGCGTATTTAACAGATTTCTGAATAATTTGCGACATCTTATTTAAAATATATCAATCTATGTCCGTCAATGGGTGGGGGTTAAGACAAGGAATTACCAAAATAGCAAATTACTATAATAGCGAATTTCAAAATAATTGACGTCTGAAACTCGAATGGCCATCATTGTGAAATTCGCTATTTTAGCCATTTACTATTTTGATCATTCACTATTTTCAACCTCACCCCCATCAATGCTGATGTCAATGAGAAATCAGAATGATAAAAGTTCTTTGTAGAAAACATGAGGATTTCGAGATTTGATCACATTCTTCATGCTGAATCATCACCGATTGATGACATGCTGATAAATACCTCTCGGCTTTTCCCGGAGGAATTCATTGCACATCTAGAGACACCGCAGGACGCTGTCCAGTGCTGTCCAGTTTAGAGCTCGAAGCGATGAGAGGTATTTGCAGTGGTTGACGATAGTTCGTCGAAGGCAGCAGGAATCCCAGGACTCTTGTAAGGACGTTATCAAGGCGAGTTGCTTCAACTGGATAGCCATCCTTAACTCGTCCATCGGATAACTTTCGGGGACAGAGTGAGAGGTTAGTAGATGGAAACGATGGAAGTGAGAGATGGTGAGAGTCAAGACTTGGGCTTCTCCGATGGGCATCCTAACATTTCTACAGGCGTCCAATTCCTCGAGAGTCGCCTGTTGTCCCATTGGTCAGGATGAATTTCGAGGGAGTGTGCGGATAAGGCAGTGAAACGGATAGAGTAGGAGCTTCCTTTTGAAGAACGCCATCGGTGAACCTACCTTCATCCCCTCATTCCTCTACAGCCCGTAGATCCCTTGTTGCCGTTGTTGGATGGATACCGATCCGCGTACAACTCGAAGCTGAGGAGACGCGCAAGGAAAGGATCGAAGTCGACGCGGATATTCTCGAGAAAGTTTCACCTAGCACATTCGATCCTCTTCACTCTTGAATTCGTAAAATGTGGAGCTTCTAAACTCTCAACAAGCTCTCTGCGCTTCTGCCATAGCTCAATTTCGACTAATTATCATTAGAGTCTACACCATTTGTCCATTATGAACTTTTCATCGGGAGAATACATGATCATGAATAATGAGATTTCCCGGCACTAGAATAGCTTGAAGTTTGGTCCATTATTTTGGTTTATTAATTATTAACGGACGACTAGTTTCAATCAAGTATTTGATAGACAGTTAAGAACTTTTTAAACTAACCAATTAGTTGTCTTTTGCTTTTACATCATCGCACCAGGATCAATGTTCTGCTCGTGTTCCAAATGAAGGTCATATCATTTTAGGTCAAGCCTGATATGAGCCAGTCTTCAGACTGAATAAATTTCAGCTCGAGATGAAAAAAAAGAGAAAAGTTGGGGAGGACAGCAGTTTGGATTAAGTTGAAACTGGGCTTTCAGAGAGCCATAACAGTTTATTAAATAGAGCCTATTTCATTTTGAGTATAACAATACGATCAGAACCTGATAGTATTTTCATCATACCCCAACTATGATCATTTTTTAAATCGCGTAAATTTCAGCTCGGAATAAAAACAAGAGAAAGAACAAAAGAGGAATAATCGGGGGTGGGGGAGCACAGCAGTCGATAGCCACAACCGTAAACCCACAATGTTCGGATTAAGTTTAAACTGGGGTTTCACAGAGCCATAAAAGTTTATTCAATAGAGTCTACCTCATTCTGAGTATAGAGATACGATCAGAACCTGATATTATTTTCATCATACCCCAACTATGGTCATTTTTTAAATCGCTATACGTACAGATAGGGCAGAGGTATCAGGATCTAATACAATTTCAGGCCAATCTTGATATTGGTCAGTCTTCAGCCTGATTAAATTTCAGCTCGGGTTGGAAAAAAGAGGAATCGTCGGGGGTATCAGAGGATAGCAATCGACTGTCTTCCCCCAAGTTTAAACTGGGCTTTCAGAGAGCCATAAAAGTTTATTAAACAGAGTCTACCTCATATTGATGTGAGTAAGGCGATCCAATCAGAACCTGATAGTATTTTCATCATACTCCAACTAAGCAACATCCAGATAGGCCCAACGTATCAGGACCTGATACACACTTGATATGGGGATCTTCAAGTCTTCAACCTGATTAAATTTCAGCTTGGGATGAAAAAAAAGAGAAATATCAAAAGAGGAATGGTCGGGGGTGTCGAAGAACAGCAGTCGACAGCCACAACCGTGAACCCACAATGTTCGGATTACGTTTAAACTGGGCTTTCAGAGAGCTATAAAAGTTTATTAAATGGAATAGAATTAGGCTTCAGTTTCGCGCGCTTTGAATGTAGCGATCACAGTCTCAGACCCGAGAAGTGCTTCGCAAAATTCCATCAGAAAAAATAGACCGCCAAAAGTCGATAAAATAATTAACAATTACAACATTCGGTCACGCCTATAACATACTAAGGTTAATATATGACTATAAATTAACGATTGTGAATCAATTCTGCCAGGGCCACGGTAGCGTAATTGGTAACGCACCAGGCTAGAATTCTGGGTGTTCCCGGTTCGAACCCGGGTCGTGGCGGAATTTTTTCACAATTTGTTTAAGATAAATTTCGTCGATTGTGGCTGCTTGATGAATTAATTTAATTTATTAAGCAGCTACAGTCGATATTTGTAAGAGATTCGGATTAGTGAAATTTGAATTAGGCTTCAGTTTCGCGCGCTTTGAATCTAGCGATCACTGTCTCAGACCCGAGAAGTGCTTCGCAAAATTCCATCAGAAAAAATAGACCGCCAAAAGTCGATAAAATAATTAATAATTACAACATTCGGTCACGCCTATAACATACTAAGGTTTATTAAATAGATATAGAGTTGCTGTGGCCGTAGTATGTAGAAATATGGTGGTTTGTCGGCTTTTGGCGGCCAGGTTTAATAAAAAAGGTCTCTTTTTTTTTATTAATACGTTTCGACCCTGGTCTGGGTCCTTTTCAATTTTAATTTATATGTTGTTGTTGTTCATGATGTTATTTGTCTGTAAATTGTAGTGTTCTGTGTGTTTTGATAGTGGTCACCGGACTCTCTGGCCCATGTGCTGTCCAAATTTTGAGGTTATCTTAGTTGTTGTTATTTTTTCCAGATTTATGTTGCATATTACATTTTTACTTGTTGCGCCAGAGAGCCCGGCGAGCAGAATATCATTACAATTTTGGAGTGTCCTGAAATCTGGAAAAAATAACAACAACTAAGATAACCTCAAAATTTGGACAGCACATGGGCCAGAGAGTCCGGTGCCCTAGCGGATCTGAAGAACCGCAAAATAACCGAAGAGTGACCGGTCGTTATGGAACAAAAAATCACTCCAGAATAACCCAGAAGGAACCTAGTGACCGGCGGGTAACCGTAAAGTGACCCGTAATGAACTCAATGTTCCGTTTCGGGTGTTATATGAAGATCTTTCAAATAACCGAAAAACAACTTTTATCAAACTGTCGGTTACTTCTGCGTTACTTTAAAGTTTGTTTTTGGTTAAAACATTGGTCGCAGTGCAGTTGCAATCGGGTTCTTTTTTGTTCCAAAATAACGGTCGTTTTGTCGGTTACATTACAGTTGTTTTACGGTAAAACAACTGGAAATGAACCTCATAATGACGGTTACTTGTGTGTGACCATAAAGCAACCACAAAATGACGGTTGCTCGGATCCGCTAGGGTGACCACTATCAAAACACACAGAACACTACAATTTACAGACAAATAACATCATGAACAACAACAACATATAAATTAAAATTGAAAAGGACCCAGACCAGGGTCGAAACGTATTAATAAAAAAAAAGAGACCTTTTTTATTAAACCTGGCCGCCAAAAGCCGACAAACCACCATATTTTTTTATTCAATAGAGCCTACCTCATTCTGATAGTATTTTGATCACACCCCAACTATGATCATTTTGGACCTGATACAAATTCAGACCAAACTTAATATGAGTCAATCTTCCCCCTGATTAAATTTCAGCTTGGGATGAAAAAAAGAGAAAGAACAAAAGAGGAATGGTCGAGGGTGTGGAAGAACAGCAGTTGACAGACACAACCTTCAACCCACAATGTTCGGATTAAGTTTAAACTGGGCTTTCAGAAAGCCATAAAAGTTTATTAAATAGAGCCTACCCCATTCTGATAGTATTTTTATCATACCCCACACTGCAAAAACAAAGCGTGTTGCCAAGTGTATTGTTTCCTATGATTTACATTGTAGTCACTTTGTGCACACTTTCAAGCGTGTTGCTTATCCATGGTAATGATATGTTAAAAGAATACGCTTGTAAGTGTGTAAAAAGTGACAACAATGTAAATGATAGGAAACAAGCCACTTGGCAACACGCTTTTGTTTTTGCAGTGCAACTATGATCATTTTGGACCTGATACAAATTCAGACCAAACTTGATATGGATCAGTCTTCAGCATGATTAAATTTCAGCTTGGGATGAAAAAAAGAGAAAGAACAAAAAAGGAATTGTCGGGGGTGTGGAAGAACAGCAGTCTGAAACTGGGCTTTCAGAGAGCCATAAAAGTTTATCAAATAGAGCCTACCTCATTCTGATAATATTTTTATCATACCCCACACTACAAAAACAAAGCGTGTTGCTAAGTGTGTTGTTTCCTATTATTTAAATTGTAGTCACTTTTTGCACACTTTCAAGCGTATTGCTTATCCATGGTAATGATATGTTAAAAGAATACACTTGTAAGTGTATAAAAAGTGACAACAATGTAAATTATAGGAAACAACACACTTGGCAACACGCTTTTGTTTTTGCAGTGCAACTATGATCATTTTGGACCTGATACAAATTCAGACCAAACTTGATATGGATCAGTTTTCAGCCTGATTAAATTTCAGCTTGGGATAAAAAAAAGAGAAAGAACAAAAGAGGAATGGTCGGGGGTGTGGAGGAACAGCAGTCGACAGACACAACCTTCAACCCACAATGTTCGGATTAAGTTTAAACTGGGCTTTCAGTAAGCCATAAAAGTTTATCAAATAGAGCCTACCCCATTCTGATAGTATTTTTATCATACCCCACACTGCCAAAACAAAGCGTGTTGCCAAGTGTATTGTTTCCTATGATTTAAATTGTAGTCACTTTTTGCACATTTTTAAGCGTGTTGCTTATCCATGGTAATGATATGTTAAAAGAATACGCTTGTAAGTGTGTAAAAAGGGACTACAATGTAAATTATAAGAAACAACACACTTGGCAACACGCTTTTGTTTTTGCAGTGCAACTATGATCATTTTGGACCTGATACAAATTCAGACCAAACTTGATGTGAGTCAGTCTTCAGCCTGATTAAATTTCAGTTTAGGATGAAAAAAAAAGAGAAAGAACAAAAGAGGAATGGTCGGGGTTGCGGAAGAACAGCAGTCGACAGACACAACCTTCAACCCACAATGTTCGGATTAAGTTTGAACTGGGCTTTCAGAAAGCCATAAAAGTTTATTAAATAGAGCTTACCCCATTCTGATAGTATTTTTATCATACCCCACACTGCCAAAACAAAGCGTGTTGCCAAGTGCATTGTTTCCTATGATTTAAATTGTAGTCACTTTTTGCACATTTTTAAGCGTGTTGCTTATCCATGGTAATGATATGTTAAAAGAATACGCTTGTAAGTGTGTAAAAAGGGACTACAATGTAAATTATAAGAAACAACACACTTGGCAACACGCTTTTGTTTTTGCAGTGCAACTATGATCATTTTGGACCTGATAGAAATTCAGACCAAACTTGATATGGATCAGTTTTCAGCCTGATTAAATTTCAGCTTGGGATAAAAAAAAGAGAAAGAACAAAAGAGGAATGGTCGGGGGTGTGGAAAAACAGCAGTCGACAGACACAACCTTCAACCCACAATGTTCGGATTAAGTTTAAACTGGGCTTTCAGTAAGCCATAAAAGTTTATCAAATAGAGCCTACCCCATTCTGATAGTATTATTATCATACCACACACTGCCAAAACAAAGCGTGTTGCCAAGTGTATTGTTTCCTATGATTTAAATTGTAGTCACTTTTTGCACATTTTTAAGCGTGTTGCTTATCCATGGTAATGATATGTTAAAAGAATACGCTTGTAAGTGTGTAAAAAGGGACTACAATGTAAATTATAAGAAACAACACACTTGGCAACACGCTTTTGTTTTTGCAGTGCAACTATGATCATTTTGGACCTGATACAAATTCAGACCAAACTTGATATGGATCAGTCTTCAGCCTGATTAAATTTCAGCTTGGGATGAAAAAAAAGAGAAAGAACAAAAGAGGTATGATCAGGGGTGGGGGACGAGAGCAGTCGACAGCCACAACCGTGAACGCACAATGTTCGGATTAAGTTTAAACCGGGCTTTCAGAGAGCCATAAAAGTTGATTAAATGGAGCCTACCTCATTCGAGACCCCACTGCTTATGTAAGTAATCCATAAAAGAGACACACACAGAGAGATATATGCTCGCATAGAGCAGGGGACGTGCCAGCTAATATCATATACTACTGTACGTGTACCTGTGGATAGTAGTTGAACAGTATACAGCATAGAATCTTGCGCGAATATAGTGAGCTCAACCACTCGAAAGGAGCCACTCTCCACAAGAGACGTAACGTGCGCCCAGCAACGATCCTACGGATCTTTCTTGAGGGAAGCTTTCTATTCCAATATGTGCGAATCGCCAGCGTCCTCACTGCAGAAGGAGCTTCAAAGTCGAGTGGCGAAGAAAGAGATGAACAGAGAAAAGGAGAGAGTTTTAAAGCCAAGGCAAATTGAACTGTAGCTACGAGACGAAATTGGTGTCCTCTTTCTCCTCCCCTCTTCAACCTTTTATCAGACTCTTTTCTCTCGTCTTTTAAAACCTCCTCCTTTTATACCCCCTCAGATTTACATATCGAATAATTATAAAAAACAATTATTTACATTTTTTAGTTTGAATTTTGTAAAAACTTACACCTAATTTTTTTTGTACTTTCTCATCACATACAAAGTATATAAAAAGAGAAGGTATTGCATACCAAAAAAATTTGATGGAAATACATGTTTTAAAAAATATCTTAGCTCATTTCTGTCTGTCTGTTTGTCTTGTGTCTATCTGTACCGTCCAAAAAAAAATAACTTTTGAAAAGATTAGTATTGAAATCTAATCCAAAATCTTTACTCCTTCTGATACTTTACCTGAAATATGAAAAAATAAAATAAAATGTTTGATTTCTTGACACATATAAATGGAATTGCCAGCAAATGAGCAGTGAATCTAAATATGTGATTCAGTACAGCGAAAGGTTTGTTATTATCTTTTCAATTATTCGCATAAAATTAGCCTATTTTGTAAAATACTGATATTTAACTATTTTCATTAAGAAACTACTAATAATATCTATATTAAATATTAAATTTTGAAATTGCTTTAACAGATCCAATGTTATGAATGCACATCAAGTTGGAATTATAAATACGCATATACTCATCTTATAATAGTTTTTATGGCTCCCATAACTTTTCATACGAAGCACAAATGACTCTGTCCTTCCGAGACCTCGTATTCACCATAACTTTTGATAGCTTTGACATTAAAATGACCGAGGTGTAAAATCTCAACCAATCGCAGCGTAGACACTAATACCACTAAAAGGAGAAAAAGCTTTGAGGTACTGAAGTCCATTTCACGTTGCATCAACCCAACACTACGTCTCGTTTAATTTTTTTAACGAACCTGTGGATCAAAATTCATTCTCCTGCTCTTCCTCCATTTCCTTCTACTTCTATCTCACGACTAGATATCTAGCCGCAGAAAATTATTTCCCTGACATTATGTCATGAACCTTTAAATGTTAATCCTCGTCTCTGTTCTGGTATTTTTCCAGCAGAAAAAGAAACGTATCGAGTCACGTAAAAATACTTTGGTGTCTTGGTAAAAGAAAGAAAAATTCCAATGGGTCTAAGCAAAGACGTGATGGGGCGTTGGGCTTTGGCAGGTCTGTTGTTCGAGAGTTATGCCGCTGGGTTCGGAATCCTTTGCCTCTGTTAGTAGGTCGAGGCGCGATGATGCCAGGGGCATCTAACGAAAAATCGTCGATAACGAATAGAAAGCTGCGCCGACCACCGAGACCGTGAAAGACTTCGCTCCTCGCATTCTTTTTATTGCGATACTTTTCTTCTCTTTACAATTACAATGAAACAAGCATAAAATTCGAAACTGGGTCAACGTTACTGTCAAAATAAAAATCATGGGTTGGACAGCTTTCACATTTTATTGTTATTGTACCGTTACGACCCCCTATGCCGGTGTACCCGACCCTTCGATTATCGTGTTATGACGTCTGGGTAATTAAGTTTTTTACGGATATATTGCAGGGGACAATAAAAGTCAGTGTAGCGTGTGTCCTGTTTATGGTCTGTTTACCGGAACCCGCGGTACGTTAACGCGCAATGCTCAGATATCAAGTTAACCAGGAAAATATATATACATCTGGTAATTTAAAAAAAATGGTAACCTTGAAGCTCTTACATTAGATCTATATGAGAAAAAAAAATTAGTTGAGTGACGGCAATATCACTAAAAATCAAGCATGTTGCAACACTGAGAGAAATTGCGGTAGTTTGGGCAAATCTGCAGTTATGGCTACTAAGCCATAACTGCAGATTTTTAATACATGCAACAATTTGAATAGTTATTTTAACTAATTTATTGATTAAATTAACTACGTTATAGTCACTATAACTAATTCTATAGTTGGTTAAGATAATGTCCTAGTTACTTTAACAGTGAAGGTATAGTGAAATATAACCTTAGCTTTTTTTTACAGTTAGTGCAACTTTATTATTATAGTTCCAATGACCATTTCAAAATTGTTAAATAATTTCTCAAAGAATATGCTTGTGCACAAAATGTAATTGTATTTAATTTGAAATCCAATACAATTACTGAAAGTAATTGTATTTAATTTGAAATCCAATACAATTACTAAAAGTAATTGTAATTAGAGCAGTAATTTCTGACTCAAGTAATTTTTGCTGTCCAACTTTGAGCTGAGGTTGTATTTCACTATAAATTTATAGTTACCAGTATATTTTTTTTCTCTCAGTGAAGTGTGTTGTTTGCTATCTTTTACATTGTGACGCGTTTTTACACACTCACAAGCGTGTTGACATTCACATGATAAATTATATCTAAGAGAAACACGCCTGTAAGTGTGTAAAAACTCGTCACATTGTAAAAGATAGGAAACAACGCACTCGCAACACGGTTGGTTTTTAGAGTGATAAGGTCAATGTTTTGCAGTCTCGTAAAAAAAAAAGAAATGTTGACAAAATATATTGACTATTTTGAATGAAGAAAATTCAAGCAGTAAATAACGTAAATATAATATGTGAGAAGAATATAATTTTTTATATTTTTGACTTATAGGTGTAAAAGTTAAATTATATTAGAATTATATATAATTTCGACTGATGTCGATGATGATATCGTCAAATATCGTTTATATTCTATTAAATTTAATTACAAAGATATCGTGAGATTAATATCATGGCAATTGAACCACAATACTAACATAATCCTTTTACAAATTTAGCGTCCCCTATGGAAAATGAAGTATATACAAAAATATATCAGACATAAACAACTTTTCGGCGGATAATACATTTTTTATATATTTTGGATATACCTCAGATATATTTTTCTCTTGCATATATTTCACATATATCCTAGAATATATCCGACATATACACTTTTTCCACGCAAATATATTTAGTATAAAAATGATATATTTCCGAATGTACTTTATTTCCATGGGGGGTGCAAAAATTGGTTGGGGGTAAAAATAGCGAATGATGAAAATAACGAATTTAAATATAATGAATGTCTGAATCTAAAATGGCCATTATTTTGAAATTCGCTATTTTCACCCCCCACCCCAAAAATTGTACGCTAGTGCAATTTTGACGAGGTGTGCCATTATGCCCCTGTTCCATCGTGCCCTGTAACCAACTTTTCGGTCGATAATACATTTGTAATATATTTTGGATATACCTCAGATATATTTTTCTCTTGCATATATTTCACATATATCCTAGAATATATCCGACATATACACTTTTTCGGCGCAAATATATTTAGTATAAAAATGATATATTTCCAAATTTTACTTTATTTCCATGGGGGGTGCAAAAATTGGTTGGGGGTTAAAATAGCGAATGATCAAAATAGCGAATTTAAATATAATGAATGTCTGAATCTAGAATGGCCGTTATTTTGAAATTCGCTGTTTTGGCTATTCGCTATTTTCACCCCCCATCCCAAAAATTGTACGCTGGTACAATTTTGACGAGGTGTGCCATTATGCCCCTGTTCCATCGTGCCCCGTAACCAACTTTTCGGTGAAAAATACATTTTTAATATATTTTGGATATACCTCAGATATATTTTTTTCTTGCATATATTTCACATATATCCTAGAATATATCCGACATATACACTTTTTCGGCGCAAATATATTTAGTATAAAAATTATATATTTCCGAATATACTTTATTTCCATGGGGGGTGCAAAAATTGGTTGGCGGTTAAATTAGCGAATGATCAAAATAGCGAATTTAAATATAATGGACGTCTGAATCTAGAATGGCCATTATTTTGAAATTCGTTATTTTAGCTACTCCCTATTTTAATCATTCGCTATTTTCAGCCCCCACCCCAAAAATTGTACGCTGGTGCAATTTTGACGAGGTGTGCCATTATGCCCCTGTTCCATCGTGCCCCGTAGCCATTTTGCCCGGCTTTTCCTTATATCTTACCGTTGCCGCTATTGCTGCTGCCAGTCGCGCGTACGTCCGCTCACTCAGATACAAAAAGAAAAAGACCAAAAAAGAAAATAAATAATAAGAAGAAATTCTGTTCTATAGCTATATGGTGTTATCCGCTTGCTGGCCAAACATAGTGAAACGTTGCATTAAAGGATAAAAATATTACGTGTACAAGATCTTATACCTCGTATAACTCGGACCGCCTCTACAGTGTATATATACTCAGTACGTTTACTTCGATCCACTTCTCTTTCAAACGATTTTCGAAGTGGTTTTTGGTCTGCAAACGTCATAAGTTTCATTTTGGGATTTTCCGTGAATACGATTTCTCCGACGGTACAGGTAAATGGCAAAGCTTTCAGGCGCCATACTCCAACAGTAGACTGCATAATAACCATACACGAAGTTAGTCTCTGTTTAGGAACGATGATTGGCTAGACTGGCTATGACGCCCAAAGGCCAGCTAACTCTGGTCTTCGTGCCGCTAAAATAGATTGCCGACACTACACACTTTTGCCTTTAACTCAAACTGCAATTGCCCGACGTCACGCTATACCCACCCCCTCCCTCCCCTTTCCCCAGAGAATGAAACGGGCAAATGGGACTCTTTATCGCTACTGTTTTATTTGTAATATACGTATGAGGGCGATTTTGGGAAAGTACCAAATAAACCGCGAAAAGATATATATATATCGTTTTTTTCGTACTGGTCCATGTAGCCGACAAAATATTCAGTGGGGAATAATAATTTGGAGTGTAATTGGGACGTGAGTATAGGACATGTTAATAAAAAAAAATAATAATAATAATAAACACCTGCTTTAGAAAAGTTTGATGTCACTAATGTGACAATTATGCGAAATAGTTACACATATTATGTCAGTCTGTAATATTTATCAGATAAATAATTAGTAAGAAAATAATGTTACTACACGGAGAAAAAGATTTTGTTGGGCCAGCAAATCTTATGTTATTACAGTGATAGCATACGTTTTTTGCTGTCCAAGCAATAAGATTTGTTAGTTTGGCAAAAAAAAAATTTTTACTTAGGAAAAATGTTTGTTAAAATAGCAGGAATATTTATCGCTACTGTTTTATTTATAATATACGTGTGAGGGCGATTTTGGAAAAGTACCAAATGTACCGCGAAAAGATATATATATCTTTTTTTTCGTACTGGTCCATGTAGCCGACAAAATATTCTGTGGGGAATAATAATTTGGAGTGTAATAGGAACGTCAGTACATATAGGACGTGTTGATAAAAAAAAATAATAATGAAGACCTTCTTTAGAAAACTTTGATGCACAGTCATTGAGGCTAACAATTTTCTAAAATTTATATGTAACATAATTGTCACTAATGTGACAATTATACGAAATAGTTACACATATTATGTCAGACTAATATTTATCAGATAAATAATTAGCAACAAAATAATATTAATACACGGAGAAAACATTTTTGTTGGGCCAGAAAATCTTTTGTTATTACAGTAATAGCATATGTTTTTTGCTGGCCTATAACAAAATTGTTTTCTTCGTGTACCGCCCCTCATTTAGCTAACCGTAAACAGGAATGCCCGATCGGTGCCTGAACCCGGCCTGATGGGGAATATTTCAGACTAGCCAGTTTTGAAATATCAAACTCAATGAAAAGTAGTGACATTGATTCGAAGAAACATTTCTTTAAACCAATGAACCTTTTTCATTGATTTCAAAGATATCGTCTCTGATTCAATGAAACCTTCTTCTTACCAGCTCAAAATTTCGAAACCTATTTTTTCCTGAAGTACGCGGCAAATAAAGCTCAAATTTTGTGAGTGTGTAAGGAAGTACGGCAGAAATAGGCTAAGCTTCTGGCTCCTCGAAACTCGAAGCCGTTTGTTCGGGAGAACCGGAAAACTAAAAAGTAAGGTTAGGTGCGAGAGAGAGATCAATGAAAACGTTTCTTTGAACCAATGAAAGGCAATACGTCAGTTCTACAGAACCCATCTCTACACAGACCCATCTGTACACGAGCATCTGTACACCATTTTTTTTTACACGCGTTTAATTGAGCACACCGAAATTGTACACAACACGAACTTGACAAAGCGGAATTTAAAACGGATAACCTTGTCACGACGAAACCTTGCGGAAATTTAGTTCGACACGGAAAAATTGATCACGTCAGTAATCGTTATGACAAAACTTTGCACAGCATACTCTGGGCACCATCAATCTGCTCACAGCATTAGTTCGACACAACAAATTTCTTCGTAGCACAAGATCGAAATGGTAACGACAAATCTCTACACAACGTGAGTACGGCCCGGTAAAGTTTGCCACGACGAACCTTCGACACGACACAAGTTGTACACGACGATGTTCTACACAGACCCATCTCTACACAGACCCATCTCTACACAGACCCGTCTCTACACAGACCCATCTCGACACCGACGCTAATCTTCCGATTTAAATCGGATAATATATTTACCGACTGGCAATTTTGCGTTGAGCCGGCAAAATAGGCTCAACGCAAAATTGCCAGTCAGTAAATATATTATCCGATTTAAATCGGAAGATTAGCGTCGGTGTCGAGATGGGTCTGTGTAGAGACGGGTCTGTGTAGAGATGGGTCTGTGTAGAGATGGGTCTGTGTAGAACATCGTCGTGTACAACTTGTGTCGTGTCGAAGGTTCGTCGTGGCAAACTTTACCGAGCCGTACTCGCGTTGTGTAGAGATTTGTCGTTACAAAATGGTGCCGTGTCGAGATTTACCATTTCGATCTTGTGCTACGAAGAAATTTGTTGTGTCGAACTAGTGCTGTGAGCAGATTGATGGTGCCCAGAGTATGCTGTGCAAAGTTTTGTCATAACGATTACTGACGTGATCAATTTTTCCGTGTCGAACTAAATTTCCGCAAGGTTTCGTCGTGACAAGGTTATCCGTTTTAAATTTCGCTTTGTCAAGTTCGTGTTGTGTACAATTTCGGTGTGCTCAATTAAACGCGTGTAAAAAAAAATGGTGTACAGATGCTCGTGTACAGATGGGTCTGTGTAGAGATGGGTTCTGTAGAACTGACGTATTGCCCAATGAAAACGTATCTTTAAAACAATGAAACTGTTTCTTTATTATATGCGCACTAAGTAAATCTTTATTTACAGGCAATGAAATGTACTCTTTGAAATTCAAATGCACTATTTCATTGAAATCAAAGAAATATTTCGTTGAAATCAATGAAAACAAAATCAATCCACCCATTTCTTTGGCGTAAATGAAATCTTTTCTCTCGGTGTGCCATTAATATAATATTTTCACTTGAGGTCATTATGCCCCGCATTTCCATTTTGCCCCGCTCTTTCCATATACAGTTACACCTTAGGTACCGATAGAAGAAAAAGAAAAAATGACACGCGGCGAAAGCGGAGATTCGAGAAACGGAACGTCGTACATATATATATATGTATGTATATATATCCTCCTCTTTCTCAGCGAGCTTGCCCTGTCGACTGGAAAGAGTGTATAGATCTGGAAATCCAACGGAATTGCCTTCCTGATTCTGAGAAATACGCCGGGTACTTGGCGAAAGAGAGAACACGGCATTGCGGGGTTGAGATGGTGGGTCTTCGTTATTCTTACTTTATTTTTTTTTCTTTTATTCTTTTCAAATACTTTCGCGTACACGTAGGTCCAGCATTCTATGAACGCACCATGGAATCTCGACCCAATGTAGCCTCGGGCTTGGTACTCGTCTCTCTTCTTTCCGCTCCCCTCTTATACCTTGTTTAATTTCGTTAGAGACGCAGCTGCTCTGACACAGAAAACGTTCGGCGTTAATTCCTCGACGGTATAGCTTATATTGGATTTCCCAGTGAAGCGACATAATTTGCTGTATATAACATGTACGTCATATCGACAATCTCACTGCGAGTGATTCATTACATTTGAACGTTTGTAGTATTTTAATGGAATTCTGTAGAATTTGAATGGTGAAATGGTATTTTGTTTCCTTTTTTTTGTGGTATTAATCAAACATCAAAGATAAGCGTTATTTTCGAATAGATTAAAAAAGTAATTCGCTTAGAAAAAATATAAGCAATTTTCTAGATATGGTACAGTAAATATTATTTATCCATGGCATTAAAAACACATGAAATATGTAACAAACATTATTAATGTGCAATTTTGTGCACCAAAATGGTGTGAGATAAAATGCTAATGTGGTGACTTGTTTTTAGCTTTCGGATCAAAATTGAATTGGAATTTGTTAATAAAAACGACTTTGAATTTTGTGTAACGAATAGAAGTAACATTTTGTTTTTATTATTATTTCCTATTATTTAATACATTATCGCAATAAAAATGTGCTAAATACATTTGAACGTTTGTAGTATTTGAATGGGATTCTGTAGAATTTGTATGGTAAAATGGTATTTTGTTTCCTTTTTTTTTTGTGGTATTAATCAAACATCAAAGATAAGCGCTATTTTCGAATAGATTAAAGAAGTGATTCATCTAGAAAAAATATGAGCAATTTTTTAGACATGGTACAGTAGATATTATTTATCCATGGCATTAAAAACATATGAAATATGTAACAAACATTATTAATGTGCAATTTTGTGCACCAAAATGGTGTGAGATAAAATGCTAATGTGGTGACTTGTTTTTAGCTTTCGGATTAAAATTCAATTGGAATTTGTTAACAAAAAAGACTTTGACTTTTGTGTAACGAATAGATGAGGCATTCCATATGAAGCGGGCCACCCTGATTTTCAATGTTCGTAGAGTGGGTTCATAATTTTTTTCTAGAGTACTTAGAGTTCCCCCAACACATACGAGTTATTTCAGATTTTTGATCCCCATAGTTTTTCCGCAATAAAATACGTTTTTTTTTCTGTCGCTGCCGATTTAAAACTATCTATGACACAACAAAATTGTTCTGGGACAAAATGTAGGGTTTCGCGTATACTTTTTGATAAAAATATTTCCAAATTAACCTAGATAAATTTTCAGGCATTTTTTGGCAAAATAATGCCATATCATTTTTTTTCGTTAAGAAGGACCATTTTTATTTTATTCAAAATTTCACAGAATTTTTGTCATAATGTTAAAAAACGACGAAAAAATCAACACGATGGCAAATTGATATCTTCACAACATACGGCTCGGATATTTTCTGAATCTACACAATTCACATGTTCACATTATGAAGATATGATCAATCGATCGTCGCGCAAATTTTGGTGTAGTTAGTGGACATAATAACGGCAATTGTGTCAAATTTTGAGCAAAATCAAAATGGTCCTTCCCAACGAAAAAAATGGTATGACTTTGTATTGCCAAAAAGTCATTGAAAATGTATCTAGGCTTATTTGGAAATATTTTTATCAAAAAGTATACGTGAAATCCTACATTTTATCCCTAAATAATTTTGTTGTGTCATTGATGGTGTTAAATAAATCCGCATTAAAATGAAAATTGAGTATTTTTTTTTTTCATTTCGCTGCGGATTTATTACAGTAGATATTATTTACCCATGGCATTAAAAACGTATGAAATATGTAACAAGCATTATTAACCTGCAATTTTGTGCACCAAAATAGTGTGATATTAAATGCAAATGTGGAAACTTGTCTTTAGCTTTCGAATGAAAATTGAACTGGAATTTGTTAATAACAACGACTTTGACTTTTGTGTAACGAATAGATGTAACTTTTTATTTTTATCATTGTTCCTTATTATTTACTACATTTTTGCAATAAAAATGTCAGGAATTTAAGTGCAAACGCTTTTTATACGCTATAAAAACGTTGCCGGTTTTCAATTAGTATAAACTTGAGAAATTTACGAGAGAGCGACATTCGGATTATCCTATACATTTTTTTTCTGCCATTAATTTTAATATGTTCTTGTTTTTACTGCTATTGTGGATAATAATTGTGTATTATATCGGAAAACATACATCTATCAATGCAATCAATGCTCATTCTACTGGAACTAATAAAATTATTAATCGAATATCAATAATATATCCTGTATCGTTCTGAATTACTTGCAATAATATTTCTCCATGTGCATCCACTGATTTGTTTGAATTAAATAATTCGACCTGCTATTGTCATGTGATAAAAATATTACAAAAAATCAATACAAGAGACGAAAATAATAAAATAATTATTTGTCTGACAGAACAAATTCATTATCCGCTTTTAATGTAATAATAGCAAAATATAAATCTGCGATTGATTTCTGGTGCATCTTGTGAACGCATAAGATGTTAAAAAAACTCCTGGAATTCTTCAATAATTTCTTGATGTATATTATTCTCGGATTTGAGAATTCTGGGTTGTCATCTCCAACAAATTAAGTTACTAACCAAATTTGGAAGCATTTGCAAACAATTTTTAAAATAAATACTCTTCCTAATATCGAAATTAAACTAATGATGTTCAAGCTATACAATTCGCATAATAATGTCGTGATTTTAAAGTATATCATGGGGAAAAGAAACAATATAATGTTATGATAAATGTGTGCATGATATGAAATTAAATTAGAAATTAAAAATTGATTATTATCCATGATTTATTATATTACATACGACAAATGTATTTATTTAAAAAAGAAACTTTACCTTTATTAAAAAATTAATTGGCTATAAATGTTCATTACATTATTAAAATAGATACGAGTTCTTTTGCTTTATCAAAATTAATCTGTGTTATTGAAATAAGAAAATTATTTTTGAATATGATAATAATTAAATTATCCAACTGGTGTTTATTATTTATTTACATTCGCGAACTTTTAACTCTGGAAGCTGTGATAATATTAAAATTAGATTCACCTGCTCAATAAGAGCATAACAATAATAAATAAATAAATAATTCACTACACGCTTCAATTTTTGCAATCTGCTTTTTTAATTATATTTATCAATATAATTGTTAAGAAAAAAACAAAGTTTCTTATATGAGGAAGCAAAATGGAAAAATATCGCCATACACAAACGGGGCATAGATTTTTTGTATTTTTAGAGGAAGATCTACGATCCGCATCGCCGATAGTTTATAAAGTATATCATGGGGAAAAGAAACAAAATAATGGTATGATAAATCTATGCATGGTATGAATGTTGTCCGATTTATACTAAGTGATGATTATTTATTCGAAGAAATATATTTGCGTATTATTGAAGCATTATATCAAATGATATTAGAAATGAAAAATTGATTATTATCCATGATTTATTACATTACATACGATAAATGTATTTTAAAAATAAACTTTGCCTGTTTTTTTTACAGATAAATTGGCTATAAATTTTCATTATATCCTTAAGATAGATAGGAGTGCTTTTGCTCTATCATAATTAATCTTTGTTATTGGAATAAGAAAATTATTTTCAATTATGATAATAATTAAATTATCCAATTTTATGGTCTTCATAATCCGATGTTTATTTTTTATCAACCTTCGCCAATTTCTGGAAGCTGTAATAATATTAAAATTATATTCACCTACTTAATAAGTTCACAACAAAAATAAATAAATAAATGATTATTTATTTATTTATTTTTGTATATACATATTATAAAATAAATAAATAATTCACTAAACGCTGAAATTTTTGCAATCTGCTTTTTACTTATATTTATTAATATAATTGTTAAGAAAAAAATGGAAAAATATCGCTATACACAAACGGGGCATCACTTTTTATTTTTTTTTTATTTTTAGAGAAATATGTGACTATGTACGATCCGCATTGCCGATAGTTTATAAATACATAGGTTCGATACTTGAAGTTATTTTATCAACCTTCGCCAATTTCTGGAAGCTCTAATAACATTAAAATTATATTCACCTGTTCAATAAGATCATAACAAAAATAAATAAATAAATAATTCACTACACGCGGCAATTTTTGCAATCTGCTTTTTACTTATATTTATTAATGTAATTGTTAAGAAAAAAATGGAAAAATATCGCTATACACAAACGGGGCATCACTTTTTATTTTTTTTGTATTTTTAGAGAAATATGTGACTATGTACGATCCGCATTGCCGATAGTTTATAAATACATAGGTTGGATACTTGAAGTTATTTTATCAACCTTCGCCAATTTCTGGAAGCTCTAATAACACTAAAATTATATTCACCTGCTCAATAAGATCATAACAAAAATAAATAAATAAATAATTCACTACACGCTGCCATTTTTGCAATCTACTTTTTTACTTATATTTATATTTATTAATATAATTGTTAAGAAAAAAATAGAAATTATCGCTATACACAAACGAGGCATCATTTTTTTTTCTTTTTGTATTTTTAGAGAAAGATGCGACTATGTACGATCCGCATTGCCGATAGTTTATAAATACATAGGTTCGATACTTGAAGTTATTTTATCAACCTTCGCCAATTTCTGGAAGCTCTAATAACATTAAAATTATATTCACCGGCTCAATAAGATCATAACAAAAATAAATAAATAAATTATTCATTACACGCTGCAATTTTTTCAATCTACTTTTTTACTTATATTTATATTTATTAATATAATTGTTAAGAAAAAAATGGAAATTATCGCTATACACAAACGAGGCATAATTTTTTTTTCTTTTTGTATTTTTAGAGAAAGATGCGACTATGTACGATCCGCATTGCCGATAGTTTATAAATACATAGGTTCAATACTTGAAGTTATTTTTATTTAAAAAATCGAAGTGATGAGTACGGAGTAGAGGCGACTTTGTTGGGGATGTTGGTGATGGTCGACCAGCATGCTCCGGGCATTATGCACAGTGAACACACTATACGATATAACAAGGGGGTTGGAAAGGAAGCGGCGGAGGGTGGAAGCGTTGGAAGCCTTGCCGTTGGTCCCTCCGCATCGCTAGAACGACCTGGCGTGCAGTGCCGTTGCAGTGTCGATGACAGCGCTGAAGAGCAACATCGCGATTCCAATCGAGCGCAAATAACTGCCGAAGAATCGAAGCATCCGACCACGGCTACTCTTTTATCTTTCTCTTCAGTTTCACACACACACATACACACAGACGTTCACTATGTACTAGCTTCCTTTTTTACCGATTTCATCTCTTCTTTTACTCTATACTTTCAGATATTCCCTCTTGCTCCATTATATATATTTTTTTTACCCTTTCGGTTCCATTTACCAGGCGATAGCATCGCGCGGCGACGCGTTTTGTGACCCCCCTCGACCTCTCCGCAAAGTGGCCCAATGTGCCGTGGGCGGTAAAGAACGACAGAGAAAAAGAGGTCAATACTATCGCATTCAACCTCCACCCTCTTTTGTCGACTGACTCTCTATCTGTCTTTCTCTTTCTCTCTCTTACGTCAAATATTTCTAAAATGGCTTCAGTTTATGTATTTAAAACATGTTCGAATAACTCTGGGATGGTATAGATGTTTTTTACACCCAGAAAAAAGATCTTCTTAACGGGACTAGAATCTACGTATCGGAAATAAAATTTCTTATTTGGATGCCGACCTACTAGACTTCCATTCACCTGAAATAAATTTTTTTATATGTAATTAACATATTGAATAGTAAATATATTCAAATCTAAGAAATATTTATTCGGGTCGGCAGTTAGATAAATGCTGATTAAAAAAAAAATGATAGGGATATTCCTAACTTATCCCTTAGAAGCTCAGAAACTGCCTCCCGCTCAGCAGTTGGCGTGCAAACCATTGCGCGGCTAAGCGGCCACCCATCCAAGTTATGACCGCAAATAATGCTGCTTAACTCTGGAGACCGTCGAGCCACAGACTTTTTTTTTTTTTTTTTTGAAAAATGTTTATTGAAGTTCATAGTACAATCATTGTTTTACACTAATGATTTCATTAAACATATAACAACAACCATAATTTCTGATTAAATTTAGTATACCAGTTTATGATTTTTTTTACAGTGAAGTTACTGAAAGACTTTTCCAATTATAATATTCGTTTATTTCCTTAGAGGTTTTGAAGAAATTTTATTTTACGATATCATATTATTCGTGTATTTTCTCTGCAATTATAATTTAATAACTAAAAAAAAAAATACTTGCCTTGAAGTAAATTTTAAAAAATCGTACCTCTTGTACGTGGAAATAGATACAGTGACCTGTAAATCTACAGGTCACCCCAATCATCCTTTCTGCTAAATAGCCAACACAAAACAAAATTTCTGGCTTACACAGTTTGCGTGATGATGATAATCATCAGTGCCGACTGCATAAAATGACTTATTCAAAGAGCCACATCCACGTTATACACACGCACAGCCCAATGGTTATTATGTTGGTGCCTTTTATAAATGTCGTTATCAATCCCACATAATTTTCAGTACAATCCATTACAATTTATTTATATATTAACTCGATGAAGCCAATATTACATTGATTGGATTCCACTTTTATTGTCAAACCGCTGTACTCGTTAGAAGAAAATTGTGTTAAAATTCACGCACGAGATAAATTGATATATTGTTACTACAACGAGAGAAATATATAGTACTCATTCCCAGATTCGTATAGTAATCAGGATCCAAAGTGGAAAAATGGGATTTTTTTCCAGACACATACAAAGATTTACTAGGCGTCGCCCGCTGTACTATTTACGCTGCTGTACAACGCTGTACAATATATCTCATACTTCTCTATACTTTGCGCACACAAATTTTCGGAATAATCTTCATACGCATACAGGTTAAAGCAATTCACGTTACGGAAAATAACGCAAAATCTATTGACAGCCTGCAAAATGTCTGTAGTTTAGTACGACATGAGATTTACAAAAGATACACTGAGAGAAAAGATTTCATTGACGCCAAAGAAATAGGTGGGTTGATTTTTTTTTTCATTGATTTCAACGAAATATTTCTTTGATTTCAATGAAACAGTGCATTTCAATTTCAAAGAGAACATTTCATTGCCTGTAAATAAAGATTTACTTAGTGAACATATAATAAAGAAACAGTTTCATTGTTTTTAAAGAGACGTTTTCATTCCTTCAAACAAACATTTTCATTGATCTTTCTCGCACCTAACCTCACTTTTGTTTTCCGGTTCTCCCGAACGAACGGCTTCGAGTTTCGAGGAGCCAGAAGCTTAGCCTATTTCTGCCGTACTTTCTTACATACTCACAAAGTTTGAGCTTTATTTGCCGCGTACTTCAGGAAAAAATAGGTTTCGAAATTTTGAGCTGGTAAGAAGAAGGTTTCATTGAATCAGAGACGATATATTTGAAAACAATGAAAAAGGTTCATAGGTTTAAAGAAATGTTTCTTCGAATCAATGTCACTACTTTTCATTGAATTTGAGTTCATTCAAAGAAAAGATAATATTGGAATTCAAGTATTTCATTTCATTGGCAAAGATTTCCGTGAATCAATGAAACTTTTTCTCTCGGTGTATACAGCTGCCGTGTAGCGTCGATCGTTCAATGTTTGCCATCATAACCTCAAAGTTGCCCGAAAATGCCCAAACGTTTTGCGAGCGCCCCTCCGCGTGCATCGCGTTTCTATTCACGGTATAAGTAAACATTTCCAAACTTCCAAGATTGATCCCATTTACTATGTTGTCTGGGCTTTTTTACCAAACTATTTTAGATGCCTTAACTATATTTTTCTCTCGGTGTACACCGAGAGAAATATATAATACTCATTCCCAGATTCGTATAGTAATCGGGATCCAAAGTGGAAAAATGGCATTTTTTTCCAGACACATACAAAGATTTACTAGGCGTCGCCCGCTGTACTATTTACGCTTCTGTACAACGCTATACAACGCATCTCATACTTCTCTATATTTTGCGCCCACAAATGTTTGGAATAATCTTCATACGCATACAGGTTAAAGCAATTTACGTTACGGAAAATAACGCAAACTCTATTGACAGCCTGCAAAATGTCTGTAGTTTAGTACGACATGAGATTTACAAAAGATATACAGCTGCCGTGTAGCGTCGATCGTTCAACGTTTGCCGTCATAACCTCAAAGTTGCCCGAAAATGCACAGACGTTTTGCGAGCGCCTCTCCGCGTGCATCGCGTTTCTATTCACGGTATAAGTAAACATTTCCAAACTTCCAAGATTGATCCCATTTACTATGTTGTTTGAGTTTTTTTACCAAACTATTTTAGATGCCTTAACTATATTTTTCTCTCGGTGTAGGTATAAATAAAATAAAATAAATATACGTTAAATTGGAGCGTTACGAAGCGTTCTCAGCATCCGCAACGTTGGCAACCTTTTCACTGCTGCATTCACGTACCTATAGGGATTTGCACGAATGTCCAGCACGCAATTCCGCAACGTGCTTGCTGAACGTAGAGATAGTCGAGTTAGTGATATATGTTTCTCGACAATCCTGGCCGATATATTCCATGATGCGACCTCTTTTACCATCACGGCCTCTGGAGCACGACCAACTTGTGACCCACTACCGAATCATCCAGCTCCAACTATTGGTATAGATATAGTAGAGTGATGCATCGGTGGAACAGCCTTGAATAGGCGATGCATCGAATGTGGAGATCTCCTCGGCACCAACCTCAATAACAACGCTGCTGAATTAAAAACAATGGAAAAATCGGGATTACGTATCCGCTGAACTCGCACCCGGACAGCGAGGACCGAGTCTGCCTCACCACGAGCTTAGTTTATAAGCTCGGAATGGCATCTATGTAGCAACGCCCTTTCCGGTTGGCCTCGATCGCAAAATGTACGATTCCCGGTCCTCATATTTTCCTCACAAAAATAATGTTGTTCTACAATAAAACAATAGAGTTTCTTGAATAACAAAGGGGATTTATTCAAAATAGTTATTTGTGTGGCAAGGATGTAAAAGGAAACTTTTTTTTGCGCTAGCATTTAACATATGGTGTTACAGACTGTGAATTTTGTTGTTATTAGATCAGAAGCCAATTCTACTTCTAATTATTATAATTTCATAATTGAAACTATAAAATATTTTGTTGGATATTTCGTAATTATGATTTTTATCTCGCATGGAAAGAATTACATATCGTTATTCTAATTTCAATTTTTTTTGGAATTCCGACAAATGTAAAAAGAATCTTTTTTCGGGCTAGCATTTACATATGGTGTTACAGACAGTGAACATTTTTGTAATTTGATCAGAAGACAATTCTGCTTGTAATTATTATAATTTCATAATAGATTGGAACTGTAAAATATTTTCTTGTATATTTCTTAATTATTATTTTAAACTCATAAGGAAGTAATTACATATTGTTATTTTAATTTCAATATTTTTTGGAATTCCGAGAAATATAAAAAAAACTTTTTTCGGGCTAGCATTTACATATGGTGTTACAGAAAGTGATTTTCTTTTGGTGATTTTGTCAGAAGTCAATTCTACTTCTAATTATTATAATTTCATAATTGAAAATATAAAATATTTTGTTGGATATTTCGTAATTATTATTTTTATCTCGCCTGGAAAGTATTATATATCGTTATTCTAATTTCAATATTTTTTGGAATTCCGACAAATGTAAAAAGAAACTTTTTTCGGGCTAGCATTTACATATGGTGTTACAGACAGTGAACATTTTTGTAATTTGATCAGAAGACAATTCTGCTTGTAATTATTATAATTTCATAATAGATTGGAACTGTAAAATATTTTCTTGTATATTTCTTAATTATTATTTTAAACTCATATGGAAGTAATTACATATTGTTATTTTAATTTCAATATTTTTTGGAATTCCGAGAAATATTTTAAAAAACTTTTTTCGGGCTAGCATTTACATATGGTGTTACAGAAAGTGATTTTCTTTTGGTGATTTTGTCAGAAGTCAATTCTACTTGTAATTATTATAATTTCATGATAGATTGAAACTATAAAATATTTTCTTGTATGAAATATATTTTAAACTCATATGGAAGTAATTACATATCGTTATTCTAATTTCAGTATTTTTTGGAATTCTGGTAAAGGTAAAAGAAAACTTTTTTCGGGCTAGCATTTGCATATGGTGTTACAGACAGTGAATATTTTTGTGATTTGATCAGAAGACAATTCTGCTTCTAATAATTATAATTTCATAATAGATTGAAACTACAAAAATTTTTTTTGTACATTTCTTACGTATTATTTTAATCTCATATAGAAAGAATAACATATCGCTATTCTAATTTCAATATTTTTTGGAATTCTTTCAGAGGTAAAAGAAAACCTTTTCCGGGCTAGCATTTACATATGGTATTACAGACAGTGAATTTTTTTGTGATTAAATCAGCACCCAATTCAACTTCTAATTATTATAATTTATAATAGATTGAAACTATAAAATATTTTCTTGTATATTTCTTAATTATTATTTTTATTTCATATGGAAATAATTACATATTTTTATTCTAATTTCAGTGTTTTTTTGAATTCTTTATATTGGCTCACAAATTTTATTTTTCTTACGACTTCTTTCTTTTTTCTGGCCAATGGAAAGGATGCTGTATTCTTGAACTTGTCCTAGGATAATAAATAAATTTTCTCTCTCGTTGTTCGAATCAAATCACTTTATATGTAATGCGACCGAAGAAACTCATATACGTGACCTGATTCAGTGTTTGTTCAATCACATTAGGACAATGATGCAGTCTATAACGTATGTATGCTTATGTGCTTAGTATGTAATTCTGAAGCATATACTGACCTGTACCATGCTACGGATTGCATTAGGTTATTGGTTTCCAATTATTTGCAATACCCATTTGGATAACTGGTTTAGGATAGTATGAATAATTACTAAAACCTCATAACCTTTTTATGAACTAACTAGAGTTAGCTGACACGGGCTCTAAATTCGGTACATGTGCATGATCATACATAATTATACACCGAGAGATGGATTATAGTACTCATACCCAGATTCGTATAGTAATCGGGATCCAAAGTGGAAACATGGCATTTTTTTCCAGACACATACAAAGATTTACTAGGCGTCGCCCGCTAACGTATTTAGCGTAAATAGTACAGCGGGCGATGCCTAGTAAATCTTTGTATGTGTCTGGAAAAAATGCCATGTTCCCACTTTGGATCCCGATTACTATACGAATTTGTGAATGAGTACTATATTCTTCTCTCGGTGTATGTTTTGCTTTCTCGTAAAGGAATTCTTTATTATCACTTGTAATATCACAAGAGCTTTGAAATTATCGGATATTTCCTGACAGGTTCGTTGCAAACAAATGAACGAGTCAAGTTTTCCAGGTTAAAAAATCACGAGTGCGTAGCGCGAGTGATTTTTCTGGAAAACTTGACGAGTTTATTTGTTTGCAGGGAACCTGGAGGGAAATATCAGATTAATTTCGAAGCTCGAGTGGTATTCGGGGGATTATTTTTTCTATTCAAATTGCGACAAATGGAATTGCACCATGAGACAAAAATTATCGTTCCGACAAGGAAATTTCATAATCAGAACAAAAACCTTTTAATTCATGTTTAAAGTATTGCAGTTAAATACACAATTGTTATAGACATTTGTATATTGATTCCAGACTGAGGTTTTCGATTTAATCGTATTAACAGGGACATTTCCCTTTACTTTTTCATCAATAGTTTGCAAGGATTCAACTCCAAACCTACTCATATCAAATAAAAATCCTTTGACTACCACAATAAAATTCAATCTGTCAGTTTGACAGATGGTTGACGCGGCTAAATGATTTTTTGTTTTATATATATAACCAACACGCAAAATTATCAAAAAATTATCACATGTAATACCACAAGAGCTTTGAAATTATCGGATATTTCCTGACAGGTTCGTTGCAAACAAATGAACGAGTCAAGTTTTCCAGGTTAAAAAATCACGAGCGCGTAGCGCGAGTGATTTTTCTGGAAAACTTTACGAGTTTATTTGTTTGCAGGGAACCTGGAGGGAAATATCAGATTAATTTCGAAGCTCGAGTGGTATTCGGGGGATTATTTTTTCTATTCAAATTGCGACAAATGGAATTGCACCATGAGACAAAAATTATCGTTCTGTTAACGAAATTTCATAATCAGAACAAAAACCTTTTAATTCATGTTTAAAGTATTGCAGTTAAATACACAATTGTTATAGACATTTGTATATTGATTCCAGACTGAGGTTTTCGATTTAATCGTATTAACAGGGACATTTCCCTTTACTTTTTCATCAATAGTTTGCAAGGATTCAACTCCAAACCTACTCACATCAAATAAAAATTCTTTGACTGCCACAATAAAATTCAATCTGTCAGTTTGACAGATGGTTGACGCGGCTAAATGATTTTTTGTTTTATATATATAACCAACACGCAAAATTATCAAAAAATTATCAGTATAATACCGTGTAGCTTGCCCCACGTGACGTCGAATGGTGCAATTCCATTGGTCGAAATTTGGATGGGAAAAATAATCAGTATAATACCGTGTAGCTTGCCCCACGTGACGTCGAATGGTGCAATTCCATTGGTCGAAATTTGGATGGGAAAAATAATCGTGAATATTTATTATGCGAAATGTTAATCACAATATATATAAAATTGTCTGTAACATCGAGCAAAGTAGATTAAAATAAAAGAAAAAAAGGATGCAAAGTAGAACCTTGCACATTGCTTCCTCATTATTTTTCGCTTTTTATAAAGCTTCCTCTCTGAGGAAGCCAAAAAGTATGTTATTCAATTTTGGCTTCCTCATAGAGGAAGCTTTGTAAAACGCGAAAAATAATGAGGAAACAATGTGCAAGGTTCTACTTTGCATCCTTTTTTAAATTAGATAAATAAACATGTTGTAAATTCGCTTTTTCTATTTCGTTATTCCGTTATTTTGTTATTATTAGAGCGTTTCCGAAAGTAAATGTGATAACATATATTATTAAAAATAATTCAATATTGCATAAAATCACAAATTTCATACCGTTTGTTACTAAATTATACATATATAATGACTGAATATTGTTTCATTTATATACTAAATTTGAGCTCGCTATCTCAAGTTTTGCAAAAGTTACAATAGAGCGATAATGTCAATTTTTTGAAAAATTCAAAATTCCATAAAATCTTAACCACTTTACTGATTCGAGCCAAATTCAATACCAAACAGCATTGAGTGAATCTACTCTTATAACCAACTATTTAGCAAAATATACTAAATTTTACGGAAGTTAGAGCGACCACGTCCTTTTTTCAAAAAATTCAAAACGGCATAAAATCGAAATTTTCGCACAGGTTTTGTCGAAAATTGCTACAGTTGAAGAGGGTCTGCTGCTACACTTGTGTGCCAAATTTGAGAGCGATATACAAAACCGTTCTTGAGTTATGGACGTTCGAATTTTCGGAGTTGTATACATACACACACACATACATACATACGGACATTTTTTCTAGATCACTTTTCTGGACGTTTTGGACAATTCTAAGTGTACTGACATAAAAATCTCGAAATTTTTTTTTTCATGAAAACAAAGCTTCCTCTATGAGGAAGCAAAAAATGATTCAACTAAACTAAACGAATAATAATCAACAAATAAAATAATGATTTTAATTTTTTTTAATTGATACAACTAAAAATATTGACTGAACTTAAAAAATCTTATGACTAATTTCAGAACACTAACGTGATTTTTTCTTACCATTTGCAGAATGGGCAGTTATTTTTACAAACAGTAAAATAGAATCGTTTTTCAATAAACTAAAGTAGAATTATTTTCGACATATCATAGAGTTTCATCGAATCGGGCAAATATTTTCCACCATCAATATTTATTTTGATTTTCATTCGCAGTGCCGTTATTTTCATAATGATTTTCCGCATTGGTTCATTCTGACTGTACGTGCGCACACGCCAGTATGAATATAACGTGGCAAAATATTTTCACGGTTCTGGCGATTGTGTCTCGAATAAAGTGACCCAATTAGCGAACGTGCTGGAAAAACTACATGTTTTTCTGTAATACTCGCGCGACCGCTCGAGTTTTAATACCCACAGCGCAAGCTCCGGGTACACACGAGAATATAATGTTTTCTACCTGTTGGCGAAATTTATGCTGGAATCAGCCCTCATCCAGTTTTACGGGTGACGATGCAGTACTCGCCAACATTACATCATTAATAATTCACCGGTAAAAACGTTAAAAAAATATGTGGGCAAAAAAGGCCGGCCGTTAAAAATATAAAAAAATAAGCAACGGGTTTGCGACAGAGAGAGAGAGAAAGAGAATAAAATGGAGAAATCGAGAGGGTAACACCGAGAGAAATAAATTTCCCTCGGGTGAGAACGTGCTCAAGAGCCATAGCCGACATATTATTACGTCGACGAATATCAGCCCGAGGATTGGCATTGCTCTGCGGCTGCGACTGTGGTTGTGGCGAAAATGCTGTGTGGAAGTGAGCCAAAATTAAAAGCTCCGTTATTTGCGTCTGCTGGTGAGGAAAGGTTTCGATTGAATTATAAATAAATCTTTGGAAGTCCGAAATGCGACCTCTCTTATCTATATGAAGCATTCTGTATAAATTTCGCTAGGTGCTCTGATTTTTCTCATAAGAATTTCGGGTTTATATTGCTTCCTTATAGAGGAAGCTTTATTTTCGTAAAAATTTTTTTTTTCGAGATTTTCATGTCAGGACACTCAGAATGGTCAAAAACGTCGAGAAAAGTGGTTTAGAAAAAATGTCTGTATGTGTGTGTGTGCACATGTGCACAATTTTTTGTTAGCACGATAGCCGTCGCAATTTTTAAGATATCGGGCTCAAATTTGAACCACGAGTAAACTGTCGTTAAACACGATATGGGATTTAATTTGGAGTTAATCCATCAAGGTGTTTAAAATTTAGGGCATTTTGACTTTTTTGGAGAATGTCAGCTCGGGCTCTAACTCCCGCAAACTTGGACCAGAAGTGGACTGTTATCAAATAGTATTTGGGATTAAATTTGGTGTCAATCCGTTAAAAGGTTCACAATTTATGGAATTTTTTAATTTTTTGACATTTTTTGTACGTGCTCTAACTTTCGCAATTTTTAAGATATCGGGCTCAAATTTGGTACACAAGTAGATTGTTTTAAATAAAGTTTGGGAGTGAATTTGACGTCAATCCGTTAAGGGGTTTTAAATTTATGGCATTTTGAATTTTTTGTTCGTGCTCTAACTTCCGCAATTTTTAAGATATCGGGCTCAAATTTGGTCCACAAGAGTATGGGTAAATTAAGCATCAGTTCGAATCTGGCGAGAATCTGTCAAGGGGGTCAAAACTAATGCCATTACAAATTTTTTTAAACAAGGCTGCAAAGTAGAACTTTGCAAATTGCTTCCTCATTATTGTTGGATTTTTACAAAGCTTCCGCTATGAGGAAGCCAAAATAGATTAACACACCGAGAAAAAACGTTTCATTGATTCACGGAAATCTTTGCCAATGAAATGAAATACTTGAATTTCAATAATATCTTTTCTTTGAATGATCTTCAACTCAATGAAAAGTAGTGACACTGTTTCGAAGAAACATTTCTTTAAACTAATGAACCTTTTTCATTGATTTCAAAGATATCGTCTCTGATTCAATGAAACCTTCTTCTTACCAGCTCAAAATTTCGAAACCTATTTTCTCCTGAAGTATGCGTCAGATAGAGCTCAAATTTTGTGAGTATGTAAGGAAGTACGGCAGAAATAGGCTAAGCTTTTGGCTCCTCGAAACTCGAAGCCGTCCGTTCGGGAGAACCGGAAAACAAAAAAGTGAGGTTAGGCGCGGGAGAGAGATCAATGAAAACGTTTCTTTGAACCAATGAAAACGTCTCTTTAAAACAATAAAACTGTTCCGTATTTATATGCTCACTAAGTAAATCTTTATTTACAGGCAATGAAATGTTCTCTTTGAAAGTTAAATGCACTGTTTCATTGAAATCAAAGAAATATTTCGTTGAAATCAATGAAAAAAAAAATCAATCCATCCATTTCTTTGGCGTCAATGAAATCTTTTCTCTCGGTGCATGCTTCCTCATACAGGTAGATTTATAAAAATCCAACAATAATGAGGAAGCAATTTGCAAAGTTCTACTTTTTTTCCATAATTTAGATCGTGGATGGGGAAAATTATAGTGAAGAATTGAAATTTTAAATAATCTTTTGAATTAAATTTTATAGTGAATTGTTTTTCACTTTTATTCTTTTTTATAATTCTTTTAAGGAGATGATTTTTTTATTGGACAGTCGTTACTTCTCCTCGTGTCGTTACTCGAGGTTCTCCACGAGTAATATAATACGATTCGCATTTTCTAGAACAGCACTGCAATTTCTGTTTCCATGTACGTCTAAAACGAGAAAACGATTCGTCGTTTCACATCTTGCAAAGGTATAAGGAAATAAGATTGAATGAGAGTTAAATGTACCCAAGGAATCTCATCCCTCCGAGTTCAACAAACCGGAAACCTTCGGTAATCATGAATTTTCAGCATTATCACAAAACTCTCAAACTTATTTGACAAATTGATATTTAATTTTCTAATTCAAAGATAATCCTGGGAAATGAGGAAAAACGAGTGTCTCTGCATCTGAGAAAAGTGAAAGAAGAAATCAGCCGGAAGATCCACATAAAAAGTGCGAAAGGGTGGGATTGGATCGTAAGATGCTATCCGCGTGATATTCGGAAAACTCTTTTCACTGGAAAATCTGACGTTTCGTCGAGAGATCTGGAAAACGAATTGCGGATTGCGGACCAGTGGTAAGGAAACGAGTGAGAGAGACCGAAAGAAAATCTGCGATAGCTGGCTGAGTAGGTAAGCAGACAAACCGAGCAGAGAAAAGAGTGAGAAAGAAAATGTTCGCGTTACCCGACGAAAGAAGTGCGACGTGGGAACGAGAAGAAAGAGGGAAAGTAGTCGTAAGCTGTTGGAGAAAGGAAAGACCAGAGCATCGAATGGGTCAGAGGAAAACTGATGCTGAAGAAAGAGAGAGAAAAATACCACTGGTAGCTTCTAGCAAAATGCTAAAAGGGAGAGAAAAGGAGACGCAAAAGAAAGTGAGAGAGAGAGAGAGAGAAAGATAGAAAGGGGGATAGCGGAGCGTTCACAGGACGCAACTCCTTGACGAAACTTTAGCGGTATCACAGAGAGCAAATAAATTTATGGGCAAAGTTAAAAGCATCGCAAGCTCGGCATTGCAGTTGTGTTGCCTGGCGGCGTTTACTTAACCATTTTTTTTTCCTCTTTCTTTCTTTCAACTATCTTCTTTCCCCTTCCAGCTTACCTCATGTTTCTTTACCCTTCTTCTCTCCCCTACGTCTCATTCCCTTGGCAAAAGCACGAGTCTCCCATCTCCTTTGGATCACAAATTGGATAATGTTCGAGCACGTGACGTCAGGAAGCCTCTAGCAGATTCTTCCTCTTCTGTTCTCTTCTTTTCCCATTCCTCTTTTGTTAGTCCCATAGTACGTTACGGTGGTGGCTAATTAGCCACGTACCTCGAGCACGTACGAAACCCAGCGTTTTCTTTCTTTTCCAGTCGAGAATCCATTCACGTATCCTCGAACGATTTTGGTTCTTCTCCATCACTACATTTGCTATCTTTCATTTCTTCTTCTTCTTCTTCGTCTTCGTTTTCGTCTTCGTCTTCGTCTTCGTCTTCGTCTTCGTCTTCGTCTTCGTCTTCGTCTTCGTCTTCGTCTTCGTCTTCGTCTTCGTCTTCGTCTTCGTCTTCGTCTTCGTCTTCGTCTTCGTCTTCGTCTTCGTCTTCGTCTTCGTCTTCGTCTTCGTCTTCGTCTTCGACTTCGTCTTCGTCTTCGTCTTCGTCTTCGTCTTCGTCTTCGTCTTCGTCATCGTCATCGTCTTCGTCTTCATCTTCGTCTTCGTCTTCTTATTCTTATTCTTCACGGAAAAAATGTTTGGTTGTGGCAACTACGTTTTCGATTTGCTGTACACAATGTCTAAAAAATTAGTTGCCTCAACTATATCGAATAGTAACCTCAACTATTTACGATTAGTTCTCGATTGGAATAGTTAACCTAACTAATCCAATCGTTGGGACTACCATTCGAATCGTCGGTATTATCATTCGAATCGTCGGTATTGTCATTCGAATCGTTGGTATTACCATTTGAGTTGCTAGGGAAATAGAATAATCGGTTGGTTGTGTCAACTCATTTCTTGGTTATGACAACTAATCTTTTTTTTACGTGTTCTTTTTCTTTTGATTCCTCATAGAAGTCATTTTGTTAAATTTGAACAATAATGAGTAAACAATGTGTAAGATTCTACTTTGTAGTTTTTCTTCATCTTCTCCCGCAGATCCTATAATACCTTTGTTGATTTATTTCTCCAAGAAAAAAAGGTACCAAAAGATGGGAATTAGATAAACAGGAGAATTAAGTTGCAGGAACAAGTTGCAGAAGTTCCAAAACTCGTAGATTCAGTCAGGAATAAGTTAGGAGAGTAAAACAATTCAGTTTCAGCTTGAGTCAGGACGAAAATTATTTTGACCGAGTTTTATGGGCTATCTCGAGATAATGCGTGGCCTTTTCGACAAACAAAAGATAAAGTACACGCCGCGAGTTCGAATCGTAAAAAAAAATGTCGAAGGCAGTTTGGGATGAATGGAAACTGGCGAACTTGATAGGCAGACATTATTGCGATCGTTTACGATTTTTCCGTGAGGGTAAAAGGTAAACGAGCGCAAAAAGCTAAAACTTTTTCTCCCTTTTCGCGCAGGTACTTTCTTCCCATGGAATATACAGCTTCGCCTTGATCGTAAATTGTTGCGAGCTGTGCACGCCGTTCTATATAGATAGATGCACACGTTAAGGTAATTTCTCCTTACTGAGTTCCGGATAAGAGGCGTTCTCAGCCACTTTTTTCGACGCTCTTAAACATTTCTTTTCCTGATTTCAGTTCAACACAGGTGCGGTTTAAGGTAGTTTTTGTGCTTGGTATTAATTTCGCATAAGTTCGAGAAAAATGAGAGAGAACTGCAAACATTTCTCGATGATATAAAAACCTGAAAAAATTCATGCAGTTTAAAGGTACTCAAAAGCTTTTTTTATGCATAATAATAATTCTAAAATGTTATTGACAAAAAAATTGTTTAACAAATCTCCCAGAAACCCACATCTTTTTATGAAACATTTTCATTCATTCATTTTTCTGAATCCGTATGAATTTTTTTAGATTATTTAATTCACTTTGAATTTTGTGTTTTTTCACGTTTTCGTTTTTTCAATATAAAAAATTCAAAACTCAACGCCTTCTAATTCTCCACATGGGGTTTTAAAGCTTAATTCATGAAAAATAAAACAGGTATATGCATAATTCACTGCGCCATTATTTTTTAAAGTCACAGCTATTTTAGTGAAAATTTAAATTGTTTCCCATGGTAAAAGGAGATCCCAACCAGTTCGCTCCTATGACCACTTTTGAGTCGGGTTCAGCGAGCTCAGCATCGAATGAATTATTGATACTCTCTTAAGATGTCGTATTATTAGAACAAAAAGCCGTGTCGACTTATATTTTCCAGGACGAAGCAATAAAAACATATTGTGTTCAAGGAAAATTAAAGAGACATAAAATTCCACGTCTCTTTTTACACCGGATCTTTTTCATTATTCGGATGACTTCTAAGACCACACCGAGAGAAAAAGTTTCATTGATTCACGGAAATCTTTGCCAATGAAATGAAATACTTGAATTTTAATACTATCTTTTCTTTGAGTGATCTCCAACTCAATGAAAAGTAGTGACATTGATTCGAAGAAACATTTCTTTAAACCAATGAACCCTTTTCATTGATTTCAAAGATATCGTCTCTGATTCAATGAAACCTTCTTCTTATCACCTCAAAATTTCGAAACCTATTTTCTCCTGAAGTACGCGGCAGATAAAGCTCAAATTTTGTGAGTATGTAAGGAAGTATGGCAGAAATAGGCTAAGCTTCTGGCTTCTCGAAATTCGAAGCCATTTGTTCGGGAGAACCGGAAAACAAAAAAGTGAGGTTAGGTGCAAGAAAGAGATCAATGAAAACGTTTCTTTGAACCAATGAAAATGTCTCTTTAAATCAATAAAACGGTTTCTTTATTATATGCTCACTAAGTAAATCTTTATTTATAGGCAATGAAATGTTCTCTTTGAAATTCAATGCTCTAAGGTAAATGTCCCAGTAATCGACCAGTCTGTGGTAAAAGAGCGATAAATAAGACTGTGAGTGCTTTTCGACGCTTAAATAAATTAACAACACTTCCTCCGATTAATGTACAATATTATATGAAAATTTGAGGCTTGTAAAATCACAACAGTGATAATAAGAAAATCGTAAACTTGCAGTGACCGAGCCGAGCGTGATTTCGTCGAAATCCTTGATATGGAGGTTAAGGTGCGTCTCGTGACATTTAGTTAAATTCTGCGATGCACGAAGACTTTGGCTGAGTAAGTTTAATTTGATATTACATATGAAGAATCTGATATTACTAAATGAATATGATTTTATCGTAAAATTGTTGTTTGTGCAAAAAATCACGGAGGTCGATAACTGGTTCAGAAAAACACATAAATGTCCGGGTAATCGACCTACTGTCGATCACTAGGACAAAATTGTAGATAGAAAATTAGTGTAAATCGCGTATTGTTTTTATGAATTAGATGATAAAAAATAATGTAACAATTCATTCATCGATCGAACTGTACGAGGAGTAGTTATGGACAGGGGTATTGGGCTCTCTATAAATAATTAAACAGCAAAATAAATCATGTCAATAACTGGGCCATGTATATGTATATGTCCATGACTGGGACATGTCATGTTATGGGTCGATTACTGGGCAAACCGTGACTTTAGTATGTCCATGACTGGAACATTTGCACACCTCAAGCTTTATGTTAATTTTTTATTACAAGAAGACAAGGTAGACCAAAAGTTAAGCGTTCTATTTGTTGACAAGATTATACTGATTCTTTATAACCTACAATGACAGTTATTGACGTCTTAATTTCTGACTTTTCTTAACGTGTCGATTACTAGGACATATAACGGTCGATTACTGGACCAACTATAACTTTAGTATGTCGCTGACTGGTACATTTGCACTTCTGAAGCTTTAGAATAAGTTTTCTCTACAATAAGATAAGTTAGGAAAATTTTTGAGGTTGTTATTTTTTCATACGACTATTCTGATTCATTATTACCGAGAATGATCATTTTTTATATCTTAATATGAAAGTTACGTTTTTATAAAGTCGGGCAATTTGGTTAACGTGTCGATCACTGGGACGTTTACCTTATTTCATTGAAATCAAAGAAATATTTCGTTGAAATCAATGAAAAAAAAATCAGTCCATCCATTTCTTTGACGTCAATGAAATATTTTCTCTCGGTGCACCCAGACAAGTAAAGGCAACTTCTTCTCTTTTCGCGCTATAACAACTTGACATCTGTTTCGTTGCGTGCAACTAAAAAGAGCAAATCTAAGGAGGTTGTGCACTTTGGCTTCTTCGGCGTAGTGCTGGAGAGACGCGATAATGAATGGAAAGGTTACACTCCGCGGAAGAGTCTTAATCCGCCCTCGTAACTCTTAGTAGTGGCGGAACGAGCCGGAGACTCTAGTACGAGTTTTACACGTGGCAACTATATGGCCTCGAGGGAAGAGAGGGATGCGATCCTCCTCACGAATGACATTGTAAGTTATATCCGGTGGGATGCAAGAGTGTTGCTATAGTTGTTGAGGCATATTCATGACGAAGGGACGAAGGTTTACGAGAGAAAACGCTTCTATAGAACCCCACAAGCTGCGGCCACTAACGCCTAACTTTTACTCTTAACATCAACCACGTGCATCAGGCGCTATGATGACGAGAAACATAATGTTGAAGATCTTACACGACACGTTGGGGTTACTTGGAAATTATTCATTTTGGTCTGCACATGTAAATTCAAATAATATAATTTTTTACCTTTTCTCTCTTTTTCTGTGTTACCGCCGAGGACAACTTAGGCCATGACCTGGGGCAACACAATTTCGACGGCTCCTAATGAAACTGAAGTAACTCACAGAAATTATCTCAGCATTCAATCCCAAACTGACTTAATTCACGATCCAGAAACAAACTAATGTATATCAAATATCATTATTGAACTGAAGTAACTCGGAAGGCATTTTGTAAAAGCCTAACTCAAATCAAGCACTGAGAATTAATATTTATTATGGCAGTAGTCAACTTCTGGCTTACGCGAAGTTTGCAGCATTAATTGAGAGACAAAAGCATATCGATCACAAAACCGTGATTGAACCGATTAGAATTACACAGTAGTTAATCACCTTCATCGAGTTAGGGCTTTTCAGAATGTCTTCCGAGTTACGTCAGTTCGATAATGATATTTGAGATAAGTTAGTTTGTTTCCGAATCGTGAGATGAATCAGTTTGGAATTGAACTTCGAGATACTTCAGTTTCAAACATTTCCGCGAATTACTTCAGTTTCATTAGGAGCCATCGATTTGTGGCATCCGTTGGAGTACCAGAATAACGTTATGCCAGGAGATGACCAAGCTTGATCAGAGATTTGGCCAACAAACGGGTCACGCATTATTTTAGGAATCTTCTGGTACTCCAACGGATGCCTACTATTTCCTGAGCCAGTGTTGGTTCGTTGCTTGGTTGATATTTGGCGATTGTTTGGCGCCGAATCTTAGATTAGGGACTGGCACATTGACGACCCATTATCCTGTTGAGGCTTGGGTCTATCCTGACAGCTGAATGTTGTCTGCTAATACTGGTCCAAGACACAGATGGTTGGCCAAGAACATCAAGAGATCGGCATTCCTACATGGGATGCCTGGGTGGAGGCTGTGCTGTGAATCGAGCCAAGATCGGCCCAGATTAGAAATCTGATGCCTGGCTGCTAAACTTCGGCCACGCGTCACGTTTTGGTGGATGGCCCATGATAAATACCAAGTATTGGCCGATACAGTTCAACGCCCAGCCAGGGCTGGGCCGCTGGTCAATTCCTACATGGGCGTAGATAAATTTTTGAGGATATGCACTTCTTTTAAAAATAAAAGTTGGACACAAATTTTGTTTCGAAAGAAATTTTCTTGTCAAATTGAAAATTTTTTTGTTATTGAAAAGTTAACCAAAGACTAAATGGAAGAAAAAATAAGCATTCGAAGGAGGGGCGCATAATAATAGCGCACGGTTAGTCTACAATAGAATACGGCGCCATACTGAGAGAAAAATACATGGTTGAAACAACAATACTATACTTTTACCATACTTTTACCATACAGTCTAATTCCCAAGATGGATGTTTATACTCTATAGTTACGACAATTATAAAAAATAGTAGCTGCAAGTATAATAATAGATCAACTAATTGAATACATAGTTTCCAGAACCAATCAAGTTTCCAGACCTACTACTCTACTATATTTTTCTCTCAGTGCATCGAAGGCGCCTCCGGATCCACGCGGTCAAAATCTTACAGCAGGTTGAGTGAGAAATTTAATTTTCTAACGGAATTAGCAATAATAAATTCTTCAATCCGCATATGCGGACGATTTAAAAGTGCACCTAAGATCCTTGAAAATCGGAAAAACCTCCGCTTTGAAATTATGCATGATGCTATCCGACAAAAACTTGCAAGCTGTGTATCTGAACATCAACATTGTTTTCCGTATCTAGCTAAGAATGCCAGCCACAAATTGTTAGACCGAAAGATCGTTTTCTGCTTTACGACACGTGAATAACTACCTTCGATCGACGATATCTCAGCAACGTCCGAATGCTTTGGCTGTTTTGTGCATCGAAGCAGATTTAACAAAAAATATTAAATTTGATGAGCTCATTAGCGAATATCACGATATCGCATTAATTTGATGTTCAACTGACCTGTATTAATAAAAAGTTCTAAACATTTAATGTTTTATCGTCATTCTATTTAGCTCATTACTTTTTTTATTACATCAAAATGGTTTGCACCATTTTTTTTCTTTTGCATTACTTTAAGGCCATTCGTCATCCTGTAGCTAAATTCCTGTAATAACTAAAAAAATGAATTTAAAAAATACTTTGAATAGCTTTCAAATACATAAATTGGTACACTAAATTTAATATACATGTGATATGTAAAATTTAGTAAAAAGAGCTAATAAATTACTGTAATTTTGATGATTTACTTTAATTTTACTTTAAAAGTCCAGTCATCTTGTGCCACAATTTAATTTAATTTAATTTGGATGGTTACTATCGCAGTTTGAATATATTTCGCTTCCGTTAATCCCATAACTTAACCTATCTAATATCGATAGTATCTAAGATAAATAAAAGTTAAAGTTTTCCCATTCTGTCTCTCTCTTGCTTCTGAAAACTTTTGGGCATACACGCTGTTCCAGTGCTTCCTGCTCTCCAACGCCAACATTGGTTAACTACCTTTTTTCTACTGAATATTTATGCCCTTACGAAAACTCCTGAAATTGTAGTGCAGACCTCTGGAATAGAAAAATCCCAGCACTGTCAAAATCCACATCGCATGTTTTGACGTACTTTCCACATGTAGCCTGAATTGCTTCCACGTTCTTGAACATAAATTTTAATGGATAATAGTCGGTGTTATCGCTATGAGGTCGCGTTTTAAAAAGTTATAACGATATCTCCACAGAAACAATCCAATATAATATGTAATGTATTTATAGTCGCGTAACAGTTGGTACGGAAATCTTAATAACCTCAAATTTTAATTATTATCGTCTGATAGATAAATGTGCTGTAAAACAAATTCCTAAGACAAAAATATGTCACAATTTTTCTTTAAAAGATTGTAAGATAAAACGAACTGAAAGTAGAGTGGCATTTTTATAAAAATAACAGAACAAAGATAAATACTTAAAACGTCTTTTCAGCATTGTAAGCCCCATTAAAAGTTACATTAAAAAACGTTGCAAACGCCGTAAAAAAAGAAAAAAACAATTCTTTGGTTCAAATAGCCCCAGATTCTTCAAACCCTTGTACTTTATGTTGTGTGGCAGTTTTTACTTGAAGACTCTACTCGTCGCTGGTCACGGAGCTGCACGTTAAATATACAAGAAAAAGTCTTGTACTGCAAGCCTGCACAAACTACGAGGGCAGAGTCAAGTTAGCTATCAGGGTCGACCCGAGAGTCAAAGTAATAATGAAGGCGGATCATAGTTGAGTTATAATAGCATCACGGAATAATATTAACCCGTTTTTTTTACAACGCTACGTACGGGGGCGTGCTTCATGCCCCATTCCCTGTATTACATTCATTACGTGCGCGCTCTGGGCTTGAACCTCGTTGTTATTTCTTGAAAAATATTCGTCGTTGACTCAAGGCACGTAATACTTATAGTTCCACGCAACCTTTTCAAGTGTACTGAAGATTTTTGTCCTGCCCTGCATATGAATTCGTAGCAGTTTTCTTGCCTGGATTTTCCCACGATGGAAAAATCAAATAAACCCGCTTATTTTATCATCAGAAATATTACGTCAAGGGAAAACTGGAATATCTCTAAAAATGATATGATGACAAGGAAGAAGTAAAGATGCAAAAAAAAAATTAAGATAAAATGTCAAAATTTGGTCATAACTTTTTCCTTATTTTCCAATCTTCGTTTACTTTACAATTATTTTCGTTATAATTATATATTCGTTAAAATTATATTTTAATTTACAATTAATTTCGTTAACTTACTGAAAAAGTTTTCTGAAAGATGGAAAATAACAGAGAAAAAAATGTCGGAGGTTCAGCTTTGCACGCTGATTTTAAATAATATAAGTGAACATCGGTAGCGTGTTAAATTTATTACCAAACAACTTCGTTGGTAACTGCAATTACGCAAAAAATTCCGCTTCGACAGCTTGGAAATTTTCATCAATTAGTGAGTTTGAATAGGGAGAAAAAGTATAATTAAAAAATAAAAAGCAGTGGGTATTATTCGTTTTACAGATGTACATTTGGTACAACAAATCCATTGGAGAGCATCCATTCGTAATAACACCACATCAAAAATGAACAAATTTATGCCCATGCACATACAACATCTGTGTCACTATTAACCGTTACAAGCACAAAATTGTAGTATTACATCGAAATAAAACTCTTTCTGCCTCCGGTTATCAGGCTTCATGGACACCAGTTTTTTGGGTGAGATTCAGTGGACAAAGTGGAGAGAGTAAATACGTGGATATTATATATAGATATACATTTTACATATATATACATAGACACATATATGCAGCGCAATAATACCCGAGAGTTGGAATGAAAAAAAAAAAGTTACCTGTCCGCAACCAGTTTTATCGAGAATGCCCTCGAGCTGCATATAACATCCGGTAATGGAAAGAAAAATATAGCAGCATAACACAACGTCGAACGTTAGCCTGGTTTCCGGTTGTTACTATACGTCCACAATCTTCGTTACTGGCTTCTACCCTCATACATTTCCGCCTCACCTGAAACTCTTCTCTTTTCCACCGACATACAGCGCGACTCGCTTCAACATCAAGCTAAAATCCCAATTATTGCGAACGAGCCGACGAGACGTAGACTGCAAGATTGTCGGTGTTGCGTGTCGTTAACTCAGAGGTTTTAGATCATTACTGACACGAAACCTCACTCGCTCACTCTGGTTGAATCGTTTCACGTTTCCACATCGTTGTCGAGAAGTGCGACAACCGCAACAACAATAATAATAACAAATAAACAGGTAAAACACTTTTGAAAGAAGTGATTGTACGACTGGTACCAAGTCGTTACGTTTTACGTTGCCTCGGGTGCTTTAACTATCGAAAAAAAGAGACATAGCCGTATAATTGCACACTATGTGCAATTTTTGCTTCCTCATAGAGGAAGCTTTGTTTTCATGAAAATTTTTTTTTTCGAGATTTTCATGTCAGTACACTCAGAATGGTCCAAAACATCGAGAAAAGTGATTTAGAAAAAATGTCTGTATATGTGTGTGTGTGTGTGTGTGTGTGTGTGTGTGTGTATGTGTGTGTGTTTGTATGTTACACAATCGAAAAATGTAAACCTTTATAACTCGAGAAGGTCTTGAGATATCAAGCTGAAATTTGGACCATAGATAGAGGGATCAGGCCTCATCGTTCATACAAATTTTTGTTAAAATCCACTTCATCGTTAAATTATTACACGGTTTTTAATTTTGTGAAAAATGTCTGTTTACGCGATAACTCTTTCAATTTTCGAGATATTGATCTAAAAATTGGTATGAATTTGAGCTTTCATATGCCGGTGATCGCTATTGAATTTGGTTAAGATCGGTTGAGCCGTAAAAATTTTATGATGTTTCGAATTTTTCAAAAAATTGACATTATCGCTCTATTGTAACTTTTACAAAACTTAAGATAGCGAGCTCAAGTTTTGTATATAAATGAAACAATATTCAGCCATTATATATGTATAATTTAGTGACGAACTGTATGACATTTTTGATTTTATGGAATGTTGAATTATTTTTAAAAATATACATTATCACATTCACTTCGGAAACGCTCTAATAATCACGAAATGACGCAATATCGAAACAGAAAAAGCGAATCCACAACATGTATATATATCTAATTAAAACAAGGATGCAAAGTAGAACCTTGCACATTGCTTCGTCATTATTTTTTGCGTTTTATAAAGCTTCCTCTATGAGGAAGCCAAAAATGGAATAACATACTTCCTCATAGAGGTAGCTTTATAAAACGCGAAAAATAATGAGAAAGCAATGTGCAAGGTTCTACTTTGCATCCTTGTTTCATTTACAATATGTATTTTTTATTTGTGGAAAAATTATCGGACTTTGTAATAACATTGAAATATTTTATGTCATTAGCGGAAGAACATTGTTATGTTGAGATAATTTTTTCTCCAGTCGTTTCGTAATTGTTCCGACATCTTTGTCGTGATGAAAATGTTGTAGAGGGAAGAGACAGCTGAAAAATTAAGATTTCCTGTGTTAGAACATTTTTCTTTTAGCAAACTGATAAATTTTAATAAAAATCTGTCAAACTAGGAACTGAATTAGAGAATTTTTCTGTCGTGTGACAGAAATGAAATGAAATGAAATATTTTGTCGATAGGATTGTCTAATCGGTTTGAGTCAAATATATATTGGTTGCAATAATGAAAATTCAGTCTTTATAATATCGATGATAATTTTTAGTCATCTCGACCAAATATTTTTTCCGCCATCTTCAACCGCCGGATTTGGTTAACTCAAACCATTTCTAAAAAATGTTACTAAATCTTTTTCTCGGTGTAATAATATATACTGTTAAAAAATTTACTGGAAAATTACAGTACCAGAGTGGAAGTTTATATTCACAACCTGTACCACAAATTTCTTGTCAATCTGTATTAGATATTTAAAATAACAATACTAAAAAATATTTGAGAAATTTTGTAAATTTACTGTTATAAAATACTAGGAATTTGGATTCTGTATTTTTTTTTTCTTCGCATGTCGTTTGTACATTTCGTACACATGTTTATTATAAAATCAAAAGATACCTGCAATGAAAACAATGGTTCTGAATCTCTGAAATTACAGTTGTGATTGACTGAAAATTTATCATCCGCATTCAATATTTTTGTTCCCAAGACCCATGAACATTAATGTCTCGAAAAATTTCATGACGATGAACTGCTAATTTTCATAAAGATATAAAAGTCCTGTATATGAATTTGCAAATTATTTAACTAACATCAAGAACTCAACAAAAATTTTACAAATTTCGTCATGTAATAACTAGATTACTACAGAAGTTTTGTAATTTTCATTAAAAACATTTGAAAATTTACACGTACATAAATTTACTCTGCTAATGTTAATTTTACAGTGAATTTTACACTAATCATTACTTCACATACCACTTCCCGTGCAGAAATTAGTTCGGGCAGCCGCGATTAAATAAGGGGCCTTTTTAGGTATAAACGTGGCATTCACAATAGGGAATCTACTCTAGAACCCTACTAGGCTCAGCAGAGGCGACCACGACAAACTTCGGGGCCTAATCAGGCTTAAATGCGGAACCCTCACTAGGGTCGCCCATATTGAGCCTCTACACGGAGGAAAGGGTGTAGTTGTAGGAACTACGGAATTGATACGTGCCAACCAACAGACATGGTAAAATATGACATTAGCAAGTTATTGCGTGTCAGAACCAACCGATTGATAATGCCAACAAACCGTTTGATGTCAACCAACCGATTGGTGGCGCCAACCAACTGATTTGTGTCGCCAACCAACCGATTGGTGGCACAACCAACCGATTGGTAATGCCAACCAAACTACACATAACGCTCCAAGCATTAAAAGGTTAGTTTTTTCAACTAATCAGTTTTCTCCATGTAAAGGCCCCGTACTTCAAGCGTGACTAGCCTAGTAGGGCCCCTAATAGAGCTGGGGCAAACTAGAGAGGGCCAAGTTGGAGCCCCAACTATATTTCTGCACGGGTTTTGTAAATTTCATATTACTTGTCACAGTAAATTTACAATCTTTTTTAACAGTTTATGTATTATTTCCGACATACGTGCAGGCAATCAATGAGGAGCTCAAATGGAGAAGTTTCGACTGAAATTAAGCTAAATAATGAAACGTGGAATTTTGGGGGTGCGGTTATATGAGACGGGGTTAAACAGCCGAGAAGCTATAACTGGCAAAATGCCTGCTCTCGCGTGCTCTCAAGTTCCGCATACCAGAATTCCGGTGTGGATTCACCAGCCGCTTCCTATCCGCTCTTCTGAGATATCCAACGAGGTGTAGAGATAGGCTTTACAGAGTTTGAGCGTTTGGGATCGGGCGAGAGTCTCCCTTCACGAGCAATAAGACCCGCCAACTCTACCACTGTACGTACAATCTGTTCTGCAGTCTACCAAGCTCGTCTTGCTACCAGCTCTACGCGAGTTGCCACTAAAAGAAGTAGAAAAAAAGAAAAGAAAAAAAATAAGAGAGACAAAAAAACAAAAGCACCAGTCGACTTTCCGCAGTCTCAGAGGAGAATACTCACAGGTCTTTTACGCCCACTAGCTTTGCAATGTAACGCGTACGAGATGGAGAGCGACCGATATATCAAGAACATGAGACTGAGAGAGAAAGAAATTTAGTAGAAGGGAGAAAACTCCACTCGGATGCATTTGGATGACTGCGCTTGCGTCGAAGAGCCTGCGGACGAGTGACGCTTGCACTACTGGCAACCGCAAACCCACGTGGAAAAATTAATGAACATTGTTAATGTTTCAGACAATTATCTGGGAGATATGTCTTTGAATCATTTAACAAAAAATACTTGGAATTGTCTACAAAGAATATGTATATGGGGCATTCCACCGGTTATCGACAGGGTCGCGACCCTCATTTTTCCCCCTTTTGAGATATAGAGCAATATAAAAAACACTCTATAACTTTTGTGAGACTTTTAAAAAAAATGTGTTTTTTTATTTACCTAAAATTTAAATTTCTCAAAAAGTACGTCGACGATTTTTTAAAAAATTTATATAGTATATTCTGTGTCTAAAAACGAAATTTTTTAGACTAGAACGAAAATGAGGAGCAGTCTAGAATAGCTGCTAGAAATAAAATTATTTTACATGAGAATTTTATTTTTAATTGCTATTCTAGACATTTTCCTATGCCCCCATTTTCGTTCTCGTCTCAAAAATTTCGTTTAAATAAAATTGTATTCAATATACATTCCGCTCTGAAAAACTACGAATCCTTAATTGTACGAGCGTTATATTTTTCTTAAATGACAAAAAGTAAATTAAATGAATTCACGATAAAAAATCGTTTTATTGGTCTTAATAATTATGAATTATTGGCAGTTATTCGAATGGAAAAGAATTGTGGATACATTTTTATTCGGATATTGCTCATCTCTTGAAAAGAGGTCCATTTATAAAATTAAAAGATTATGAAATCCAAATTATTTTTAATAAAGTCTGAGAAACAAATGTCCGGAGGTTCATACGACTTCAATTGTTCATGACATCTTATGGAAATTTATTTTTTTCTGCAGTTATTCAATAGTGTCAATACCTTTTCATCTGCACTGCGTTTTTATGATTATGGCATAACAATGACTACATAAATTTTACCACACATTGCTAATTGAAAAAGTAATGAAGCCTTACAACTTGAATGGGAGAGTCAATTATAGGAGGGCGAAAAGAAATGAACTTGCAAGAGAATCCCAACATGTCATTGAACCATTTAACGAAAAATGCTTGAAATTGTCTACAAAGAATATCTATATAGATTAGAAAAGAGGTAAATTTATAAAATTAAAAGATTATGAAATCCAAGTTATTTTTAATAAAGACTGAGAAAAAAATGCCCGGAGGGCCATACGCCATCAATTATCCGTGACATTTTATGGAAATTTATTTTGTATGCAGTTGTTCGATAGTATGAACGTCTTTTTATCTGCACAGCGTGTTTATGATTATGGCATAACAATGACTGCATAAATTTTACCACAAATTGCTAATTTAAAAAGTAATGAAGCCTTACAACTAGAATGGGAGAGTCAATTATAAGAGAATGGAAAGAAATGAACGTGTAAGATAATCGCGACTCGACTGCACGGAAAGAAATAAGTAGTTGGGAGAACCCCAACATGTCATTGAACCATTTAACGAAAAATGCTTGAAATTGTCTATAAAGAATATCTATATAGATTAGAGGAGAGGTAAATTTGTAAAATTAAAAGATTATGAAATCCAAGTTACTTTTTAATGAAAGTTAAAAAGCAAATGACCGGAGGGTCTTCAATTGTCTATGACATTTTATGGAAATTTATTTTTTCTGCAGTCACTCAATAGTGTCAACACCTTTTCGTCTGCACTGCGTTTTTATGATTATGGCATAACAATGACTACATAAATTTCACCACAAATTGCTAATTTAAAAAGTAATGAAACCTTACAACTAGAATGAGAAAGTTAATTATAGGAGAATGGAAAGAAATGAACGTGCAAAAAAAAAAGGAACTCGACAGTAGTGCCAATCAACGCCACCTCAACATCATTCTCAGACGTAACTACACTGAGAAAAAAAATTGTTAGAACCAACAAAACGTGCGCTTGCGGGCAGCGAAATTAATATTTTGTCGATTGGACAAAATATTTCGAAATGCTAATCGAATAATGTTTCGATTGATCAGCTGCTGCTTCGATCAATTACATATTTCATTCGACCAAAAGAATATTCTTTTCGCTGCCCGCAAACGCACGGTTTATTGGTTCTAGCGATTTTTTTTCTCGGTATATATAAGTGCCTTGGTTATATATGCGCCAGACAATTAATTGGTTAGACCAACCAATTAACCAAGTAATTTGTTAGGCTACCAATTTCTTGGTTGGACTAACCAAGTCACTTGGTAAGCTAACTAAAACCAAACAAACATCTTGGTTGGTCTAACCAATTAATTGTCTGGCGCATATATAACCAAGGCACTTGGTTGTTCCAACCAAGCCTTTTTTTCCGTGTACACGGAGAAAAATGCTTGGTTGAACTTACTAGGAATTTGGTTAAAAATTTTACCAAGAAAAATTTGGTAGCCGCAACCAAGTTATTAATTAGACGTACTAAATATTTGGTTGTCTTACCAAATCCTTGGTTATGTTAGCTAATAACTTGGTTATGTTAATCAATAACTTAGTTGTGCCCACCAAGTTTTCTTGATAACATTTTTAACCAATTTTGCTTCCTTATACACGGAAAAAAAGGCTTGGTTGGAACTACCAAGTGCTATCGTTATATATGCGCCAGACAATTAATTGGTTAGACCAACCAAGTAATTTGTTAGGTGACCAATTTCTTGGTTGGTCTAACCAAGTCACTTGGTTAGCTTACCAAGTCACTTGGTTAGTCTAACCAAGAAATTGGTAGCCTAACCAAGAAATTGGTCGGTCTAACCAATTAATTGTCTGGCGCATATATAACCATAGCACTTGGTTGTTTCAACCAAGCTTTTCTTTTCGTGTAGAGGAAGCTTTGTTTTCGTGAAATTTTTCTTTTTCGAGTTTTTCATGTCAGGACACTTAGAATGGTCTAAAACGTCGAGAAAAGTGGTTTAGAAAAAATGTCTGTATGTGTGTAGGTGTGTGTGCGTATGTGCACAATTTTTTGTTAGCACGATAGCTGTCGCAATTTTTAAGATATCGGGCTTAAATTTGAACCACGAGTAAACTGTCGTTAAATAAGATATGGAATTGAATTTGGAGTTAATCCATCAAGGTGTTCAAAATTTATGGCATTTTGAATTTTTTGGAGAATATCAGCTCGGGCTCTAACTCCCGCAATTTTTATGATATCCGGCTCAAACTTGGACCAGAAGTGGACTGTTATCAAATAGTGTTTGGAATTAAATTTGACGTCAATCCGTTAAGGGGTTTAAAATTTATGGCATTTTGAATTTTTTGTTTGTGCTCTAACTTCCGCAATTTTTAAGATATCGGGCTCAAATTTGGTCCACAAGTAGAGTGTGGGTAAACTAAACATCAGTTCGAATCTGGCGAGAATCTGTCAAAGGGTTCAAAACTAATGCCATTTAAAATTTTTTAAAACAAGGCTGCACAGTAGAACCTTGCAAATTGCTTCCTCATTATTGTTGGATTTTTACAAAGCTTCCTCTATGAGGAAGCCAAAATAGATTAACATGCTTCCTCATAGAGGTAGATTTGTAAAAATCCAATAATAGTGCGGAAGCAATTTGCAAAGTTCTACTTTGCAGCCTTGTTTTGGTTATTCTAACCAAGCTTTTTTCTGAGTGTAATACGTGTCACTTAAATGGCACTATCTGCAAGCACCGAACTGCGTAAAGAAGATAAAGGTTGCTTCGTCCTGCATCTTTATATCTGTACTAACTCCACCTCCACCTGAGCTTTTTCCAGATTTCATACTTTCAGCATGCCAGTTATTACGCCCTCTTCCGGACGCTTTCGCTACGAAATTGTTCCATAAACGAGCGGGCGTGCTCTCGAGCTTCAAACATCCCTATCGTTAAGGCTAAGTCGACGATTTGAGTACACGAGATTCGTGAGTGCACCTCTGAACATAAAGTTTATACTTTTGAAACTATTAGGGAAAAACTAAAATGTGACGTGCTTTTGCTTGCTCTTCAAAACGAAGTCTTCTTTTTTTTTATGGTACCTAGTGGAGGTTTGTGAAAATTTTAACGACCAACGCCAAAAATGTTCTGTGCAATTATTATTAAAGATTTATTTACTCTCGAATTGCACAGGATGCGGCACGGTTTGAATCGATTCTTTACTACGAGCTTCCGCAATCCCTCATGTCGATATCACTGCTGCGCCATACACGACACCACCGGAGCCCAACTGGGAACGGGGTGACGGATCGCGGTTGCGAAAACCATTCGTCTCGTCAACGAATGTGTTACACGAAGCATTACCACCCCAACTCTCAACCCTGTCGCATTCACTATCAGCAACCGTCTCTCTTTCTCTCGTACTTTAATCGTAATTCATTCTTGTTATTTTTATATTTTTACTATCAGTCACCAAATCCTCTTATGGATCATTCCATACCAAGTGGGTCACCCAAATTTAGCATGGTGTTCATCATTTTTTCAAAACTTGTTTAGAGTATCACGAACATCCACAAATTATTTCACAATTTTAGCACCTATGGTTTGCCTAAAATTCAATAAGGATTTTTTTAATTTAATTTTTTTTTAATTTGCTGTATGTACAAAATTACCGATCATACAAAAAATTTGTACTTGTATAAAATTTACGTTTTTGAATCTAGTTTTTGATAAAAAAATGTCCATAGAAGCTCAAAAAAATATTCTGCCATTTTTTGGCACAGAAAGTGATAATATCTTTTTTTTTTTATTGTTTCTTGTTATTTTTATATTTTTACTATCAGCCACCAAATCCTCTTATGAATCATTCCATACCAAGTGGGTCACCCAAATTTAGCATGGTGTCCATCATTTCTTCAAAAGTTGTTTAGAGTATCACGAACATCCACAAATTATTTCACAATTTTAGCACCTATGGTTTGCCTAAAATTCAATAAGGATTTTTTTTATTTCATTTTTTTTAATTTGCTGTATATACAAAATTACCGATCATACAAAAAATTTGTACTTGTATAAAATTTACGTTTTTGAATGTAGTTTTTGATAAAAAAATGTCCATAGAAGCTCAAAAAAATATTCCGCCATTTTTTGGCACAGAAAGTGATAATATCTTTTTTTTTTATTGTTTCTTGTTATTTTTATATTTTCACTATCAGCCACCAAATCCTCTTATGGATTAATCCATACCAAGTGGGTCACCCAAATTTAGCATGGTGTTCATCATTTCTTCAAAAGTTGTTTAGAGTATCGCGAACATCCACAAATTATTTCACAATTTTAGCACCTATGGTTTGCCTAAAATTCAATAAGGATTTTTTTTATTTCATTTTTTTTATTTGCTGTATATACAAAATTACCGACCATTCAAAAAATTTGTACTTGTATAAAATTTACGTTTTTGAATCTAGTTTTTGATAAAAAAAATTTCCATGGAAGCTCAAAAAAATATACCGCCATTTTTTTGGCAAAGAAAGTAATAATATTTTTTTTTCGTTGAGAGGGACCATTTAGATATTTCTCAAAATTCCACAGAATTTCCATTATTATGCTTACAAAGTATAGAAAAATTGACATGATGGCAAATGAATATATTCTCAAGGCTTGGTTTAGTTATTGACTAAAAGATGTAAAAATAATTTTTAAAAGTTGCTTCCCCATTTGACAAAGTTGAGTCTATCCCCAAAAAAATGCTGGAGCGTAATTCGCAAAAATTGACTTGCGCTGAATCGCTGTCATAGTTTTCTAGCGATTCTGGAAATAAAATAAATGCCTTTTTTTAGGCTTCAATGTGATCATGGCCTTATTTTCTGGGAAATTATTCGCCAGTTACGAATGTGCAACAATATTTATGAAAATACATCGTAACGAAAGCGCAAAAAAAATCTGTAAAATAAGACTTTACTTCACTCAGTGCGGTAATGGACGTTTTACGCGCGCTTCGCATGCATAAATCGTAACGTACTATTTTTTAAGATCTTTTAATGGATCAAAATCATTTTTTTTACGTCTTGGCTAAAAATATATAGTTTCACTGAAATGGCTGCAACTTTTTTAATAAAAGGCAAACTTTTAAGAACGACTTCGTTGTAGGCTTATTTATTTCGTAATTAACCAAGCATCAAAACGCCATACGGCAAATCAGGATGCGTTCAGTTTTGATTTTTTCACAGATTTTTTTTAAATTGGGGGCGAGGAAAATTGGAAATTGGTACCTTTATCTTTTTTTTCGACTATTTTTTAAACCATTCTCATAGGCGGTATTAAATGATTTTAGTGCCATTCATTTGTTTCGACGAACTCTTTCAACAAAAAACAAGAACGAAAATACCGAATTTTGTCAATTCAGAATTTTTTCGAAACGGCGGTGAGGACACAAAATCGATTTGTTTTTCACCTTTTATTGATTTTCAAAAAACTTATTGGATGGAGAATTTCTCGCTAATTACGAATTAGTTATACATTAGTTATGCTCGCAATTTTTTTTAAATCAGTAAAAGATGAAAAAAAAATCAATTTTTTTTTCATCTTTTACTGATTTTTAAAAAACTTATTCGATGGAGAATTTGTCGCTAATTACGAATGACGTTTTTTCCTTAATCATTTTCAAAAAACTGTAGAAAAGCGGATCGTTATTTATTTTATTATTTTCATTTATTCAACCACAATGTTAGTAAAACCAGGATTATTATATATACGAAGATAGCAGTGTACAGTTGAAATGTTACATCGTGTGCACTGAGGTATTAACACACATGCGGATAAGCAGAGTTGAGTGATAATTGCAATGGCCCTCGGAGTGTAAATTTAAAAAAATGATATGAATTGTGTTAATTCGTTGCATTTGTTTTTGACATTGTAAAATAGTGGAAATAATGTTTATTACGTTTTTCAGTCGATATACAAGTGAATAAAAAAAAAACGTGATTTTATTAGGAAAGCAGTGAGAAATTTAATTTCAAATATTGTTGCCGTGACATTTTTAAATGAAAATAATCATAAAATTTCTCGATGCATAAAAAAAATATCGTCGTACCTAGCCAATGTGTGTAGTGTAATGGAACGATCGATTCGGTACACAGATAGGAAATCCAATTTCATATATGTGCGCCTAGAGAAGCATTACGATCGCGGGCGATGGCCTCGACGCTCTGTCGGGAAAAGAACCCTCTGTTATGTACCTACTTATACGGAGGGTGTATCCCGCAGCTCGCGGTAGATTTTTCCAATCGGTTATCACACCCACTACTGGTCGCACATATATTTAAAAAAAAAGCACATTACCATCAACCGACTGAAAAGTCATCACCGCAGTAAACACTCTAGGTAGAGACGCTGCGGATGAAGTAATCTCATAATTGATCTGCGGAGAAGAGAAACTTCAATCTTTTTTTTTCTACATTCACTCTCCTCCCCAAGAATTACCGCTTATATGATCCATTCTACGTCAGTTCAGGCACTATTTTGTTGTTATATGTTTTTTTTCGCAGATTCAGAGACTTTATATTTTACTCTTAGACTTATATATCCAAAAGTAGAACATACAGAATCTATATAAAAATTAGTAGTGGGTTCAAAAATTATTTTGGGTAATACATTTTTTTTTTATGCTTGTGTCTGATTATTTTGTTTTTTCTTTCAGAGATTTTCCTGTTTTGCCCTTAATTTTATATATCCCAGAGTGATATACAAAGAATCTTTTAAAAAATTGGCAGAGAAGGCAAAAAATATTTTGCGCGATAAAAAAATTTCGGAACATTACAAAAAAAAGCACATTACCATCAACCGACTGAAAAGTCATCACCGTAGTAAACACTCTAGGTGGAGACGCTGCGGATGAAGTAATCTCATAATTGATCTGCAGAGAAGAGAAACTTCAATCTTTTTTTTTTTCTACATTCACTCTCCTCCCCAAGAATTACCGCTTATATGATCCATTCTACGTCAGTTCAGGCACTATTTTGTTATTATATTTTTTTCGTACATTCGGGGACTTTGTATTTTATTCTTACATTTATATATCCTAAAATAGTATATATACTCAGAGAAATCGTAATAGTACAGTCAACTATAACGTGACAACTATTAATTTTTAGTCCATGCAACTATTTTTATAGTTATGGTAACTATTTAGTAGTTACAGTAATTATTCGATGGTTGTGGCAAATAAAAAAAATTAGTTGGAGGAACTATAAATGAATAGTTGTCACTTTATAGTTACTAATACTATATTTTTCTCTCAGTGTTCAGAAACTATATAAAAATTGGTAGTGGGTTCAAAAATTATTTTGGGTAATACATTTTTTTTTATGTTCGTGCCTGATTTTTTTTTTTTTCCGATTCGGGGATTTTCCTATTTTACTCTTAATTTTATATATCCCAGAGTGATATATAAAGAAACTTGAAAAAAATTGGCAGTGAAGGCAAAAAATATTTTGCGTGATAAAAAAATTAGGGAACATTATGAAAAAAAAGTACTTTCATAAAGTACATACATTAAAATTGATAGTGGGTTCAAAAATAATTTTGGGTAATACATTTTTTTTTAATGTTCGTGTCTGATTATTATTTTTTTTTCCGATTCGGGGATTTTCCTATTTTGCCCTTAATTTTATATATCCCAAAGTGATATATAAAGAACGTTTAAAAAAATTGGCAGAGAAGGCAAAAATATTTTGCGCGATAAAAAAATTTCGGAACATTACGAAAAACAGTACATTACCATCAACCGACTGAAAAGTCATCACAGTAGTAAATACTCTAGGAGGAGACGCTGCGGATGAAGTAATCTCATAATTGATCTGCGGAGAAGGAAAACTTCAATCTTTTTTTTTTTTAATTCACTTTCCTCCCCAAGAATTATTGCTTATATGATTCATTCTACATCAGTTCAGGCACTATTTTGTTGTTATATTTTTTTCGCACATTCAGAGACTTTATATTTTACTCTTACATTTATATATCCTAAAATAGTATGTACAGAACCTATATAAAAATTGGTAGTGGGTTCAAAAATGGGTAATACATTTTTTTTATGTTCGTGCCTGATTATTTCTTTTTTCGATTCGGAGATTTTTCTATTTTGCCCTTAATTTTATATATCCCAAAGTGATATATAAAGAACCTTTAAAAAAATTGGCAGAGAAGGCAAAAAATATTTCGCCCTTAATTTTATATATCCCAGAGTGATATATAAAGAACCTATTAAAAAATTGGCAGAGAAGGCAAAAAATATTTTACGCGATAAAAAAATTTCGGAACATTACCAAAAAAAAGTACATTACCATCAACCGACTGAAAAGTCATCACCGTAGTAAACACTCTAGGTGGAGACGCTGCGGATGAAGTAATCTCATAATTGATCTGCGGAGAAGGGAAACTTCAATATTTTTTTTTCTACATTCACTTTCCTCCCCAAGAATTACTGCTTATATGATCCATTCTACGTCAGTTCAGGCACTATTTTGTTGTTATATTTTTTTTCGCACATTCAGAGACTTTATATTTTACTCTTACATTTATTCTATATCCTAAAATAGTACATACAGAACCTATATAAAAATTGATAGTGGGTCCAAAAATTATTTTGGGTTTTATATATTCCAAAGTGATATATAAAGAACCTATTAAAAAATTGACATGGAAGGCAAAAAATATTTGGCGCGAAAAAAAAATTTCGGAACATTACCAAAATGAGCACATTACCATCAACCGACTGAAAAGTCATCACAGTAGTAAACACTCTAGGTGGAGACGCTACGGATGAAGTAATCTCATAATTGATCTGGGGAGAAGGAAAACTTCAACCTTTATTTTTTTTCTACATTCATTTTCCTCCCCAAGAATTACCGACCATACGAGCCATTCTACGTCAGTTTAGCCACTATTTTTTATTATTTTTTTTTCTCACATTCAGAGACTTTAACTTTTACTCTTACATTTCTATATCCTAAAATAGTACATACATAACCTATATAAAAATTGGTAGTGTCTACAAAAAGTATTTGTGGTAAAAAAAAATTCACAAAAATTTCCTTCCCTGATTATTATTTTTTTCCCCCATTCGGGTATTTCCTATTTTGCTCTTAATTTTATATATCCCAAAGTGGTATATAAAGAACCTACAAAAAAAATTAGCAAAGATAAAAAATATTTCGAGCGATAAAAAAAAATTCTGAACATTTATCGTGGCTGGATTGACAGTGAATGTCCCATACATACTTTTCTTCCTCTTGGTTGCGGTGTCGCGACTCTATGTTTATTGACCGAAAGGCGAAGAAGAAGAAGAAGAGGAGGAAGAAGTATTCGGGTTATAGGTAGTGCCAGTAGAAACCCCCGAGAAGAGCACGACGTAATCAGACAATTTTTCTTCCTGAGCTTCTTAGCGCGGACGTGAAAACGGCACGCTGTGCGGGTTTTCGCCAAGCATTCTCAGCACCGCCGACAGAAGCAGTAGCTGAACCTCTTGCATCCTCACACCTGCAGTCGTCCACCCTAGTAACACTACTACTACTACCACTACTGCTGCTATTACTACTAACACTCGAGCTGAGATCGTAGACTACGACGACGAAGTAATAACGCCTTCTTTGCTCGGCAACGATGGCTTTTAAACCGTATTTACGAGGCCTCGTCCTGGCAATATGAGGAGGCACAATCACCCACCACTGAGCTGCCAACTACCAGAAATATAAAAAAAAAAGAAAAAGAAAAAGGCCACACTATGACTCGGCACCAACTCCTCAGCTGAAAGCTAGTAAGGGCATAATAGTCGTAGTTATAGCAGCGGTAGTAGTATGCCCTAGTAGGGCATAAGACTTTTCTCTACGACTTTCGAATTCTCTTTACCTCGAAATGCGTTTGGTTGTATGAAACAGAAGCGACACTGTTTCTATATCTTACGAGAATGATTATCGTCAATATACACAGCCAAAAGTGTAATTCGATTAAAATTTAAACACTTGGTGATATGAAAAAAAATATTACATTGATTTTTAATAATAATAATGCCGAAACGTCATTTAAAATTTTTAAAAATTTTTAACTAATTTTATTTTATAAGGAAAAATATTGAATTTTTAAATAAAATTAATTCTGTGATTTTTTTTAAATTTATGATTAACCTTAATTTTTTTTTATTAATGGAAAGTCGCCGTGCCAAAAAGTAATTAAAGTTATGAAGAAAGTTTAACTCATTTTATAAGAAAAATTATATAATTTTTAAATATTTTTAATAATAATAATGCCGAAAAGTTATTTTAAATTCTTTTAAAGTTGTAACTAATTTTATAAGGAAAAATATTGAATTTTTAAATAAAATTAATTCTGTGATTTTTTTTAAATTTATGATTAACCTCAATTTTTTTTATTAATGGAAAGTCGCCGTGCCAAAAAGTTATTAAAGTTACGAAGAAAATTTAACTGATTTTATAGGAAAAATTATTTAATTTTTAAATAAAATTGATTCTGTGATTTTTTTTTAAATTTGTGATAATGTTGATTTTTAAAAAATTAATATTAAGTCGCTAATTTTAGACACGTAAAATGACCAGTAGAAAATCTCGGGATTTCAACGGGACAAACTTAAATGTTCCAATTTGCCCCGATCACCTATTTTCTTGTCACCAGCTTTTCCGGGCAAAATCACATCTGAGAGGGACTTGGCTCCGAGTACAATATCTCGTCGGGTGAAGTAAAAAGTCATCTAGTTGAGCCGGGAGCTCGTGTAACTTCGAGTCAATGGGTACCACATCTTGTGAAAACGATCTTTTCGCTTACACTCTTCTCGGCACCTGATACCAAAGCTTTAGAGGATTTTTCAGATGAGTTAACGACGTAACGCATCACCTTATCTCGAGTAGGCTGATATATCCACTTGAAATATCATCGTGACGATGGTGTTAATGGTCCTGGTAATCGAATTAGGATCGCGTCACAATCAAATATTTACTAAAAAAGAAAAACATTTTTTAAAAACAAATTACAATCAAAATTCATTATCAATTTTTTTCAATAAAAATGAGTGGTTCAATTATTTTTACTCTAATTAATTGGTACCAAATATCGTGGCTACTAATTGTGGAATATATCTTTTTAAAAAAGCCGCAGATAATTATTGCGAAATAACGTTTCAATCAACAACACGAGATATTATCATCAAATTAATTGGAAACTCGAATACACTGTTCATAATTTGTATAATGATGTAAAATTATTTTTAACAAAAATTCCCCATCGTATAAATGCGATTCGAGGATTACGCTATCAATTTATCTATTTTGTGCTTTCGAGTAGTTTTATTTTAATAAGTCAGACATTTCATAATAAATATTAATAATTTTTACCAGACTAAGTTTTTATTCATGTATGCGCTTTGGTATGTAGACTGCAATCAAAATTAATAGAAAACGTGAAAAATGGATTAAAATTTCTTTGAAAATTTACCTCCCACGTGTATTATTTATCTGAAAAACGTAACGGGGTTTGTCGAAGTTCTGGAGAAAAAATATCCCGAAAATGTTTAGGTGAAAAAGCGAAGAAGCACAAAGTCACGTATTCACATATTCATTGTGGAGTATAACTTTTTGAAAAAACTGCAGATAATTATTGCGAAATGTATAACGTTTCAATCAACAACACGAGATACTATCATAAAATAATTGCAAGCTCGAATACTCTGTTCATAATTTATATAATGATTTAAATTATTTTTAACAAAAATTCCCCATCGTATAAATGCAGACAACATATTACAATTTAATATCAATCATGTTTCAATGATTACACTATCAGTGTATCTATTTTGTGCTTTCAAGTAGTTATATTTTAATAAGTCAGACAATTTGTAATAAATATCAATAATTTTTACCAGACTCGCACGGTTAGAAATTTTTGTATGGAAATTAATATAAAGTATTGCAGGTTTTTTTTGCGCATTCGCGTATATTAAATTTACTGTACAAATATTAATTAATATACAAAAAAAATTATTGTAAAATTAATACAACTTTACAAAAGTTGTGTCTATAATATAATTATTGAAATTTTACAACATATCTGTATATTAAATTAAATTTAATATATTAATTATTTTAATATATAATATTTAATATATTAAATTTAATTACAATTATGATTATATATATATAATATATATAATAAATAATTACAATTATGATTATATATATATAATCATAATTGTAATTACGGAAGTACCGATCGAGCTTCCGGTATAAAAAAAAATAATTCCCCCGTTTTTCGAAACTTCCACACGAATAATTTTTTTTAATACCGTAAGCTCAATCCTTGCCAGTCTGATGATTTTTTTGCAATATATACAGTCATGCAAGAATACTCTGTAATTTTATTAGCCAAAAAAAGTAACCTTTTTTTATCAAAAAAATAATAATGCCCCCGTTTTTCGGAACTTTCACACAAATGCATTTTTTAATATCAGAAAATCGATCGGTGTCACTCTGGCGATTTTTTTGTGGTATCAACAGTCATGTAGCAATACTCTGTAATTTTTTCAGTAAAAAAAAATATCCTTTTTTTGATTAAAAAATAATTCCTCCATATTTCGGAAAAAAATCATACTCACAGGAACGTGACAATTATTTGGAATATTCTGCTCGAAAACTAACAATAAACGACAACTTTTATATGCAGACATTTTTTTTTCAGTAACTTCAAAATTCTGAGGTATTTGCACTTGAATAAATAAAGCCATTTTCTGAAAAATTATTTTAAAAAATCTGAAAAAATTCACATAGAGTGTCTTTTAGTGGTACATTCATATAATCAATTACAGGGCAAATCGGAAAGGGTCGAAATTTTTTTTTTTTTACACACTGGAAAGATCCCTTAATTTTCAAAATATTTTTAACATTGCAGTGTTATTCGTGTATGCGTTTTGATATGCAAACAGAATGCAATCAAAGTTAACAGAATGTATGAAAAATGGATTAAAATTTCTTTGAAAATTTACCTCCAACGTGTATTATTTGTCTGGCAAGCGTAACGGGGTTTGTCAAAGTCCTAGAGAGGAAATATCCCGAAAATGTTTAGGTGAGAAAGCGAAGAGTCACAAAGACACGTGCCTTCTAAAAGGATGCACCACCTTAAGTCCCATCGTTACAGCCAACCTCGTGGAAGGCGTAATACAACATCAACAAAGATTCCGAGTGGGTGGGTGTCGAAAGCTTTTTGAGGAAATACCGTGCGATGCAAGTGGTGCAAGCGCCATAGAGCACGTTACGAGAGTTTCCTTGGAATTTTCCATTCTCGACGACTCTCATCTAGTTCTGCATCGTTTCTTCCCGACATTCTCAACGAGCCGTGTGAAAGAGAAATTCACGATTTTCTCTCGACGAAGAATACCTAATGACTGAGAGAGTCGAACTTCATTCTTGATAAGAAGCCATTGGCAGAAAATAAAGGAACGTTCAAGCATGAAAAGAGGATTTCAGGTTGAAATTCAAGATGATGAAATAGTCAGAATTTATCACTAATTTATGAATATTCCCCATTTCAATGCACTGCTAACATCTTCTTACACCCAGAGAAATTGCTCTTATGGGTTTATTTCAATTAAATATGGAATTTATTTGAAATAAATTTTATTTAAATCAAATAAAGTTTATTTGGGTCAAATAAATTTTATTTGAATCAAATAAATTTTATTTCGACCAAATAAATTTTATTTCGACCAAATAAATTTTATTTTCATCAAATAAATTTTATTTCAATAAATAAATTTAATTAATAAATTTTATTTTATCAAATTAAATTTTATCAAATAAATATTATTTGGATCAAATAAATTTTATTTCGATCAAATAAATTTTATTTGGATCGAATAAATTCTAGTTGATATTATTACCATTTATTTGGATCGAATAAATTCTAGTTGATATTATTACCATTTATTTGGATTTAAATAAATTCTACATGATGGAAATGAAATATTTATGCGATGTTATCGCATAAATAAATTTTATTTGGATCAAATTTATTTGGATCGCATAAATTCTATGTGATCGAAATAAAATCGTATTAAGCCGACAATTAAATAAATGTCTTCTTCATGAGCAAGCAAAATCAACAACATTCCAATTATTTTGTATATAATATCGAATACTAATTTTTTTATCACGTTTTTATATAAACTCCAGCAATCACCTATAATTCTGCAATGAAATAGTAAATTTTTTCAAAATATTATTAATAAATATCTACATAAATATTACCATTAAAAATTCAGGGAAAATACTATATTGCGTGGTTTATCAACAATGGAATTGTACAATAATGGAATATTGAAAATAATTTTATTTAATTCCAATATGTTATCGGAGGATTAAGGTTTATATTTTCTCACCAACCGACGAATGCTTTTTGGTAAATATTCAGTTCGTCAATTCTGACAGAGTATTTGTCTCCTCATCCGTTTTTAGTGCAGCACTTTTTTTACTCTGAGTGAATTACACACAAACGAAATTGTCTATACTATAGTGTGATATAGCGGAGTTTCCAGCGTTGGGTTCCTTATTTCCAACGAGGTTATCTCCTCCGTTCTCCTCTTTTATTCGAATACCAGAAGCGCATAATTCCAGCGTCGTAAGACTTTAAAATTAAGCTCTCATTTCCGTCCACTACCACCAAGAACTTTCGTATTATCTTCCACTAGACCAACGGATTGAACGAAGATCTAGATAGTATATAGAACAGGGATGAGATTTGTTGTACACCGACGCTCAGAATCCTGAGTACTTTTCTACGAGCAGTACGACAGAAGCTTGAGAGTAATAAGAGACATTGAAATTCTCCATTTTGAGTCTTATTTAATGTATGTTTCTAGCGGAATAAACCGCAGAACGAAAAATCTCATGATACATTTCTCGAAATAAGATTTGTAACGAAAAACCGAAACAATTTTTTTTTTTTTTAACCGCGTACTAAATACTTTTGAAAATTATTAAGGAGACTAAATAACAGTGCTGTAAAGCCCCATTACTTTTAAAAAAATAAAGTTTAGAGTACAATTCGCTTTGCACACCCAAAAAAATCAGTTTCATGGGTTTATTTAAATCAAATATCGAATTTATTTCAAATAAATAAAATTCTTTTTTAATTAAATAAATATTATTAAAAATTGATACTGATTTATTTGAATGCAATGAATTCTGTTTAAAATAAAATTCTATTAGGCCGACTATTAAATAAATTTCTTTCTATGCTCGCATAATAGGATTTTTTTTTATCAAATATAATTTATTTCATTTAAATAAATCGTATTGATTTCAAGTAAATTTTATTTAATCGAAATCAAATTTTATTAATTTGAAATATATCCTGTATTTGATTGAAATAAACCCATCAAACTTATTTCTCTGGGTACAGTAATGATTTCGCAATAATAACATGCAGCTTTTATGAAATAATATGTGAACTTTTATATACCTGAAAAGAAATCTCATTTTCTATCAAGCCTTGGGTAAAAATGCGGAAAAAATTGAAGAGTTCAACCCTTCATTATTTTCGCAATGCATTAACTTTTTTTCTCCATTTTTTCAAGAAGATTACCATGAAATTAAAATGAAAATTAATATTTTTTTCAGCTATTTAAAAGTTTGAATATCATATTATAATCGCCACATGTTAATTTTATGAAAACACAATCATAAAGCCAATTATATCATCGACTATATTTCCAGAAGAATTAGAGATTTACAATACAGCTAAATCTACAATTGGATTTTGCGGTCCAATATAATATTTTTATTCATTTTTCCATAACGATTATCAGAGACTTTGTATTATGTTTAATATTGTGTATAAAATTTGATAAATGAATAAATTAAAGTTTACAAACATACTGTAAATCACTTGATCATTGTTAACAAATAATAACTGTTGAATGAAAAATGAATAAAATAAACGAAAAATGGTAAATCTCCACATGAAATATCAAGTACTGTATAATATTCATTGCAACGAAATACGGTTTGAAAAATGGAGTGGATAGAACATCAGAAATGGTAGAGGCTCGACACTTCGTTGAATTTTTCATTTCCCAAACTTTGCCAGTCGCAGTACTCGCGATGGTTTCACGTACAAGCTGTTCATGGGTGAATATCGACTCATAAAGAACTTTGTTCGATGGTCATACATGGCTTGCATTATATATATCCATAAATACATATTTTTGCTATACGTGCAAAGAGAGAAATACGATATTCCTCGAGAAGAGCTGAAATAAATTGAAATTTTCTTTTACCTTTTACCAGTTTCAACTATTACACGTATATTATTTACCAACAAATGAATCTCACTGTTAAAAATAGTTTGAAAATTAATATATGTATTGGAAGTTCTTTTGCAGATACAGTATATTAAATTTCATTTTATATACAGGATTGTTGTAAAATTCCAATAATTATATTATAAACACAACTTCTATGAAGTATTTAGTTTATTTTAGTTTATTTAATTTTTTTGTATGTCAATTAACATTTGTGTATTAAATTTAATATACGCGTATCCGTAAAAAAACTTCAATACTTTATATTAATTTTCATACAAAAATTTCAAAATTTATTTCACACGATACACTTTGTATCAATCGATGTTATAAGTGTTAACATTGAAACGGTCCAACGATTAGTGCTCGAGCACACAAATTTCGGGGCCCTTCAACCGTTATTACATTATTCTCAATATCTGCCAGTCATTTTCATCTCGTTCGTCGCTTGATTTTGCTCGTGGAAGATATGAAGACACAAAATCTCTCTACAGGGCTTTATTACGTTTCCTATAGAAAATCTTAGCTTTTGGTCGTCGCAATCCAGTCGTCGATGTTCGAAGAGAAGCTAAAACCCTCAATTCATCCGGTCATTCATGTGGACAAACTTATGACCTGACCTTTAGCTACATATAGTCTCGACGATCTAAAAAAATCAGTAAAGGGAGTCACACACGCCGAGGATTATTCGCCCTTCCAGAAAAAAAAATTTCATTGATCCTCTACGGAAAACGATCTTCCATACATGCATAAATTAATTTCGTCAAAGTTTCTGTGTTGTCCCATCATGTCGTAAAATGTTACGAGCTGTCGTAAATAGCGAGTCGAAGGGACTGAGAAAGCCTGTATTATGCTGCAGAAACGAGAGACAATATTTTCTTTTATTTTACCCTCTTCTGTGGACATAACATTCTACCGAGCCATTTAATATGAGCTGTCGTCATTCTCTTTCCCTTTGCGCAGCTACGAAACATTTGTGAAATGCTGGAATTGTAAATGGCCGACTTTTTGTCGAAATTTATCGATCCCTTCGGTATTTTACCTCGTGTATCTGTGTCGTTTGTTATTCTGCAAGCGATTTTTAAATTAGTGGTTGAGACTGTGACATTTTTTTTTTACATTATTGGCTTAACAGTAAAGCTTTTTCCATAAAATTGTGAAATCACGAAAACTTTAATGCCTCACGTAAAAATTTAATATATAAATGTGAGTCTTTTTACGAAAAATATTCATTACTCGGTATAATGAACGAAAAAATGGTGGTAATTGGGAAAAAATACGTCAGTACAGGGAATTACGAAAAAAAAATTTGAAACGTTAACACTAGCCAAAAATGCATATTTTCACTAAAGTAGTTGTAATTCACAAAACTGTGTAATGACCCCGTTTTGGGCTTTTTTTATTTTAAATACACCCAAAACGGAGTCATTCTTTTTTCTAAGTTATAGCCATTTTTATTCAAAATGCACTAAAAAAAATGTAATTTTTTTTTACGCTATACGATGGTTTAACTATAATAATAATCATCTTTAAGACTTAAAAAATATTCTAAGTCTTACACTTAATTTCCCCATAACTTACCCGATTAAGAACGACCACGTGCAAGCTTATTTCACCACAGAACATTTAGAAGCAAATAATATCATTCCCAAATTCAGTACATATGAATTTATAAAAATGTATTTCTCAATCATTTTTCTAAAAAGCAAATACAATCCTCAGAATTATCCAAGATTCAATTTGAGTTTTAAAAACGAATTTCCCACACTAATTTAACATTATTTAATTCCAAATCGTTCAAGCCCGAATCCCGGATTAATTACCTTCGGCTAAAGTCCAAAACAGGGCAGTACACTCAGAAAAAGTCTTCGTTAGAACTGTCAAAAACTTGGTTAAAAATATTACCAAGAAAACTTTGTAGGCCCAACCAAGTTATTGGTTAATATAACCAAGCATTTGGTAAGACAACCAAGTATTTAGTATGCCTAGCCAAAAACTTGATTGGGCTTGCCATTTTTTTCTTGATCAAATTTTAAACCAAGATCCCAACCAAGCCTTTTTCTGAGTGTAAAAGTACATTAAATTTCAAGTCGATTTTTTTGACAGTGTAATCCTATTTTTTAATGTACTATTCGTAATTTCAGCGAAGAGAGAGATGGAGAAAATTGCAGAAACGGAGCAACAGCTGAACGATAAACATGTACCTGCATAAAGAAGCACACAAGCGACACAGTGAAGACAACGGTCTCAGGAAGGAGACTTGCGTGAATACGTGGACCTATATCCGGTGGCATCTAGTACAGGGCCTCGTGAATTCATGGCAAACTTAGGTCATATGGCCTTTTAGTAAGGAGGACGGGTTACTGCCGCCCAGGAGAGTCAAGCTTTTAGCCGAGAATGGCGACCGTTAACTCGCCCCGGCACATATTACGCGCTCAACGCCCTTCTCCTCTTGGTATCCCTCTTATACCGACATACCACACCCTATCCCCATAGTGCCATCTACATAGCGATACATGGTTGCTATAGCATATCCCACCGCACGACTTAACACTCACACCACACTCGACAGACCTATATTCAAAGTGTAACGAGCATTCGTTGAATCCTCGCCTTTTCAAACCCCATAACCATATATTATGCGAAAAACCCACACGCAAAATCTATAATATTACGAACCACTGCGAGGCTTCGTGCAAACCGTTTAATATAATGGAGGCTTGGGGATGTTGAAAATGTATCAGTCGGATTAAAGATACTAACTGTTTAGTGACAAATAGTAGTTTTTTTTACACACGAAAAGAAATAATTAGTTGCCCCAATCATCAGGCCCGGATTTACCTTGTTGGGGACCCGTGGCTGCTCATGTAATTGAGGACCCCTTAAGAAATTAATACTACAGAATCGTGGTGACCGTTTTTTGTCGGAAAAAATTCTCTGACTTTCGCCTGCCTTTTCTCTGACCAATCAAACTTTTTCCCTGACCAAAATTCCGACAATTTCTATTTAAATAAAAACTGATGATGTCAATGAATATGTATCCAAAACCAGTGCACGGCTTGGATAAATGAGTTATTTTTCCGATCAACAATGAACATATTTTTTTGTATCTATTTTGTAACCTTAAATTACGTAAAAGATCTTTGGAGTCATAAAGCTTCACATCACACTAAATACTATTATAATAATTATATAACATTTTTTAAACTTTTTTCTTGCTTCGATACCGAACAGAATCGTGTTAAAAAAATCCGCATCAGGTATTGTCAATCGGATTCAATTGACAAATTATATTTATAGTATTAAGGTTTAATTCTGTTTTTTTTGTTCATCATTTTTCTAATTTTTTTTTTCAAGACTTCGTTTTATGTACTTTTTCTTTTCTTATGGGAGATTTGACGCCAATTTATTTTTCCCCTGACTTTTCCCGGTTTTCCCATTTTTCACTGACCGCGGCCACCCTGATAATATACGTTTAACTTACTTTAAAAAAAAGTGTCTCTGTACCCCCCTCCCCCCTTAACCCAGGCCTGCCAAACATTTGCATGACTAAATATGCTCTAAGCGACTAAATTGGTTAAGACAAGCAATTTTTTGGACTACTAGTTTATTGTATAACCCAATTCGTTAGTGGCTAACCAATTAATTTGCTAACCCATCAAACAGGTTTATCGCTCCAACTAACTTATTAGTTTCTGTAGCCAACTAATTTATTGACTCAACCAATTTTGTCGTTTGGAGCCTATGCAACCAATTCTTTTTTCCCATGCATGCAAATATTTTTGTTGTCGCATTAGCTCATTTAATTGAGTTTCATTTGAAGTCCAACTCTTAAACAATTTAGATATCTTTATTGGGATCATTATGAACTCTACTGCCGTTCAAGTATAAGGTTATTCGATTCTCCAGCCATTTACGGAATAGCAGCAATTGAAAATATGATATACGAGCCATTCGACATAAAATAGCTTGCAACTTTGCCAGCCAAAAATTCAATAAAAGCAATTCATACGCTCCGACAAAAATAAACGTCTTATTTCCTACAATGTCGTATGGAAATAAATTTCAAAGGAAATTTCCACCGCTGAATTTTGTAGTGTAATTTAAAACAATTTTTCTGGCCCTCTAAATACGATTGTTTTTTTTTAAATAACTTCCTTCGTAAAAACATTCACGTTTGATGGTTCGACGTATCTTGATGATACTTTTTAAGTGTGAAACTTGTTCCGCAAAACACAATAAAAAGAAGCATTTCAGGTATGATGTGTAAGGAAGATCGAGCAAGTCACGTTTTTTTTTTCTTTTGCTTAATCTTCTTTGTTTTTCTTGTATTATACTCGCTGAGCGAATCTCCCGCTCCGGCGGCATGAGCTGCTGATGACTTTAAGAGTAACCAGCAACAGAGTGCGAGTCTAGGGCAATAGACAGAGAAACGCGTGGTATACCAAACTGTGAAAGTTAGTCCACGGCGTGGGCGTTCACGACACTTGGAAAAGTTGCCCAGGGCCAAGGAGAAGCAAGATGCGAAGTAGGTGGAAGGGGATGTGAAGTACCTCGCAGCGCTCGGAAACAAATAGAGAAGTGAAAACCACCCCGTTTATATTCCACTCGGGTTCGCAGTCGATACGCGTGAACTGAGACGCTTCTCTCTGCTATGCTATGCTATGTAGTACTACATATATACATTGCACCATCGAACCGAACCACGCGAAAGAGCGACTTTGGCTTAAACCTTTAGAGGTAGTTTAGTGTGAACGTTGAGGTATTCGGGGTAACCCCGACTGGGAATGGGGAATGGAACGTGACGAACACGTAAAATCGCAGGAAAAAAAAAACAGCGAAGAGGCGGATCAAAAAGGATGAGTTTACAAGGTCGTCCGCAGAATTTTCGAATCGTGTTGTATATTTATGTTTCCTAATTTTCATCGCATGGAGAGGTATTTCTGGGCTATGAAAAAACACAAAAAAAAGTGGCAACCGAAATCGTTTTTATTAGGCTACTAAATCTTTTTGTTAGGCTGACGTATCTTTTTGTTAGCTCAACAACACGATTCCTGTTGTCACTTTTTTTGTTGTCACAAGACGGAAATTTCTCTTCGTGCGTACTTTTACATCTATATAACAAATTAATTCCTAATAATTTTATAAAAATTTAAAAACTCCCCACGGAAAAAAAGGCTTGGTTGGAACAACCAAGTGCCTTGGTTATATATACGCCAGACAATTAATTGGTTAGACCAATTAATTGTCTGGTTAGACAAGTTATTTGTTAGGCTACTAGTTATTATTTATTTGTAAGTCACTTGGTAAGCTAACCAAGTTAGACCAACCAAGAAATTGGTAGCCTAACAAATAACTTGGTTGGTCTAACCAATTAATTGTCTGGCGCATATATAACCAAGGCACTTAGTTCTTCCAACCAAGCCTTTTTTTCCGTGCCGAGTGAAAAGTTTAGTGTAATTAATAAACAAATTAGGTGAATGAAAAATGGTTAAATTCGCATATTATAGTCGGGAGATTAATTCGTCAAGGGTGTGATAATCTTCCGACTATAATATGCGAATGATTCTTTTTTAACCATTTTTTATTTAACCAATTTGGTTATTAATCACACGATCTTTTTTAATTTTTATAAAATCATTTTTATTTCATCGTGTTTGAAGTAATTTTAATACTTCACCATAAGCGCTGTGAAGTGAGTTACAGAATACGCAATAATGGCGGCCATCTTGTGGCATTTTGATATATTCAAACAGGCAAACAGGCTCTTTGTTTAAACGCTTATATCTTTCGGAAATCGCACCTAATACATACAATCTATGAAAAAAGACACATGAACCGGTACACAGAACCTATGTACCAAATTTTGTTAAGACATCGTTAACCGTTTTAGAGAACATTGCACTAATAGAACTAAGAATATTCGCGCCATGCCAGTGAAACTGTGCAAAATATGAACTAGAGTGAAGAATGAGGGTACGTTACGCATTCTTCATCATTTTTAACCTTTGATAAAGTTTGATGAAAATCTAACTTTTGAACCACATTGTCGATCCGGGTAAAACTCATTTTCAAACAATGTTTCAGGCTAACTTGTTCTCAAACAAAAGTTCGATTTGATAGCTTGAAGTTTTCACGAGCTGGTTAATTTACGTCGTTAAAAAAAATTAAATATGTTATAAAATATCGACCTTATCAATTTGATAGAAACTCATATAGGGCTCATATAGAGCTTTTATGAAATTGATAAGGAAACTTCATAGAAGCTCTATATGAGCTTAATTTGCATCTTTGTCTATAAACAACCTTGAGTTATACCAACCAAACTCGGCAGGAACTTTAAGTTTCTGCCAAGAGCTGAGTTGTACATATTTTGCGTATCTAGTAACCGTAGAAAATATGGGTTCTTTTAAATATAGTTGCTTCTCGTCGTATTTATGATATTATTATAACCACGAAAATGAACCATCGTTTTACAAATAAATGGTTCTTCTTTGTCATATCTCCTAAATTCCATAAATTTCTATACTTATTGTTGGCATCAGCATCTTAAACCTTTACCGACGAATCTGAACCACTTGACCCAACTTCATCCGCTTTCTTACTGGAATTAAATCTATCTCCGAATTCCAGCAATGACATACTCAAATGGCTGCTGCAGCTTCCATTTTCTTGGCTACAAATTCCACTGATGAGAATTTCCATGCCAAGATTCTAATAAAATCCTGTAGTATTTACGATATCATTTCAAATTTTCTTCATCACATTTGCCTTAAGCCCGTAAGTTTGGATATTTATTGCTGATATCTGAAACTCACTAATGACATCAACAATGAATATGTACCATTTTAACCTGCGTACAATTTGTTCCTTCAATCAATCTCCGCATTCCAACAAAGACTTGCAATTCTCCATGAATAGGTGCGCGGAGTCTCGCCTTCGGTACAAATTCCACTGATGGCAAGTGCGTGCAGAGAATGCTATTGTCGTAGGTGCTTTATTTAGATCTCGAGTCAACATGGGGAGAGTGGGGCGCACGGCTAGATGAATCACGATGGAGATCTGTATAGAAGAGGACCGTGAGAACACTAACAGTGGAGGATGGAAGGGTGTGCGAGGCTTTACAATCTCGTGCGAATATGCACTGTGTGGTGTGCATCAGCTTCTCCCAAATAGATCGAACCGGACTACAAAGGCAAGCAGAGGATTCCCGCACAGTTTACTCTGGTACAGCAACGCATAAGGTCGGATAGTCAAGCAAGGGACGAGACTATGCGACGTGTAGGATTTCGACGAGAACCGAAGAGTTGGCAATTCGTACAGTGGAGGAGATGAGAGAAGCATCGTAGGGCTTATGTCCCTGTTCACCAAGAGAGAGACGGCGCAACTATTGCACCAGAGGGACCATCTCCCAATACCACGACCAGCAGCGCCACAACGCGCTAGTTTGGTAGTTCTGTATAACCAAGGATGATCGCCCAACAGATATAGCCTCGATAAATTACACAAGCCTCTCGGTGCAAGCTTGAATGCCGCGTGTTCCACGGTGTAGTATCTTATCGCTATATTATAAGAGCAAATATCCAGGCATATTTGCCTGGTAAATCCAGATCCCTAACAGGTATCCTTGACTCTGACTAGTCGGCGCCGTTTCGCTGTTTCTCTGTGGAATGAGGATTTGCTGTGAATGGGTTGAGAGCAATGGCGACACCGATCACCCCTTAAATACCCAAAGGTTCGGTCGTCCAATAAGCTGGTTCACGGAGATGATAGTCCACGCGTGCATAAATGACTTCAACGCTTTTGGGAAATGCTGAGAAAGGACGTGTGTGTTACATTGCTGAAGGTCGTGTTACATTGGTTAACTCAATAGTTACACTTTGCTGACTACTTCATTCACACTCAGAGAGAGAGAGAGAAGGGGAGAGGTCTCGTGTCGCAAAGTGCTAGAGACTCAGGTAACGATAACTCTCCTCGAGTAAATGCGACATTCCCACCGTACAACATTGCATGAGCAAATATGAAACATGAACTGTGTTTGATTAGCTCAAATCTCTGTGTACGCATATCGCGTCAGAGGAGATGGTATTATTTGCCTATTGAATCGCTCGTTCGGCTGAAGATGAAGAATTATGTTTTGAAAGTTTCAAATGATTTAATATTGTTAAGAAAAGAGAATGCAGTTCAATATCGGTCAAACAAAATTTTGGATCCTTTTATTTGTTGTAATAACATAAGATACCTATATAAATGTGGAGAAGTGGAAAGTGAATATCGTTAAAGAGAGGTGAGGGTTGGAAACACTGGAACTTAATGGTAGTTTGGAATATCTATAAAGAGGGGAATGGAATCTGAGGGAAAAGACAAAACTGAGGAGGTATTTCGAGGAAGAACGGGATGGACGGTCTAACGTGGAACGGTGGACCAAAGGCAGTTGAAGGATATCGACGGTCAAGAGTGGGGGTGAAGCGCGACGATAAAAAGAAGGAATTTGACGGAAATGACTTTGTAGGAAAATGTTTACCTGTGGAAAGACTGGATGGACGAACTATTCAGTGTAGAGATGGAATGCAGAGGTGAGTGGGGGCGGAAAGTATTAAGTAACAATGATCTGTGGTACACGGAAAAAAAGATTAGTTGCCATAACCAAGAAATGAGTTGACACAACCAATCGATTATTCTATTTCCCTAGCAACTCAAATGGTAATACCGACGATTCGAATGATAATACCGATTCGAATGGTAGTCCCAACTATTCGAGTGGTAGTCCCAACGATTGGATTAGTTAACCTAACTAATCCAATCGAGAACTAATCGTGAATAGTTGAGGTTACTATTCGATATGGTTGAGGCAACTAATTTTTTAGACATTGTGTACAGCAAATCGAAAACGTAGTTGCCACAACCAAACATTTCTGTCCGTGTAAAATACATTGGAACTTGGTGGCGATTTGGGATTATCTGAATTGAAACACGAGGTGCGCTAGGAAAGAAATGGAGAAGTAAGAAGTCAAAATTGGGGAGACATGCTAAATTGACTGGAATCTTCGTAAACATCAGTTTTCGTGTAAAAATTAAGTCGCTGGACGAGTGCGACGAGCATGGATTATTTGGTGCGACAAGGAGAGGAAGCCAACTGCACACTGAGAGAAGAGTTTGTTAACAGTTAACAAATCTTGGTTAAATATGGCGAAATTAATCATTTAGTTATGCTTATTGAATCTCACTTGAGCCAAATAAGATTTGTTAGCTATCAACAAATGTCAGCGAACTTCATTTGCGACAAGCAAATTTTATTTAGCTCAAGTGAGATTCAATAAGAATAACTAAATGGTTCATTTCGCCATATTTAATCAAGATTTGTTAACTGTTAACAAATGTTAACAAACTTTTCTCTCAGTGCAGATATTTCGAGGAAGAACGAGATGGAAGCTGAAATCGGGAAATTACCAAACGTGGAAATGTGGACCAAAGGCATTTGAGGGATATTGACGAATACGAGGCGGGTTGTTTATATAAAGCGCAGCCGACTAAAACGGAGGAATCTGATGGAAATGACTTTGTAGGGATGTGATTATTCGTGAAAACATTGTAGCGAAATGGTTTTATCAGAAATGATTTTGGAGATGTTAAAGTATGGAATGTTCGTATGAAGGCGGACATGGAATTATTGTATGGAAATGATTTTTTTTTTTTTTTGGGGATATGGTTAAGTATGGAATGTTTTTATGAAGGCGGATGTGGAAATATTGTATAATCGAAAAGGAGTAGAAGGGAAAATGTAAAATATCTCCTTATATCTGCTTCATTTTATAAATATTATATTATTTATAACAAAATCCAACATTTTAACTGGGAGCTTTTGTCGATAATCTAGTGAAGAAGTAGTAGTAAGAGTTATACGACCACCGAGCTTTGTCAGCTTGAAAGAGCACTTTGAGGACAAAGGATATGATATGTGGATATAGAATGAGAATAAAATAAAGAAAAAAAAACCGGAGGAAAATACACAATAGCAGTTCAATATCAGGTAGCGAATCAATAATTGGAACATTTTATTTATAGAAATAACATGTAATATCCATATCTGTATATTATATTATTTATAACAAATCCAATATTTTAACTGGAAGCTTTTGTCGCAAATCTAGTGATTCAAGAAGTGGTAGTAAGAATTATACCACCATCTTTGTCCAGCTTTGTCAGTTTGAAAGAACACTTTGAGGACAAAGGATATGATACGAGGATATAGAATGAGAATAAAATAAAGAAGAAAAAACCGCAGGAAAATACACAATAGCAGTTCAATATCAGGTAGCGAATCAATAATTGGAACATTTCATTTATAGAAATAATATGTAATATCCATATCTGCATATTTGATTATTTATAACAAATCCAATATTTTAACAGGGATTTTTGATCGACTATCAAGTGATTCAAGAAGTAGTAGTAAGAGTTATACCACCATCTTTGTTCAGCTTTGTCAGTTTGAAAGAACACTTTAAGGACAAAGGATATTATATGAGGATATAGAATGGGAATAAAATAAAGAAGTAGATACAGTAGGAAAATATACAATAGCAGTTCAATATCCAGTAACGAATCAGTAACTGGAACATTTTATTCATAGAAATAACTTCAAATATCCATATCAACATATTATATTATTTATTTTTAAAATCCAATATTTTGTTGAGTAAAAAGTAAGATCATATAATTTCACTAGTTATTAGCATTAATTATGCAAACTAATAAATTAGTTAAATGGCCGAAACTATAGAACATCTCCGAATTGTGACTGCGATATTTTGTCCACACTCGAGAGAGAAAAAGAATAGTAGTAAGAGTGATACGACTGACCTGGCTTTGTCGTTTCGAACGAGCACTTTGAGGGTGAAGGATATGATACGGGGATATAGAATGAGAAGAAAAATAAAGAAGAAGAAGAAACGAGAAAAGACGAAGGAGAAAGGGAAAAAGCGTGGGATGAGAGGGTGTGAGCCTTATACACGAAGTATCCCTTATCGACATATGGTGACTAGAAACGTGTGCATACTATGCCGAGAGGTCAATCCGTAGATCGATATGAATATTTTCCGGGCGGCCTCCTACTGTCGGAGGATTGACCGAAATACCCGTACGAGCCGTTGCTTTTGCTGGTTCTGTACGAAATACTGCTGTACGAGGCTTTTGTCCGCCGGAGAAGGATCGTACACAGGCGCGACGACCCCGCTTATTCATCCCTCCATTTTATTCTGAACCAAGCCAAAGAGGAAGAGCCCCGCATAGTGTACCATCATTCTTATGTAGCATCATACGGCAAAGTGACCCACAATGTGCATAAGTTTTTCGTCTGTGCCGACGAAAAGTTCATTATTCATAATTATGCAGTGTAACATAAGAAATTAGCTTTTCTTTTGGTTACGCCACTGCCAAGGGTTCAGCAGGGCATAATTTCTACATGATGCAATAATAATAATAATAATAATAATAACAATAAGAAATTTATTTGTATTATTTTTATTATTATTAATTGGGAATTGATCAATTATTCATTTATATTTCCGCAAAGAAAGGTCGTAAATTACTAAACTGCGTTACGGTATTTTTACTCCCGACTATAATATGCAAATGATTCTTATTTAACCTTTTTTCATTTACCCAATTTGTTTATCAATTACAGTCATTTTTTCAGTCGGGAGTTTTTTAATTTTTATAAAATTAATTTTATTTCATCGTTTATTATTTCGATTATCACACGCTTGACGAATTAATCTCTCGACTATAATATGCGAATGATTCTTATTTAACCATTTTTCATTTACCCAATTTGTTTATCAATTACAGTCATTTTTTCAATCGGGAGTTTTTTAATTTTTATAAAATTGTTTTTATTTCATTGTTCATTATTTAAAATTACCACACCCTTGATTAATTAATCTCTCGACTGTAATACCGAATGATTCTTATTTAACCATTTTTCATTTATCCAATTTGTTTATCAATTACAGTAATTTTTTCAATCGGGAGTTTTTTTATTTTTATAAAATTATTTTTATTTCATCGTTTATTATTTCAGATTACCACACCCTTGACGAATTAATCTCTCGACTATAATATGCGAATGATTCTTATTTAACCATTTTTCATTTACTCAATTTGTTTATCAATTGCACTCATTTTTTCAATCGGGAGTTTTTTAATTTTTATAAAATTATTTTTATTTCATCGTTCATTATTTCAGATTACCACACCCTTGATGGATTAATCTCTCGACTATAATATGCGAATGATTCTTATTTAACCATTTTTCATTTACCCAATTTGTTTATCAATTACAGTCATTTTTTCAATCGGGAGTTTTAAAATTTTTATAAAATTATTTTTATTTCATCGTTTATTATTTCAGATTACCACACCCTTGATGAATTAATCTCTCGACTATAATATGCGAATGATTTTTATTTAACCATTTTTCATTTACCCAATTTATTTATCAATTGCACTCATTTTTTCAATCGGGAGTTTTTTAATTTTTATAAAATTATTTTTATTTCATCGTTTATTATTTCAAATTACCACACCCTTGATGAATTAATCTCTCGACTATAATATGCGAATGATTCTTATTTAACCATTTTTCATTTACCCAATTTATTTATCAATGACACTCATTTTTTCAATTGGGACTTTTTTAATTTTTATAAAATTATTTTTATTTCATTGTTCATTATTTCAAATTACCACGCCCTTGATGAATTAATCTCTCAACTATAATATGCGAATGATTCTTATTTAACCATTTTTCATTTATCCAATTTGTTTATTAATTGCACTTGTTTTTTTCAGTCGAGAGTTTTTACATTTTTTTCCATCGTGATGCTGAGGTACTGTGCCGTTATGCCGATAGATTGGCGAACCATTGTGAATACCAGAAAAAAGATCCATAGAAATAAAGGCTTTTGATTTTTCTTTTCACTCATAATAGTTGTTAGGGGTTGTACAAGCTACACGTGCATTCTTATTTTTCATTGCTCATCGCCATTTTGTCTGGCGATAAGAGATTATAAAAAAATAGATGAAAACGCCGAAGATTTTTTTACTATACTGCAGCTCACTAGCTGCTGGCCTCGTTTAAACAGCAAACAAGACCATTGATTTTAACAAAGGTATTTCTTTTTTTGTTCTTTTTCAGAACCGACGACCGAAATCGTTGGAGGTCCAGATCTCTACATCGATCATGGAAGCACTATCAATCTCACATGCATAGTTCTGCACAGTCCTGAGCCACCGGCTTACATTTTTTGGAATCACAACGATGCGGTATGTATTTTCTCTTTTTTATCTAATTTTATTATTTTAAGCATTTCTATTATTTTCAAATTATCTATTTCAAAGCTCAAACTTAAACTCACAATCAAAATTCACATAGTATTCATCATAAGAATTTCTTCTCTATTACTTACTTTCTCTTTTTTACTATTACGTCATTAATCAGATTAAATTGATTTATAAAAGAGATCATAAGATTTTATACAAAATCAAAAAATAAATTAAATAAAGCACAGTAAAGACATAGAATGTTCACAAAAATAATATCAACAAAAAATAAAAAATAAAAAATTATATACGAAGACTTTCAAAATCCAACCGAGAAAAAAAAATTCAAATGGACAGTAAGTGAATTTTGGTGACACTGCAATATCCAAGAAAAATGCACTTTATTATAATTCATTATATTGAAAATATAAATAGTATGTCTGTGTAAAATAATAATAATGCAATTCAGAAGAGACACTCAATAATATTTTATTCTCGGTTACTTTATTTTTATTTATTATGTAGAAAATAGAAATAGCTTGTCTATTTTTATTCTCCTTTACTTCATTTGTATGTATTATATTGAAAATAAAAATAGTTCGTCCGTGTATAGTAAAAATAATATTATTTAGAATAGACTCGCTGTATAATACTTTAATCTATACGATATTATTAACGTAGATAAAAATATATTTTACGGTATTCGAACGTCAAAAGTCTATATTAAATCACGACAAAAATTCCCCACAGATATTTATCAAGATATGAATAATAATTTAATTTATCAAGTGACGTTAACAAAAAAAATAATTACAGTCTGTCGTAATAGTAACTCGGGAGTTGTCGCAAAAATTTAATAATATAATAAGCGCGTATCTCAAAGTGGCCAATTGACCTATGATACGACAATGTTCGTAAAACTTTCTCTCCCTCTCTCTCTCTTTTAATCGATTAAATATTTCCATACTCGTGTTGCTGGGTTAACGAAGAGTTTTAAACTCCGGTGCTCGAGTACCAAGCTTACGTTGACAATATAGTAGCGATATACACGTGCAGAGGTCGACGCACGCCAACGTGCCTGCCTTGCGTCACCTCATCGCGAGGGTAATCTGTCGTTTATCGTCATGAAGAATGAAAATATGCCGTAAAGCCGAGAGAGCAACGACTCGATTCTGTAGGATCGTGTGACGCCAAGACTTCTCGTTAAAAATACAATAAAAATACCGCAAGGGTAAAACAAACTCACATCAATGAAATTTACTCACGATATCCGCATTTGATGAATTCGTGACTGAAACTCGTAGCTCTCCTTCAAACATTGCTGAATTTTACTAAAGGTCGGTATACCTTAAGGTTGGTGACCACCAAGCTTCCCGCGGGGGCTGCGGGGAGAAACGAGGTCCCTATGCTTTTGCATTGCGTGACGTCATCACTACCAACTTACTTACATCAAATGTTTGTGACTTTGAATTGGGTACTACGCAATGATTATGAGGTTTCGAATAGTTGATTAAAAAAAATAATGATCTAGAATTTAATTGCAATTGATAAATGTAAAGTTACATCCTTATTTGAAGATATAATATGAGCGCAAGAAATCTGGCAGCGCCGCATCAACGTTTCCAAAATTCGTGTTTCGAGGTTGGGAGCCGTGTGCGCCTGTACCTCGTTGTGAAGACGCGCGGCAGTTCGAGTGGCCGAGAGAGGTTAGGATGGCGGATTCCGAGAATATTCCAAGCATTTCGGGTAATAAGTCGAAGAAATTTCATTGGAAAGGAAGATGTTTATAAAACATACTTAATTACAAATATTATCGTTTGATAAATTTTATATTTTGAGAGATTCAAAAAGTATGAATATTGTTTCTGTGTTTGATTTGAATTACGCGCGCTTTCCGTCCGCCGCTTGTGCTACTCTAGACGAGGTCCCTATACTTTTGCATTGCGTGACGTCATCACTACCAACTTACTTATATCAAATGTTTGTGACTTTGAATTGGGTACCACGCAATGATTATGAGGTTTCGAATAGTTGATTTAAAAAAATAATGATCTAGAATCGAATTGCAATCGATAAATGTAAAATATCATCCTTATTTGAAGATATAATATGAGCGCAAGAAATCTGGCAGCGCCGCATCAACGTTTCCAAAATTCGTGTTTCGAGGTTGGGAGCCGTGTGCGCCTGTACCTCGTTGTGAAGACGCGCGGCAGTTCGAGTGGCCGAGAGAAGTTAGGATGGCGGATTCCGAGAATATTCCAAGCATTTCGGGTAATAAGTCGAAGAAATTTCATTGGAAAGGAAGATGTTTATAATACATACTTAATTACAAATATTATCGTTTGATAAATTTTATATTTTGAGAGATTCAAAAAGTATGAATATTGTTTCTGTGTTTGATTTGAATTACGCGCGCTTTCCGTCCGCCGCTTGTGCTACTCTAGACGAGGTCCCCATACTTTTGCATTACGTGACGTCATCACTACCAACTTACTTATATCAAATGTTTGTGACTTTGAATTGGGTACTACGCAATGATTATGAGGTTTCGAATAGTTGATTTAAAAAAATAATGATCTAGAATCGAATTGCAATCGATAAATGTAAAATATCATCCTTATTTGAAGATATAATATGAGCGCAAGAAATCTGGCAGCGCCGCATCAACGTTTCCAAAATTCGTGTTTCGAGGTTGGAAGCCGTGTGCGCCTGTACCTCGTTGTGAAGACGCGCGGCAGTTCGAGTGGCCGAGAGAGGTTAGGATGGGCAATACGTCGTTTCTACAGAACCCGATTCTACACATCACCGACTCAACACCACCGACTCTACACAACGGCAATTCGACACATGCCTCGATTCAACACAACAGCAATTCTACGCAGGCACAAATGTCACGAGCCAAATGCACAACGGCAATACTCTACACAGCCCAGATTCTACACAGTCACAACTGTCACGAGCCAAATTCACAACGGCAATACTCTACACAGCCCCGATTCTACACAGGCACAACTGTCACGAGCTAAATTCACCAAAGTCCCGATTCAACACATCACCGATTCTACACCGTCACCAACTCACATCCAATCATAGTGCGCCGATGAGTTGGAATACTTGAACGACATACGTTGATTGGATGCGAGTTGATGACTGTGTAGAATCAGGGCTGTGTAGAGTATTGCCGTTGTGAATTTAGTTCGTGACATTTGTGCCTGTGTAGAATCGGGACTGTGTAGAGTATTGCCGTTGTGCATTTGGCTCGTGACAGTTCTGACTGTGTAGAATCGGGGCTGTGTAGAATTGGGGTTGTGTCGAATTGGCAAGGGACCGATTCTACACCTCCCAACTCTGCACAAAGACAAGTCGACAAAAAAGTCGACACGAATGACTGTACACCCAGGCAACTCAACGTGTGTACAGTAGTAATTCAATATTTTTCAAAAAATTGGCAAACAAAAAGTGCTCAAACTCTGCACGGAATAAAAATGTCATTGATTCAAAAACAGTTGCCGGCTGCCAAAAATAAGGTGTCAATTTAATTTTGGCTTCGATCTTCGGCAATTTCGTAACAGATTGAAATAGTAACTCCGAAATTGGCAAAACAATATTTTGTAGTTTCAATGTTAAATGGGATGGTAAGAATAAGAAGGAAAGTTCATTTAAAAACACTTGTTTTTGGCAGCGTATAAGCGAATTGTTTTTGAATCAATGATTTCTTTTAGTGCCGACCTAGTTGAAGCACTTTTGGTTTGGCAATTTTTTTTTTAATGTTGAATTATTTATTCGCGATACGATTATTGCAATTGTTTTCTACAACCGATTGGTTATATTGTGTGGAATTTTGAACATTCTATATGATCCTGGCTATTTTTGGCAACGAATAATTCAAGCCCGAATTTTATTTTAGCCCAAGAAGCAAAAAATAAAAATCTATGGGTCCAAATATGGATCGTCAAAAACACCCATAAAATGTCTTATTTTTAACACGATACCGATATTACAAAATTGAAACGATGTTCAAGAAAACGATACTGCAAAAAATGTTATCTACGAATTTATATAACGTTCGAAAAATACTGTAAAATTATCTGCAGAAATGGACATGTCATATTGTATGAAGTTTTGAATATTGTATATGGGCCTGGCTATTTTTGGCACCAAATAATTTCAGACCGAATTTTATTTTAGCCCAAGAAGCAAAAAATAAAAATCTATGGGTCCAAATATGAATCATGAAATACACACATAATGTCTTATTTTTATCACGATACCGATATTACAAAATTCAAACGATGTTCGAAAAAATGTTATCTACGAATTTATATAGCATTCGAAAATAATGTAAAACAATCTGCAGAAATGGACATGTCATATTGTATGGAATTTTGAATATTCTATATGGGCCTGGTTATTTTTGGCAACGAATAATTCAAGCCCGAATTTTATTTTAACCCAAGAAGCAAAAAAATAAAAATCTATGGGTCCAAATATAGAACATCAAAAACACATAAATTTTTTAAATTTTTAACACGATACCGATACTACAAAATTCAAACGACGTTCGAAAAAACGATATTGCAAAAAATGTTATTCACGAATTTATAAAGCGTTCGAAAAATACTGTAAAACTATCTGCAGAAATGGACATGTCAATTTTTTGGTCAAGTGGTTTAGGCGGAGTTTTCCAAGTCGCAATTTCCGGATGCTTTCGATAGGCAGACGAGAGTTGTCGATAGTGAGATGGGAGAGTCGAGGGCCAGGATTATTGCCCACTTGAACGGTCCAATGTCATACAGGAATATATCCGATAGTGAGAAACGCTTCCGGAGCGAGAGTTCTGGTTGTGCCAGTGCACTTGGGGGTAAAATCCATCGAGAAACTGTGTTGGAAACTGGGCCAGGGTGAATAGAAGTCCCGCGGTTCCGTTGGTATGGTCCTCAAACTCACGCAGTATTTATTATTCAAGAGACTTTATATATATATATAGCGAGTAAAAATTCATAGACTTTAATATTAATCGATTGATGGCCGAAAACCTTGGAGGCAAAAAAGGCACACTTGAGAGTTGGAGCGAGTGTTGAAGGAGGTGCTCCTGGAGGGCATGGAAAATAATAATTGCACGGTCGATGGAGGAAGGATTCAGGTCGCCACTAGCCCCACTTTTTCCATTCCACTTCGTCATATCGAAACGTCACGGATAGCCGCCAAATTTTTTTGCTTCCCCGAGGGAATTTTGCATATATAGGCCATTCACAATCGCTCTGTTCGGTTAAAAGCAAATATGTGCACCACTCGAATAAAAAAAAAAGTATTTGGATTTTTTTACCCCCAAGAGATTAATCTCTTGGGGGTAAAAAAGAAGAAGAATTACTATGCCTATATTATTATTTATTGGATAAGTATAATAACTCAAAGCCATTCATTCATATTGCAAGAGTCAAATTTTTCTATTCTACACAATAATTCATTTTAATAATTTAGTTCAAAAAAAAAATTTCCGATAAATACATTAATTGCACAGCTAAAATTTAATCTAATAATAGAAAAAAAATTGTAAGCATCAGAAGTTATTTCTAAATTTTTTGTCTATTTTACTGCGAGTAAAATTTAAATGATTGCATAAAATTGAATCAACTATTTGCGATTTCCCTTATGCACAGCTAAAATTTAAGCTAATAATAGAAAACAAGATTCTAAGTGTCAGAACTTATTTCTAAATTTTTTGTCTATTTTACTGCGAGTAAAATTTAAATGATTGCATAAAATTGAATTAACTATTTGCGATTTCCGTTATGCACAGCTAAAATTGAAGCTAATGATAGAAAAAAAGATTCTAAGCGTCAGAACTTATTTAAACATTTTTTTGTCTATCTTACTGCGAGTAAAATTTAAATGATTGCATAAAATTGAATCAACTATTTGCGATTTCCGTTATGCACAGTTAAAATTTAAGCTAATAATAGAAAGAAAAATTCTAAGCGTCAGAACTTATTTAAAAATTTTTTTGTCTATCTTACTGCGAGTAAAATTTAAATAATTGCATAAAATTGAATCAACTATTTGCGATTTCCGTTATGCACAGCTAAAATTGAAGCTAATAATAGAAAAAAAGATTCTAAGCGTCAGAACTTATTTTAAAAATTTTTTGTCTATCTTACTGCGAGTAAAATTTAAATAATTGCATAAAATTGATTCAACTATTTGCGATTTCCGTTATGCACAGCTATAATTCAAGCTAATAATAGAAAAAAAGATTCTAAGCGTCAGAACTTATTTCAAAATTTTTTGTCTATTTTACTGCGAGTAAAATTTAAATGATTGCATAAAATTGAATCAACTATTTGCGATTTCCGTTATGCACAGCTAAAATTGAAGCTAATAATAGAAAAAAAGATTCTAAGCGTCAAAACTTATTTTTAAATTTTTTATCTATTTTACTGCGAGTAAAATTTAAATGATTGCATAAAATTGAATCAACTATTTGCGATTTCCGTTATGCACAGCTAAAATTGAAGCTAATGATAGAAAAAAAGATTCTAAGCGTCAGAACTTATTTAAACATTTTTTTGTCTATCTTACTGCGAGTAAAATTTAAATGATTGCATAAAATTGAATCAACTATTTACGATTTTCGTTATGCACAGCTAAAATGTATGCTTATAATAGAAAAAAAAATGTAGGTGTCAGAACTTATTTAAAATTTTTTTGTCTATTTTACTCCGAGTAAAATTTAAATGATTGCATAAAATTGAGTCAACTATTTGCGATTTCTGTTATGCACAGCTAGAATTTAAGCTAATAATAGAAAAAAAATCGTAAGCGTCAGAACTTATTTTTAAATTTTTTGTCTACTTTGTTTTGAGTAAAATTTAAATGATTGCATAAAATTGAATCAACTATTTGCGATTTCCGTTATGCACAGCTAAAATTGAAGCTAATGATAGAAAAAAAGATTCTAAGCGTCAGAACTTATTTAAAAAAATTTTTTTCTATCTTACTGCGAGTAAAATTTAAATAATTGCATAAAATTGAATCAACTATTTGCGATTTCCGTAATGCACAGCTAAAATTTAAGCTAATAATAGAAAAAAAGATTCTAAGCGTCAGAACTTATTTAACAATTTTTTTGTCTATTTTACTGCGAGTAAAATTTAAATGATTGCATAAAATTGATTCAACTATTTGCGATTTCCTTTATGCACAGCTAAAATTTAAACTAATAACAGAAAAAAAGATTCTAAGCGTCAAAACTTATTTTTTAATTTTTTGTCTATTTTACTGCGAGTAAAATTTAAATAATTGCATAAAATTGAATCAACTATTGGCGATTACCGTAATGTAATATTGTTTTTGTAATTGCCTACGTGAGCCTAATCATTAAGATCTTCAGTCAATTGCTCCTCAAAGGTTGCTCAGAATAATTGGCGTATTCAGACACGAGTTGAATAGAGAGAACGGAGACGTATAATTCCTATCAATGCCGAGTGCCCGCTCAATTTCTCAGACCACCTAAGATGTTAATACGGATTACAGTATGTATGCATATATGCATATATTTGTCTGCAAAGCGAACTTCAGCATGAATACCTCGATGCTGCTTCGTAATGCTATGAACGCATACGTCTTACCGATAATCTGATTGAACATCTATTTGAGAGTTGGTGAAACCTTCCGAGTGAGACTACCGGACGTAAAGTCAGGAATGGCGGAGAAGCAGCAGTGGCAGCCCGAGCCGCGAACCACTTCCGGAAGTCCCGTTCCGATAAGCGCCTCCTGCGGTACTCGCCTCGACGATCGATCGTCTCGGACTCTTGTAATGCAACTTTGAGCGCTTGGTGCAAATAGGACAACTCCGTCTAGCGCTTGACGTTAAACCCGCCAGACGTCGTTATAATCCTGACGCTTCTTTCACGATTTATCGACAGTTTTATCAATACCATGAAATGGAAAAATAAATTAAGGAGATCACGGATAAAAATAGATTTTACGATACCATTAAGATTTCTTTATAGAAACACAAATATTCACATAAAAGCGCAAAGCACTTTCTGTTAATCGATTTTGTGATGATCGTTGTGGCAAAAATGACACTTGACACATTTTTTGCATAAATTACCATTGGTACGTTTTGTATGCAAAGTTAAAAATTGTCGGACAACAAATTGATATTAAGTATTTCGCTAGTATTTCGTTTATTTTTTTTTTAATGACAGTTGTGGCATCAATGGAATTTTCATATTTTTGCACAAATAACTACAAGGGGAAAAATGATTAGCTATAATTATGGGCTATTAATGAAAAATTACTGATATTTGGATAATAATTCTGTTCATTTCAATAAATCAAATATTATTCGGAAAAATAAATTAAAGAGATCATGGATAAAAATAGATTTTACGATACCATTAAGATTTTTTATAGAAACACAAAGATTCGTATAAAAGCGCAAAAAAAATTTCGTTAATCGATTTTGTGATGACGGTTTTCGCAAAAATGACACTTGAACATTTTTTGCACAAATTACCATTGGTACGTTTTGTGTGCAAAGTTAAAAATTGTCGGACAACAAATTGATATTAAAGCCGCTCGCTAGTATTTCGTTTATTTTTTTTTTTAATGACAGTTGTGGCAAAAATGGAATTTTCACATTTTTGGACAAATAACTACATGGGGGAAAAGATTAGTAATAATTATGGGCCATTAATGAAAAATTACTGATATTTGGGTAATAATTCTGTTCATTTCAATAAATCGAACATTATTCGGAAAAATAAATTAAAGAGGTCATGGATAAAAATAGATTTTACGATACCATTAAGATTTTTTTATAGAAACACAAATATTCGTATAAAAGAGCAAAGCAATGTCCATTAATCAATTTTGTGATACCGATTATGGCGAAAATGACACTTGAATTTTTTTTGTATAAATTACCATTGGTACGTTTTGTATGCAAAGTAAAAAATTGTCGGACAACAAATTGATATTAAAGCCGCACACTAGTATTTCGTTTATTTTTTTTTTTTAATGACAGTTGTGGCAAAAATGGAAATTTCACATTTTTGCACAAATAACTACAAGGGGAAAAAGATTAGTAATAATTATGTGCCATTAATGAAAAATTACTGATATTTGGATAATAATTCTGTTCATTTCAATAAATCAAATATTATTCGGAAAAATAAATTAAAGAGATCATGGATGAAAATAAATTTTACGATACCATTAAGATTTTTTATAGAAACACAAAGATTCGTATAAAAGCGCCAAACAATTTTCGTTAATCGATTTTGTGATGACGGTTATGGCAAAAATGATACTTGAATATTTTTTGCATAAATTACCATTGGTACGTTTTGTATGCAAATTTAAAAATTGTCGGACAACAAATTGATATTAAAGCCGCACGGTAGTATTTCATTTATTTATTTTTTTTTTTAATGCGAGTTGTGGCAAAAATGGAATATTCATATTTTTGCACAAATAACTACATGGGGAAAAAGATTAGTAATAATTATGGGCCACTAATGAAAAATTACTGATATTTGGGTAATAATTCTGTTCATTTCAATAAATCGAACATTATTCGGAAAAATAAATTAAAGAGATCACGGATAAAAATAAATTTTACAATACCATTAAGACTTTTTATAGAAACAGAAATATTCATATAAAAAAGCAAAGCAATTTCCATTATTCAATTTTGTGATACCGATTATGGCGAAAATGACACTTGAATTTTTTTTTGTATAAATAACCATCGGTACATTTTATATGCAAAGTTAAAAATTGTCGGACAACAAATTGATATTAAAGCCGCACGCTAATATTTCGTTTATTTTATATTTTAATGACAGTTGTGGCAAAAATGGAATTTTCATATTTTTGCACAAATAACTACAAGGGGAAAAAAGATTAGTAATAATTATGTGCCATATATGAAAAATTACTGATATTTGGGTAATATTTACGGTGAAAACCAAGAAAAGTTACATTTCAATAAAAATTACCGTGTATTCCAGTATTTTTTCTCTTCCGTTTTCTGTAATACATCACGAAAAATTCAATGTATTTGCTCTTAAAAAGTCCGATGTTATTCCAATAATTTTTACTGTCGAATTAAAACAGGAAAAAATCTTGTGTTTTCGTCCTGAATCACACATCTCATGGGAATTGCAGTAAAATGTGCTCGGAATTGGATGAATTATCCATGTTTTTTTTCTTTTCGTGTATTCATGTACGACTAGGAGATCTTATAATGAATTTGAAGCAGAGTAGTGTAAATGGGGTGACAGCAAAATTGGCAATAATACGTCCCGGGTTCCATTAAGGACATTAAGCTTGACCGAGAGCTCTCGTATATTCTCTACTGTATCTGTATACCGCGTGAAATTTGCCTTAGAAAGGGTATCGCTGTACGCTCTTAATAATGCATTATAGCCTAAGAGACAGTGATATAACCACCATAATTTGAAACCGTAGAAGAAGAATAATTCTCTCTCTCCCTGAATAGGTTATAAGGCTTTATTAACGTCTGGGATTTTAACCATCTTTCGTTGCATTAAAAATTTGATAGACGATAATATTCAATAGAAGAATAACTCGTGACAAGAGTAGAGCAGCAGGATAACCACTTCTCGCAAGAGCGAGCTTAATCTGAATTGCGGTTGAAGCTGGTGGAAATTCGGCAGAGCAGGATAATTATTTACCTGAGCCTGCGGAGTTTCCTGAGAGTTTGAAGCCATCTACTCACACTGAGCGATATTTAGATAAGGGTCTCTCTCACTCTCTTGGAGACTTACTCAACGCATGTAATATCGCCTAAAACACTTGGAACATTGTCGCGACTGTACTTAATGAGATAAATACATGTGCAAAATAAGCACGGTAATTTATTTTGCTAATTTTTCGCCCCCAGAAAAAAAATCTTGTTAACGGGACTAGAATCTACACTGAGAAAAAAATATGTTAGAATGAACTAAATCGACGTTCACCCTCGTTCAAATGAATTTTTAGTTGGTATAACAAATATTTTGGTTACCGCAAATATATTTTAGTCAACTGAATCAAATAATTATTGAAGATACTAAACATTTGGTTGTCCGAGGGCAAACGCCGATTTAGTTAATTTCTACATTTTTTTTCTCAGTTTACGCATCGGAAATAAAATTTCTTATTTGGATGCCGACCTACTAGACTTCCATTTACCTCAAATAAATTTTTTTATTTGTAATTAATATACTTGTTGAATAGTAAATATATTAAAATCTAAGAAATATTTATTTGGGTCGGCAGTTATATAAATGTTGATTAAAAAAAAAAATTTATTGGGATATTCCTCACTTATCCCTTAGAGAAGCTCAGAAACTGCCTCCCGCTCGGCAGTTGGCGCGCAAACCAGTGCGCGACTAAGCGGTCACCCATCCAAGTTATGACCGCAAATAATGCTGCTTAACTCTGGGGACCGCCGAAGCCACACACCGACCGCGCGTCCACTGCTGTCGATTTAAAGGATATATAATTTTTATACAAATATACGACAAGAATTAAATCAAATCGATAAATGTTGCATGTTGATAATAATAAACTCCAATGATGAAAGGAAATAAATATATATTGGATTATAAGATAGTTCTAATTGATTTTATTAAAAAATATCTAATACATATATTTGGTCGTTTTGACTAGATCTTTTTTCCGGATTAAGAAAGTATTTAGTAGCAATAAATAAAATATTTTTTTAGTATCCGCTGCATAGTGAAAATTGATTCAAATAAATAAATATGTTGAAAATTAAAAAAACTGAAAAATTGAATGAAATACAGATTTGTTGGAGGGAAAGTAAATTTTCGTTGATTGCAATAATTTAATGTTGAATAGATTATTTTAGTTAATATTACCAAATCTTTTTTCTGGGTGCGCTATGCTTTGTAGTTTCTTTGTATCCAGACCTTGATTTTTCTGGAATATCTTTTGTTGAATTTCTCAATGGAAATAAGGACTTTTTAAGTAAAAAAATAAAATTGTCTCTTCTAAAAAACGTTTTGAAAAATGGGTTTTCAAAAGATTTTAATAATATAGGAAATTATAAAAACGAAATCGGAAGTCACAATTGAAAATTAGCTTAAATTTTTATGGACTTCTTCTTTGAACTGTTTTTCGTGCATGCAAAAAATCGTATACAAGTAATTGAATGGAATTCTCTTAAAATCGAAAAAAAAATTGATCTCTGGCTCCAGTACATCATGAGACAGTGGCGAGGGAAAGACACGGAAAAAGAGCGGCGGAGAGGAAACAATGGTAAAAAAAATATGTAAGCTAATTTTCGTGATTGAAAGTTTTTTATGCACAAATTGGTATATTAAATTTAAAGGCACAAATGTGATAGAAAACTTTTACAGTAGGGACAGATAGGTAGTGGCAAAAACAGAAGCAGTTAAGTAGAGGAGCAGTTCATTTTTTGCTTCCTTCAGGAAGCTTTGATTTTATTTCCATCGCCCAATAATTCGTTTTAGAAGAAAATGTTCAGTTGCAAAAAAATTAATAAAATAATAGAACATCAACTGGAAAAGCGCGTGGAGGATTTTTATGCATAAACTCATAATCGAAATTTAATATACAATTTATGGTATAAAATTCATGCACTTTTCCAGTAAAATTAAAGAAAATTATTGAATGTACTGTACTGTACATTAATTTTACATTACACTTATTTATGCATAAAAACTTCCAGTAAAAGTACATTAAATTTTAAGTAGATTTTTTTACACTTTAATATAAAAAAGGCTGCAAAGTAGAACTTTGCAAATTGCTTCCTCATTATTGTTGGATTTTTACAAATCTCCCGAGTCAAAATTTAAACCCTTCCAACACCCTTCGTTGAATAAAAATGGGTAAAATATGCCACTTTTCGAGGTTCATACAAGAGTCTAAGAACCTCATCTCACTCTGTACAACCTAATTGGAGGTCCAAACATAAGAATTTCAGTCTACGGCAGACTTCGTTTACTCCATTCGGGTAATATCTGCCACTTTCGGAGGTTTTGACGAGTGTCAAAGGAATAGAGGAATCTCCATTTACCCCGCGGGACTGCTACATTTAGGTTTTGAAGAGGATCTAATTTTCAACTCGGGCTACCTCTATGAGGAAGCATGTAAATCTATTTTGGCTTCCACATAGAGAAAGCTTTGTAAAAATCCAACAATAATGAGGAAGTAATTTGCAAAGTTCTACTTTGCAGCCTTGTTTAAAAAAATTTTAAATGGCACTAGTTTTGAACCCCTTGGCAGATTCTCGCCAGATTCGAACTGATGCTTAGTTTACCCACACTCTACTTGTGGACCAAATTTGAGCCCGATATCTTAAAAATTGCAGAAGTTAGAGCACGAACAAAAAATTCAAAATTCCATATATTTTAAACCCCTTAACGGATTGACTTCAAATTCACTCCCAAACTTTATTTAATAACAGTCCACTTGTGGACCAAATTCGAGCCCGATATCTTAAAAATTGCGAAAGTTAGAGCACGAACAAAAAATGTAAAAAAATTTAAAAATGCCATAAATTGTGAACCCCTTAACGGATTGACACCAAATTTAATCCCAAACACTATTTGATAACAGTCCACTTCTGGCACAAGTTTGAACCGGATATCATACAAATTGCGGGAGTTAGAGCCCGAGCTGAGATTCTCCAAAAAATTCAAAATGCCATAAATTTTTAACACCTGGATGAATTAACTCCAAATTCAATCCCATACCTTGTTTAATGACAGTTTACTCGTGGAGCCCGATATCGTAAAAATTGCGACGGCTATTGTGCTAACAATTAAGGTAGTTCTGTCGCTTCACGCTCACTTCGCATAAGTTTCCGAAAAATGAGAGCGAATTGCAAACACTTCTTGATGATATAAAAATCTGAAAAAAATCATGCATATTTAAAATACTTAAGACATTATTTCGACATAATAATAATTACAAAATGTTATTAGCAAATTGATGAAAAATAAAAATGTTCAACAAATCTTCCGACAACCTAATTTTTTTGTTTCGATGAAAATGATTCGTTCATTTTTCTGAGTACGTATGAATTTTTTCAAATTTTTTTCTTTGCTTTGAATTTTGTGATTTTTTCCATGTAAAAAATCGAAAAATTCAAAGCAAAGAAAAAAATTTGAAAAAATTCATACGTTCTCAGAAAAATGAACAAATCATTTTCACCGAATCAAAAAAATGAAGTTGTCGGAAAATTTGTTAAACAATTTTATTTTTCATCAATTTGTTAATAACATTTTGGAATTATTATTATGCCGAATTAATGTCTTCAGCATCTTTAATATGCATGATTTTTTACAGATTTTTATATCATCGAGAAATGTTTGCAATTCGCTCTCATTTTTCGGAAACTTATGCGAAGTGAGCGTGAAGCGACAGAACTACCTCAATTATGTATACACACACATACAGACATTTTTTCTAAACCACTTTTCTCGACGTTTTAGTCCATTCTGAGTGTCCTGACATGAAAATCTCGAAAAAAAAAATGTCACGTAAACAAAGCAAAATCATTTGATAAATCGGAAGTCAGTCTTGGCAATTTACCGAGTTGAACGAAAACTCCAGTTAAACGTATATGTGCAATGATTTATGCAATGAACCAAACATTATACCCTGTGACAAGGGCCGGTATCGTTGGTCCTTATAGGATTTCTAACATACGAAGCGGTACGTCCTTTTGGAAGTCCTGGGGGAATTCAGCGAGGACCACAAACCCGTGGCTGCTGTTACTACCAACCAAGCGAGCATAGATGGTCTCTGGGCAAAGCTACCAAAACGATAAGAAGATCCCGCGAATCGGCCGATGGGAATACCACGAAATTCCAATTCTCGTGCGATAAAGTTTATCGATCAGTGGTTGCCTCGACGTCGAACACTTTGCTCAATATACTGAACGGTTGAACGTTGCTTTGGCTATAGGCGAGAAGGCCAACGGTGCTCGAAGAAGCGTAGAGCAACGCTTCCGGTTTCTCTCGCTCCAATAAACTCGCTTCCTCTATGACCGCCTTCAAGTTTTGTAGTCCCAACAGGCACTGCTGTTGCCCGCCAACCTTCCAACCAACGTAAATACGTTGCAGTCGAATGGTTTTCTTCGACGGTGCGTACTCCACTGCAGGTCCTGTGAAATCGATTGGTCAATGTATAACAGAGCGTATAATATTACATTCGCGATGTTTCCCTTTGACCAACAGGCTGTATAATTATGATCAGACACTCGTCAGCTCTCAAGTATTGACCACTGATATTATAAACACTGTTAGAAATTATTGGAAGTTTTTATTCATAAACTCGTCATCGAAATTTAATATACACCCAGAAAAAAGATTTCGTAATATTAACTAAAATTACCTATTCAACATTTCATTATTTCAATGAACGACAATTTACTTTCCCTCCAAAGAATATGTATTTCATTCAATTTTTCATTTTTTTTTATTTCCAACATATTTATTTATTTGAATCAACTTTCACTGTGCAGCGGACACTAAAAAAATATTTTATTTGTTGCTACTAAATACTTTTTTAATCCGGAAAAAAGGTCCAGTTAAAACGACCAAATTCATGTATTAGATATTTTTAAATAAAATCAATTAGAACTGTCTTATAATCCAATATATATTTATTTCCTTTCATCATTGGAGTTTATTATTATCAACATGCAACATTTATCGATCTGATTTAATTCTTGTCGTATATTTATATAAAAATAATGTATTCTTTGAATCAGCAACAGTGGACGCGCGGTCGGTGTGTGGCTTCGACCATATCGTTATGGTGACAGTCAAGCACCGAGAAAGTACCGAGCAAATAAGAAGCTCAACAAATATCATTATATAGATTCTTTTATTATTCATTATTTTTATAAAGAAAACTGCTTACCATTAAGACCGTATGCGAGCGAGCAAAATGGTATTAATCAGAAATTATGGTTGTTTTTATGTGTTTAATGAAACCATTAGTGTGAAATAATGATTGTACCATGAACTTCAATAAACATTTTCAAAAAAAAAAGTGTGTGGCTTCGACGGTGTCCAGAGTTCAGCGGCATTATTTGCGGTCATAACTTGGATGGGTGACCGCTTAGCCGCATACTCAAGAACTGAACTCAACTGCCTTGACAATCGGGCTGAAATTTAGCACACATGTGAAGCAGGTCGAAGCCTTTGTTTGTGATAATTTTCGAAAAAATTCAAAAATATGTTCAAATTTTATTTAACTGCATTGTTCGAAAAATGTCTGTACGCGCTCTAGCATCCGTACATTTTTATCTAGGGAGGTAAATCATTTTGTATAAATAAAACTATGTTAAAGGAGGCTTGGGATTGAATTTGTGATAAATCTATTAAAAAATTTCGGTTTTTATGGGATTTTGAATTTAAAAAAAAAATCGTTTTACTCTAACTCTCGTCAAATTTCATCAAAATAACTGAAATTTTCTACACACGAAAAATAACATTCAGCGCTGCTCCGTACCAAATTTGGTGATGATCGATAAAGCGGTTTCGATTTTACGTGATTTTGTGCAAAATTGTGCTTTCTACTTTGCAACTTTTTTTAGGAATTGTACAAATCAAGCAATATCTGTCTATTATTCGTTCGAGTATTCGTCGTGGCATGTTGAGTGTCTGTGAGTTTTGTTCCACTTTTACTCGAACGTGTCACTGTAATTTTTTGAAAAATATTGGTCATCCCTTCAAATATTATTCGTCCAGAAATTGGTCGTGGCATTCTCTAGTAGTTTAATCACTGTAACATTTTCAAATATTTTTTTTACATCATGGAATAATTTCTGGCTGCTCTGCCAATCTTTCTATAGATTTTGTCCATCTCACTGCAGATTCTATAAAATTAATAGCAAAATTAAAATTGTCCGAAAACGTGGAAAAAAATGTAATTTTATTGAAAAGTAGCTAACATTACGAAGATTGTCGCATATGCGCATTATAATAATTTAAAAAAACAGTCTATGCATTTTTATATTTTTTCGTAACTTTTAAATGAATCAAACATTCGAATTTACTGAATCTACGATTTTTTCATAATCCTACTCCTTTTCTACTCACAGTCAAACCCCATTACGAAGCCCATATCGAATTTATGACAGTTTAACTTTGACGCTAGCATTTTGTTTCAGACATGAACGAAGTTAAATTAGATTCCACCACGGCCAAGCCGTTTATAATTACTCTAAAGCAATTTAAACAAACACGTGGCGTTCACGATGACGTGTAAATAGAACCTCCATGAGAACCCTATAAAGGTAACCAGGAAATGTTAAGAAATAGATGAATATCGCACGGAAATAAATAATTGGTTGAATAGGCTCCAAGCAACAAAATTAGTTGGGTCAATAAACTATTTGGTTACAGTAACAAATCATTTATTTGAGGTGAAAAACCAGTTGAATAGGCCAGCAAATTAATTGGTTGGTATTTAACGAATTTGGTGTCACAACCAACTAATTTTTTCGGTCCAACGAAAAAACTGGTTAACCTAGCTAATTTAGTCTCTTGGAGCGTATTTAGCCATGTCAATGTTTGAGGCAATCAATTATTTCTCTCCGTGCGTGAGAACCTAAATACCTGCAATTTAATTATTGCCATTTGTAATTTATGCTATTCATCGCCTATATATAATAATAATTTCGATCACTTGACGAAATACGTGCTCTGAAAATAACTTTAATAAGTGAATTTTACTTCCATATTAACTAATTATTATTATCGAAGATGAATTCTCCACTACTAATATCATTACGATAATAATCGTATACGATAATATCGTAATATGAAAATAAATTATTATTGATTATAAAATCTTTATTTCAAAACATTTTCAATAATTTATTTAGAGAAAACAATAAATGAATAAAAATAAAGATTACATCGAAATGAATTGACACTTGGAGAAAAAAAAAATTACTAATTTTTCTATTTTCTGCAACATGAATAGAATTGGTAATTTCAAGCTTGTCCAAAATCCTGGACAAAATCGTTGATCCAGAATTGCTCATCTAAATGACTTAATATTAAAAAAAAAAGTGAACATAAAATAAAGCAATAAAATTACTTATTTTTTTATACTTTCTGTAACATGAACAGAATTATCGTAATGGATCTTCGACATATGAAATTAAATTATTATTGATTATAAGAGCTTTATTTTTAAATATTTTGAATAATTTATTTAGAGAAGACAATAAATGAATAAAAATAAAGATTACATCGAAATGAATTGACACTTGGAGAAAAAAAAATGACTCACTTTTCTATTTTTTGCAACATGAATAGAATTGGTAATTTCAAGCTTGTCCAAAATCCTGGAAAAAATCGTTGATCCAGAATTGCTCATCGAAATGAATTAATATTTTTAAAAAAAGTGAACATAAAATAAAGCAATAAAATTACTTATTTTTTTAATATTTTCTGTAACATGAATAGAATTGTCGAAATGGATCTTCGACATAAGAAATTAAATAATTATTGATTATAAGAGCTTTGTTTTTAAATATTTTAAATAATTCATTTGGGGAAGACAATAAATGAATAAAAATAAAGATTACATCGAAATGAATTGATACTTGGAGAAAAATAAAATTACTCATTTTTGTATTTTCTGCACCATGAATAGAATTGGTAATTTCAAGCTTGTCCAAAATCCTGGACAAAATCGTTGATCCAGAATTGCTCATCGAAATGACTTAATATTAAAAAAAAAAAGTGAACATAAAATAAAGCAATAAAATTACTTATTTTTTTATACTTTCTGTAACATGAATAGAATTATCGTAATGGATCTTCGACATATGAAATTAAATTATTATTGATTATAAGAGCTTTATTTTAAAATATTTTAAATATTTCATTTGGGGAAGACAATAAATGAATAAAAATAAAGATTACATCGAAATGAATTGACACTTGGAGAAAAAAAAATTACTCACTTTTCTATTTTTTGCAACATGAATAGAATTGGTAATTTCAAGCTTGTCCAAAATCCTGGAAAAAATCGTTGATCCAGAATTGCTTATCGAAATGACTTAATATTTAAAAAAAAAAGTGAACATAAAATAAATCAATAAAATTACTTATTTTTTTTATACTTTCTGTAACATGAATAGAATTATCGTAATGGATCTCCGACATATAAAATTAAATTATTATTGATTATAAGAGCTTTGTTTTTAAGTATTTTAAATAATTCATTTGGGGAAGACAATAAATGAATAAAAATAAAGATTAGATCGAAATGAATTGATACTTGGAGAAAAAGAAAAGTACTCATTTTTCTATTTTCTGCAACATGAATAGAATTGGTAATTTCAAGCTTTTCCAAAATCCTGGATAACTTCGTTGATCTAGAATTACTGGCGTTAATTTTTGTGATTCGTTCGTGAAACAAACGACCGTAAAATAAAGCGTGCCTTGAGTCGGACGAATGTTTTCATCTGCCACAAGATGAAGAGAGAAACGTGAAGATGGCGAGGAGAGCAAGAAGCAGCTGGCGTGTTCGAAGAGTATGGATATATATCCTTGGATCCTAATCTAGGATCCAAAGGAGCACCATTAGCTCTCTCTCTCTCTCTCGTTCAACGAGGCTACGTGGCTCGAAAGCTAATTAAAAGAATTTTCAAGCCAGCTCAATGCTGCCACTGTGCCATTCTGTCCGAAGGGATTGAGAGAAGCGGTACCTTATTCGAGCAGTGATTTTGGGACATCGCCAGAAAAACGGAACGGGAGAAAACGGCGTCTTCGCTCGCGAGTCTGCCAAATTGGCGTGCCCGACGAGAATTCCACTGAATGAAAGAGAGAAGGAGACTTGAATAATCACGCATTTCATTGATTCTCGAGACGCCGAGAAGGCAGAAGCTCTGGAGGCAGAAGCAGCAGCTTCGAAACCGTCGCATGCTCTTTCACCCCAAACGCTAGATAGATACATGTTCGGATATAAAAGATAATAATGTACATATTTCTCGTGGATGGGAAGGGAGGGGGTGGGAGTGGACAAGATGCAGGGTCGAGGGGTCAGGACGTACTCCAGGGTTGTCTTATTAAATCCTGGCAATAAATATCAGGTGCGGAGGAGATTGTTTGAAATTTATGGGGTCGAACAGCCATTCGGTTGAGTCAAGACTCATACATTACTGTGCAGTGGTTGGTAACGATCGTAGCTTATTGTTACGAATTTTCTGGTGATAAAACTCTGTGCACTGAATATGAGATTTTTTTTAAATCATAGGAATAATATATTCATTTTTTGCTTCCTCATAGAGGAAATTTTGTTTTCGTGAACATTTTTTTTTCGAGATTTTCATGTCAGGACACTCAGAATGGTCTAAATCGTCGAGAAAAGTGGTTTAGAAAAAATGTCTGTGTGTGTGTGTGTGTGTGTGTGTGTGCGTATGTGCACAACTTTTTGTTAGCACGATAGCCGTCACAATTTTTAAGATATCGGGCTCAAATTTGAACCACGAGTAAACTATCGTTAAACAAGGTATGGGATTCAATTTGGAGTTAATCCATCAAGGTGTTCGAAATTTATGGCATTTTGAATTTTTTGGAGAATGTCAGCTCGGGCTCTAACTCCTGCAATTTTTATGATATCCGGCTCAAACTTGGACCAGAAGTGGACTGTCACCAAAGTGTTTGGCTTTAAATTTGGTGTCAATCCGTTAAGGAGTTCACAATTTATAGCATTTCAAAATTTTTTTACATTTTTTGTTCGTGCTCTAACTTTCGCAATTTTTAAGATATCGGGCTCAAATTTGGCCCACAAGTGGACAGTTATTAAATAAATGGGTTTGGGAGTGAATTTGACGTCAATCCGTTAACGGGTTTAAAATTTATGGCATTTTGAATTTTTTGTTCGTGCTCTAACTTCCGCAATTTTGAAGATATCGGGCTCAAATTTGAACCACGAGTAAACTGTCGTTAAACAAGGTATGGGATTGAATTTAAAGTTAATCCATCAAGGTGTTCGAAATTTATGGCACTTTGAATTTTTTGGAGAATGTCAGCTCGGGCTCTAACTTCCGCAATTTTTATGATATCCGGCTCAAACTTGGATCAGAAGTGGACTGTCTTCAAATAGTGTTTGGGATTAAATTTGGTATCAATCCGTTAAGGAGTTCACAATTTATGGCATTTTAATTTTTTTTTACATTTTTTTGTTCGTGCTCTAACTTTTGCAATTTTTAAGATATCGGGCTCAAATTTGGTCCACAAGTGGACTGTTATTAAATAAAGTTTGGGAGTGAATTTGACCTCAACCCGTTAACGGGTTTTAAATTTATGACATTTTGAATTTTTTATTCGTGCTCTAACTTCCGCAATTTTGAACATATCGGGCTCAAATTTGGTCCACAAGTAGAGTGTAAGTAAAATAAGCATCAGTTCGAATCTGGCGAGAATCTGTCAAGGGGTTCAAAACTAATGCCATTTCAATTTTTTTAAACAAGCCTGCAAAGTAGAACTTTGCAAATTGCTTCCTCATTATTGTTGGATTATTACAAAGTTTCCTCTATGAGGAAGCCAAAATTAACATGCTTCCTCATAGAGGTAGATATGTAAAAATCCAACAATAATGAGGAAGCAATTTGAAAAGTTCTATTTATTTAATTTTATATGGGTAGGGAATCAGTGTATGGGAATAAATACTTCTTCTGCGATGTAACTCAAAAATTCTATTGGAGAGATCGCAGCTTATTGTTACGAATTTTCTGGTGATAAAACTCTGTACACTGAACATGAGATTTTTTTTAAATCATAGGAATGATATATTAATTTTTTTTAAATTTCACATGGGTAGAGAATCAGTGTATGGGAATAAATACTTCTTCTGTGATGTAACTCAAAAATTCTATTGGAGAAATATTGTAAATTTGGTAAAAAATATTATTTCGTGGTTTTCATCTAAAAAATCATTAGTAATTGATATAAAATTGTCAGTAAAATGATGACTATGTAATTCAAAAATTCTATTGGTGAAATATTGCCAATTTGAGAAAAAATATATTTCCGTGTTTTTCATCGAAAAAAAATCTTTAGTAATTGATGAAGAATTGTCAGTAAAAATATTTTTGTGAATAACAATTTTTTTTATAAAAATGCAAAAATCTCATTCAAATTTGTACTGTATTGATTCGTCATCATTTCATTACATCGGAAACGAGTTACGAATGCAAAGCGTATCAAATTTCTAACGATAGGATAGTCCCAAACTCGATTTGTTCATAATATTATATCAAATCGAGAAGAGCGAAACGCGAATTCCAGATAATACCGTCTATGACGTTTTCAAACTCCGTAATATGCCAATAATAATGAATATTTAATCATATTAAACTGTAATTAAACGTGCTGGTATAATTAAGTATGCAAAATAATAGTAATTTTCTAAATGAGACACGACAGCTTGAGGCCTATTTTCATTGTCATTCGTGAATAGAACAGGAATGTCCATATTGCCTTCAAAGTGGAATTTGGAAACTCGAGTGTGCGATGTATGCTAATATCATCTCGAATTTCGTGTCTGGTGTTAGTTCATCCATCAAAATTCTCTCGAATACCGAGCTTTAGTTTGCTGCTCGTGTTTGAACGACTCGTTATGAAAGCTTGTGGGCTATCTTACAAATATTTGACATTCCTACGAAATTAAATTGCATTTAAGAGCTCGCAAAATACAAACATTCTCACAACCATACACAGCTTTACAATAGCTAGTCAAACACCACGTAAATTTGATATGACCTCGTACGCTGGTCACACTGTTAGAAAAGACGAAGTTTTTATGCATATACTCGTAATCGAAATTTAATATACAATTGTGTTATAAAATTCATGTACTTTCCTACTAAAATTAAAGCAAATTATAAAAATTTACGTACTTCTACTGTAAAATCAAGTAATTCTACTGTTAAATTAAATTAAATTATTGAATTTATTGTACCATACATTAATTTTGCATTACACTTGTATATTAAATTTAATATACTAGGTTATACATAAAAACTCCCAGTAAAAATACATTAAATTTCAAGTAGATTTTTTTGCAGTGCATTTTGTTGACTAAAATGAATTTTTTGTAATCAAAATATTTGAAAATGTTTGTCTTCAGAAAGAAAAAAAAAGTGCAAAGTGTAGTGTCGTCAGTAATAATATTCAATTTAATCCTGCATTTTTATGGAAAATGTGCAAGGTCTTGGTGCTTTATAAAACACAGGTCTTTGATTTATTTTTATTGCTCTATAATGGCCCCATATGGGTTTAAGGTAATTATGCAGTATTGCGGCTTTTCCCAATTTTCCGAGCCTCCGTTTGCTGCCCGTGTTTGAACGACTCATTATGTGGTAAAATTTGTGGGCTATCTTACAAAAATTTGACATTCCTACGAAATTAAATTACATTTAAGAGCTCGCAAAATACAAACATTCTCACAACTATACGCAGCTTTACAATAGCTAGTCAAACACCACGTAAATTTGATATGATCTCGTACGCTGGTCACACTGTTAGAAGAGACTAGAAGTTTTTATGCATGTACTCGTAATAGAAATTTAATATACAATTGTGTTATAAAATTCATGTACTTTTCTAGTAAAACTAAACCAAATTATAAAAATTCAAGTACTTCTACTGTACAATTCAAGTAATTTTACTGTTAAATTAAATTAAATTAAATTATTAAATTTGTTGTACCAGACATTAATTTTATATTGCACTTGTATATTAAATTTAATATACTAGGTTATGCATAAAAACTCCCAGTAAAAATACATTAAATTTCAAGTAGATTTTTTTGCAGTGCATTTTGTGGACTAAAATGAATTTTTCGTAATCAAAATATTTGAAAATGTTTATCTTCAGCAAGAAAAAAAAGTACAAAGAGTAGTGTCGTCAGTAATAATATTCAATTTAATCTTGCATTTTTATGGAAAATGTGCAAGGTCTTGGTGCTTTATAAAACACCGGTCTTTGATTTATTTTTATTGCTCTATAATGGCCCCATATGGGTTTAAGGTAATTATGCAGTATTGCGGCTTTTCCCAATTTTCCGAGCCTCCGTTTGCTGCCCGTGTTTGAACGACTCGTTATGTGGTAAAATTTGTGGGCTATCTTACAAATATTTAACATCCCTACGAAATTAAATTACATTTAAGAGCTTGCAAAACACAAACATCCTCACATGCATGCACAGCTTCACAATGGCCAGACAAGCACCACGTAAATTTGACATGAGCTCGTACACTGGTCGTGTTGTTGACCAAAATAAATTTTTCATAATCAAAATATTTGAAAATCGTTGTCTTCAACAAGAAAAAAAAACTTTGCAAATTGCTTCCTCATTATTTTTCGATTTTTACATACATGTTAATTGATTTTGGCTTCCTCATAGAGGAAGCTTTGTAAAAATCGAAAAATAATGAGGAAGCAATTTGCAAAGTTCTACTTTGCAGGCTTGTTAATTTAAAGTGTCGAAGAATTTAAACCGTGTAACCGATTTTTTTCAAATTTGTACTAAAACCTTGTACCATAGTAGTCCATATGTGGACCAAAGTAGAACCCGGTATCTCGTAATTTGTACGAGTCAGCGCAAAAATAAGATTTTTCGAGAAATTCAAAATGCCATAAAATTTGAACGGCTGGACAGATCTGCGTCAAATTTGTACTCAAATATTTTTTGATGATAGTCCATATGTGAACAAAATTTACGATAAATCTGTGAAGAATTTCAAAATTTTTTTTTTTTCGTGCCGGCATTTTTTTTTTTTTTCATATTTAACATAATCGAAATTTACCGACATATCGATACATCCTTTGACTAAATTCATTATTAACAATCAATAATTGTAAAATCATGTCGAAAATTGCAGCCGGATATCTCAGAATTTGCAGACATGAAGTCTTTGAAGACATTTTTTTAAATTTGGAATTGCAATAAAATTATAACCGCGCTATCGATTCTCGCCAAATTTGGTACACATCATGTTTTGATGGTAGTCCTTTTGTGTAGAAAATTTCAGCCCGATATCTGTTAAATTGCGAAAGTTATAACGTGAAAACGATATTTTCAAAATTTTCAAAATGCTGTAAAATTTTTATTTTTCAACCGATTCGCGTCAACTGCAATCCCAAGTGTCGTTGTATGACAGCCCACTTGCGTGCTAAATTTGACGAAGATACATCTAAAATTGCGACAGTTATCGTGCTTACAAGGAATTTGCACATACACACACACACACACACAAACATACAGACATTTTTTCTAAACGACTTTTCTGGACGTTTTAGACCACTCTGAGTGTCCTGACATGAAAATCTCGGGAAAAAAAAAAATTTCACGAAAACAAAGCTTCCTCTATGAGGAAGCAATAAAGAGCAGTGTCGTCAGTAGCAATTTTCAATTTACCCTTGCATTTTTATGAAAAGTGTGCAAGATCTTGATGCTTTATAAAACACAGGTCTTTGATTTTTTTTTATTGCTCTATAATGGTCCCATATGGGTTTAAGGTAATTATGCAATATTGCGGTCCCCATGTTTTATCTCTACTTCAAATCGCAACTTCTGCTATGTAATTTTCTGAGTGAAACTATAAAATCGTACGACCAGTAACGCCTCAAAGCGATGGACGATGTAAATGTCTCCTTTCCATTTTTCCGACCCTTACCTTCCTTGTGAACCGTTCGATGAAATATTCCCCTAGCCACACATTTTCACACATAAAGTGTGAGCTTGTAAAAACAACATATCCCGAGGCGGATTATCCATAAAAAAGGAAAAACCGAAACGTGTAGTAAAAAATCCGTAAAAGCTACGAGAATCCAGAGTACCGTGTAACACGTCATTGTTAATAAAGGTGGCTTGAAAATTTTTTCACACAAAACGTCTCTACTGTCGATCCTGCTGTTCCTGCAATGTTTATGCTTGACAGCAGTAGTTTAGTTAAGTCGATTCGTCTATATTTGTACGTTGCAATCTTCCATTTGTACATGTCCAAAGATAACTCTTTAAGACTAGAATCGATCAACACGCTATTTTCTGGAAACCAAAGAAGAGAAAACAACGGAACGAAAGGGGAAAATAAATAGGAAGAGATAGCCATGGAAAAACAGCGGAAAAGTGGAACGTTTGGTTTTCTGTCCTCGTCGAACTAAATCTCTTACCACCAGAATTTCCTGCACGTTTTTTTGCCCTCTCCATCTTCATTTTCTGTCGCTGCACACAGACACTCTTCACTACAAAGAATAGCGAATGTTGGAGTATAAAAAAAAAACAGGAAAAAAATAACATCTAGATGGAAAGAAAAATTCAGGAGATTTACTTACCGGTTTGAGAGGCGCTCAATTTGCAAGGTAAATAAGTCAAGATTCATGAAGGCCTCCAGTGCCACCGCAACCGCACTGGTCGTCACATCGCCTTTCCCTAATCTCAACCCCTCGACGGGCGTCCTTCCATTTTGCACTTTCCGTATCTTCCGTCTGGAATCTCGTGTAAACACGTCGAGAAATATACCTGTACACGTAAGAGGGACAGTATAATCTTTGTTTCGTTGGATCGCATACAAATTTTAGCACGTTTTCAATGAATACCTATGACACCAATTTGCTGGACGTTTTTATACAAGAAAAAAAAACAGAATTACTAATAATTCAAAGAATTGCCATCAGAATATAGGACATTAGAGACAGCAACTATGTATTATTAATACTAATTCGTTATCATATGCGACTAATTCTCGGTCAATTTTTTAATGATTGAATTTTGCGAAGCACATCTCGGGTCTGTGACATTGATTGCTAGATTCAAAGCGCACGAAATAGAAGCCCACTTAAAATTGCACTAATGCGAATATTTGCAATTATCGACTGTAGCTGCTTAATAAATTTAATTAATTAATCAGCCACAATTGACGAATTTTTATCTGAAACAAACTTTTTAAAAAATCCGCCCCGGAACCTCATAATGAGCCTCATAATCCATAATGATAATATTGCATTTAAAAAATAATAGTACTTCATGCCACTCCGTGCGAGAAATGCGTACTTCTCACACGCTTCGCGTGCGAGAAATCGCACTTCTCGCACTAGTGGCATAAAGTTGTATACGAAACTCGTAATATACTATTACGGTACTAGTGCGATAAAACTTTTTCTAACACTTTTTCACACGTGTCCATAGTGGCATCGTACGAAACACTGATATTCAATACTCCGCTAAATGGCGAGCAGTCGAAGCGTTTCTCGAAAGTGACTTGAAGCCTGAGCGTATATAAGACTGCAAAGCTGTCCTGAGTTCGACTACACACGAGAGGTTTACCCTTCGTTGACGTATCGAAATGTACTGTCTCGACACCAAAAGAAAGCAACAACAGGTTTCGCTCGATTCCTCTGAAGAATTTCATTAAGATTCTTTCAACGATTTTTCTGTTTAATGGACGGAATCTTTTCATTCTCTTGAAGATTCTCTTAAAGACGCTTTTCAAGATTCTTTCGAAGATTCTTTGAAAGATTCTCAGAACGCTTTCGGATAGAAAGAATCTTGAAAAGAATCCTGGAAAGAATCTTGCTCCGGATCCTATACGTGATTCTTTTCAAGATTCCTTTAAAGATTCTTTCAAAGATTCTTTCAAGACTTTTTTTAAGGTTCTTCACAAGATTTTTTTTTCTATGCGGGAAGGTACCAATTTTTTGGTTGGTCTAACCAAATCACTTGGTTAGCTGACCAAGTGACTTGGTTAGTCCAACCAAAAAATTGGTAGCCTAACAAATCACTTGGTTAGTTTACCAAGTGACTTGGTTAGTCCAACCAAGAAATTGGTAGCCTAACAAATCACTTGGTTAGCTTACCAAGTGACTTAGTTAGTCCAACCAAGAAATTGGTAGCCTAACAAATCACTTGGTTAGTTTACCATGTGACTTGGTTAGTCCAACCAAGAAATTGGTAGCCTAACAAATCACTTGGTTAGCTTACCAAGTGACTTGGTTAGTCCAACCAAGAAATTGATACCCTAACAAATTACTTGATTGGTCTAACCAATTAATCGTCTGGCGAATATATAACCAAGGCACTTGTTTGTTCCAACCAAGCCTTTTTTTCCGTGTGAGTAATACGAAGTATCATTTTTTTTAAAATACACCTTTTTCTCAACATGCAATCCATTTTGTATTTGACTATATCCAAGAATGTTGGATCTTCAATTTAGTGCGAAACGTAAGGACTGTCTTAATACGTCTGGTGCCATAATTAATCGAATAATATTGCGGATCCAGGGTCGAATCTGCTGTACCGCCAGACGCGGCGGAAGTTTCATGAGAATATGTTCTCTCAATAGCGGCAGGTAGTCAGGATCGTCGCATAATGAATATCGGCGTCGGGGGCCAATGTGTGTGGAGCAGATGGGAAGGTACGAGAGCAACCACAAACATGAGAGAGTGTTCGCTCGCGACTTTAGTAGGAAGAGCAGCAGCAGCAGCAGCAGCAACAGAAGCAGAAGCAGAAGCAGAAGCGCAGCATGCCTCGATTGGTGAGCCTTAACTTTCCTCATTAAAATGATTGGGGATTAACCCGGAGCCGTTCGAGAGTCCGCTATATGACCTCTTTCCTACCGTCGACCAATCCCCTCGCCTCGGAGAGATGCGAATATAAGCTAGAATTAAAGGAAAACTACAGAAGAAGGGTGAACCGTGGAAATCCATTTCCACATGGTCCACAGCCGAGGATGTACTCACACGTTAACGTTATACAGCAGAAAGAGCACCGCACACGCTGCTGCACACAAAGTCGTATATATATGATACAACCGTCGACCACAAGCTCCGTTGATCTTCTGTAATAACCGACGTCGATTCTACGCTATCGTTGCTCCAGCCTTGCATCCAATGGCACTGTTATATCGATTGTACAACGTAACGAAGTTGCTCGAACGGTTTTATCGTCACACTGGTAAAATCCGAGGGTTTTTATAAACTGCCGGTCTATCTACGTTTACCTGAAACGAAAATGCCTTGATTACGTGTACTCGTAAAATGGGATGGATTGTAATCAAAGAATTGCTAATTTCATGATTATTGGAACTGCAGATTGGAAAACGTGAAATATATATATGAACGTTAAATTAAAAGTAGACAAAGAGTCATTACGAGACTCGATCTTTTACTTTGTGAGGATTTTATTACATTTTTGTATTGGACAAGTTATTGACATTTTTTCTTTTGCATCATAAAGTTCAGAGATATTTTCTTTCCTTGCACACAAACAGATGAAGCACTTCTTCTATTTTTCTAACAACAAAAATATGTGTAATTAATGTTCATTTATGGGACTAAATGATTGATTGTGTAACGTTACTGCATGAAATTCTGTAGAATTTTATGACTCTCTGACTGCATAAAAAAAGTTTCCAAAGCAGAACTTTGCACAATACGTCCTCGTTACTTTTGGAACTGGACAACATCCATGAGGATGGATGTTGTCCAGTTATCGCAATTCATGATTCTACATAATTATTTTCTCGCGTCATCATCGTCTGGTTTCCTTGTTCGACTTCTGCCTTTTTTACTCTTATTGCGGGTCGTGAATGAACCAACCGATGAAATTGAGAGTGACGAATTTTCTCTATTTTTAGTATAGCATTCAGCAGCGCTGAATGTTATTTTTCATCTGTAGAAAATGTCAATTGTTTTGGTGAGTTTTGATGTGAGTTAGAGAAAAACGAATATTTATTTAAAAACCATAAAAACCGAACTTTTTTACAGATTCATTCTAAATTCAATATCGTTCCTCCTTTAACATAGCTTTATTCATAAAAAATTAGTCAGCTCAATAGCTAAAAATTTGCAGATGCTAGAGAGCGCACAGACATTTTTCGAAAACTACAAAATCAGGTAAAATTTGAATATATTTCTGATTTCTTTTTTTTTAAATACCACAAACAAAGACATCAACCTGTTTCAGATATTTTCTAAATTTTAGCCCAATTGTTAAAGCCGCTCTTGAGATATGTAAGTTTGAATTTTGAATGATGGCCACACATACACACACGCACATCCACCCATACACGGAAAGAAAGGCTTGGTTGGAACAACCAAGTGCCTTGGTTATATATGCGCCAGACGATTAATTGGTTAGACCAACCAAGTAATTTGGTAGGCTAGCAATTTCTTGGTTGATCTAACCAAGTTACTTGGTTAGCTTACCAAGTTACATGGTTAGCTTACCAAGTTACTTGGTTAGCTTACCAAGTTACATGGTTAGCTTACCAAGTTACTTGGTTAGCTTACCAAGTTACTTGGTTAGTCCAACTAATTGGTTAGACCAGACGATTAATTGGTTAGACCAGCCAAGTAATTTGTTAGGCTACCAATTTCTTGGTTGGACTAACCAAGTCACTGGGTAAGCTACCGAAGTGACTTGGTTAATTGGTGAATTGGTTAGACCAACCAAGTAATTTGTTAGGCTACCAATTTCTTGGTTGGACTAACCAAGTCTCTGGGTAAGCTACCCAAGTGACTTGATTAATTGGTGAATTGGTTAGACCAACCAAGTAATTTGTTAGGGTACCAATTTCTTGGTTGGACTAACCAAGTCACTGGGTAAGCTACCCAAGTAACTTGGTTAATTGGTGAATTGGTTAGACCAACCAAGTTATTTGTTAGGCTACCAATTTCTTGGTTGGTCTAACCAATTAGTTAGAACCAAGTCATTGGGTAAGCTACTCAAGTGACTTGGTTAGACCAACCAAGAAATTGGTAGCCTAATCGTCTGGCGCATATATAACCAAGGCACTTCGTTGTTTCAACCAAGCTTTTTTTTGCGTGTACAGTTTTTCTAAACCCCTTTTCTCGCCGTTTTAGACCATTTTGAGTGTACGGACCTAAAAAAAACAAACAAAAATTTCGCACGAAAACAAAGCTTGCACAATATTTCCTCATTACTTTTCACCTTCCAAAAAGCCACCAATGATAATGTACGTTATCCAATTATCGCGATTCATAGTCCTTCATAATTAATATCTCTCGTCATCAACGTCTGATGTCGTTCCCTTCATTGGCGGCGTTTTAAACGGGTGGTGGTCAAAATATCGAATGACCAAAATAGCAAATTTAAAATAAGGAACGTCTAAAATCGAATGGCCATCATTATAAAATTCGCTATTTCAGCCATTCGCTATTTTGATTGCATTTTAATAACATGGGGATAAAAATAGCGAATGAACTTTCAAACACTTATTGCTATTCGTGAATCAGCAAGCCGATAAAATTGAGGAGTTACGAATTTTCTTTATTTTCAGTATAACGATTTTGGGAGGGAGAAGCACAGCGTCGACTCGTAGTAGACTCGGATAGTCGAGCTGGCGACGAGTCGGGTGCGAAATGCACGATAACGCTCCGGCTTTCGTCTAGCTCTAGCAGTAGTAAGCGGATTTATGTATTCATGAGAAGATTCGTTCTCTCCTTTCGCTCATCCAACTGCAGACAGTCGTACGGTACATTGTGCCATAGTGGTATACCCGCGCAAACGCTATAGGAGAAGCAGAAACGACAGAAGGAACGAACGCAGTGGCTTCGCGAGGGTCACTGCACCTTTCGTTTGTCAGGCAGAGAAGTAAAGGCATCATCTCAACCCGTTTCCCTCCTGGCCTCCAGTCCTCTTAAGAAAGAGAGGCTCTCCCTCTCTCTTTCTTCCCTCTCTTCTCTCCTCTCCTTAACCCTCTGCCACTGGCACTCGTCTCACGGTGGAACGAATGTTTCGCTTGAGGTGAAGCGCACGACAAACACATTCAGCACAAGAGAGACGCTAGGTACATGATGTACCAAGAAAGTCGAGAGGATGTCGCGAGAGGGCGAGAAAGAGGAGAGAGGCGCATAAAACGTAGCAGCTTAGCAAAACGTCCTTCAGACGTCTCTCGTCTCTTTCGGGGATTCAAAAGCCCAACACGCGCCTTCTTCAGAGTTCAGATGTCGCTGAGCTACTACTACTACTACTGCTACTACTATTACTACTACTGTAACCCTTTCTACTTCTATCTCTCTTTCTACTATGCTCCTGTCCTACTTGTGACATATAGAGTATTCTACAGCGTTGCTATAGGACAGGTGCAACAGCGTCATCGTTACAAGGACCTCTTAAGATCCTACCAACGGCGACAGACCTCTTCGGCATCCGGAAAACTACAGAATTTCTACGAGCGGTGCAAACAATCGTTATACCTGCTTCTCTCATTATTCACTGAATGGAAAACAACGTTCTTGTGATTGCCGCCGCTAGAATAAATAATGTAACCGGCAATTAAATTATTATGTCAATAACTGTTTATGAGGCATTCCATCGGTTATCGACAGAGTCGCGATCCTCATTTTTTTTCCTTTTGAGATGTAGAGCAATATTAAAAAAACACTCTAGAATTTTTTTTAGATTTAAAAAAAAATAGTTTTTTTTAATTACCTAAAATTTGAATTTCTCAAAAACTACATCGACTATGTATTTGAATTTTGTACAGTAAATTCTGGGTCTCAAAAAAAAATTTTTAAGACTAGAATGAAAATGGGGGGCGAAATTCCTGTAATTTATTTACCAAATAACATTAAAGAATGTTTGTTATTTTTTTATTTTATTTTTTTTTTTTTGCTACTATTCTAAACTGCCCCCCATTTTCGCACTAGTCTCAAAAATGTTGTTTTCAGACACAAATTTACTGTAAAAAATTCAAATACATAGTAGACGTACTTTTTGAGAAAATTAAATTTTAGGTGATTAAAAAAAAAATTGTTAACCTAAAAAAAATTCTAGTATTTTTTTTTTTTTTTTAATATGAGGTTCGTGACCCTGTCGCTAACCAGTGGAATGACTCTTATATAGTATTCGGCTATCTATCGCATTAATTTTTTTTATTGTATGTTTCTGAACACGGCTTCACTGAAAAAAAAGTAATTGGAGAAACCAATAAATGGGTAACGACAACCACTCGAAGGAGTTAATATAGCGTTAACTATGCAGTGAGTTATGACAACTTCTCGTTGGTTATAGCAACTCGCTGGTTGGTTGCTCCACCTTTTGTAAAAACAACACTGCGATTGGTTATAGAAACCAACTAGTTTGTCTTACGTACTATTTCTCCATAACCAATCGCGAATACATCGGTTCACATTTTTATGTTAGGTGCTGCAACAAATTTACGGTACAGCATATGCTGGAAATGGTTCTCGCAACTACTTATTTTTTTCCGTGTGGGTTAATAACAGTAATACTTCTTGAGCGCCATAAAAATTTGACAGTTTTTCTCAGCAACATGGTACATTTTCTCAGATACTTTTCTTCGTGTACGGGAAGAATCCATGACGAAAGAATTCATGACAAGGATCTTAGTTGTAGCTCTCCTTCACTGAGTCATGGTTTCAAAAGACACTTGAATTGCGGCAGAAATAAAAATTAAAAAAAACAAGTACAACTCAGAAGTTAATCAACCCGAGTAGACAAAATTCTCCAGAAGCTTAAATTCCGAGGTAAGATATGCCTTTGTAGTTCCGAAAGACATTTTAAACTCGTAGCAAATAAAAAACAACCGTAGAGCGCAAAAAGCGCCGAGATAAGATAAATAGTAGGGTGAGCAGCGCAATTAGCCTTTTCACGTTCGTCCACACGACTAATCACGCGATGAAAACTGGACAGACTTATTGTTAAACTAAAGCCCGTGAGAACTTTAAGCAGACGATAAAAAAAACGAGTATTGTATGTTAAGTAAAAAACATGAAATGAATTGCTCGTGGCTTGCGGTATGAAATCTTGTGTAAGAATCTTTAGGCTGTCGAGACACGCTAACAGGGAACTTTTCTCTCTTTTGATATTTGCTGCAGATAATCAGCTACGATTCGAGTAGGGGTGGCGTCTCAGTCGTGACGGAAAAGGGTGACAGCACGACGAGCTACCTACTCGTTCAAGATGCCAAGCCTACAGACTCGGGGAAGTACACGTGCAACCCCAGCAACGCTCAACCAAAATCCGTCACCGTTCACGTACTCAATGGTGAGTTTAATTCGCGCCAAGATGTTTGTCAGTTGAAACTCAAAAACTTTGCACCTTTCGCCAGATCAAGATCAGAATTTATCAACATGTTTACAGTAACATGAAAATGTAACCAGTATTATTAGACCAACGAGTTTCTTGCTCCTTACATTAACTTGTTGGAGCTGAAGTCACGTAAAGGCTCACTTAAAGGATTGACTAAAAATATCTCGACTAAATTACGTTCACAAGTTTTTTTTAGAGCATCTAAAAAGTCGATAACAGTAACACAAAAAGAATTTAATGGCGTACGAATATTTTTGACAAAGTTCTGGTGGGCCTGAAAATTTTTCTGATTATTTTTTCAACTCCAATTTCGACCAATCAGAGCGCGGTATTCAACATCACGTGGTACAGCTAGGGTAAAATTATATCGATAATTTTTCGAAAATTTCCCGGCTCGGTTGCTAAGCGATAAACAATAATTTTTTTGACACTTGTAACCTCTGCGAATCTTTAAAACGTCAAGGTACTATTAACGGTCGTCAATATGAGTGAGTCAAAAAAGCGATTTGGTGATGAATCGCTTCAGAACATCGCTAAAAAAATAAAACAAAATGTCCCGGCAAATACAGAAAAGAGTAAAAAATCGATTTGGGCGCAATTCACTGCATTTTGTGCAGAGAGAAAATATGTGTTGGATGCAACATAGGTTTTTGTTCTGATTATGAAATTTCCTTGTCAGAATGATAATTTTTGTCTCATGGTGCAATTCCATTTGTCGCAATTTGAATAGAAAAAATAATCCCCCGAATACCACTCGGGCTTCGAAATTAATCTGATATTTCCCTCCAGGTTCCCTGCAAACAAATAAACTCGTCAAGTTTTCCAGAAAAATCACTCGCGCTACGCGCTCGTGATTTTTTAACCTGGAAAACTTGACTCGTTCATTTGTTTGCAACGAACCTGTCAGGAAATATCCGATAATTTCAAAGCTCTTGTGGTATTACAAGTGACAATTTTATATCCAAATGATCATTTTTATATTTACGTTGAGAATACGAAAAATTAATGTGGATGTACAAATAATCAATCAATACTTTATTTGAACTAAATACGGGATCAATTTCAAATTAATACACTTTTATTTCGATAAAATAAAACTTACTTGAAATCAATACGAATTATTTGAATTAAATAAAATCTTTTTGATAAAAATAAATCATATTATGCTAGCATTTGAAGAAGAATATTATTTAATTACTGGCATAGTAGGATTTTATTTAGATCAAATAGAATTTATTGCATGCAAATAAATCGTATTCATTTTTTATAAAGTTTATTCGATACAAATAAAATTCAATTTATTTTAAATAGATCCCATATTTGATTTAAATAAACTTTTGCGTACTTGAGTTAGTCTGATGTGCTATTTTTTAAAACACGGCCGAAAAAAACCCTAAAATTTCACAAAACAAAAAAAAATCGTAAAAAGTTTGTAATCTATTTATTGGCTGATTACTATTGATTCTAATGGTGCATAGTTTTTAAGATACCTAAATTGTTCTTAATTTGGCTATAATTTACAAACTTTACAACAACTGAAAAATATCAATTTTTGGCTTCGATTAAATTATTTTTATAATTTTTCGGTTGGATCAAAATCCGTAACTTTTAATCCATCTTTCGTTGAAAATCCTAACAATCACGACAACTTTCAAAATAACCGGAAAATGACTAAAAAGTTGTTCAAATAATCGTTGTTTTTGTGACTGAGTTGTTTTTTACCCTTTTAGTGACTCTCAGCATTTGTCAAAATAACCGTAGAAATGACCGTCAAAAAATTAGTGACTCTCAGCATTTGTCAAAATAACCGTAGAAATGACGGTCGAAAAATTAATGACTCTCAGCATTTGTCAAAATAACCGTAGAAATGACCGTCGAAAAATTAGTGACTCTCTGCATTTGTCAAAATAACCGTAGAAATGACCGTCGAAAAATTAGTGACTCTCTGCATTTGTCAGAATAACCGTAGAAATGACTGTCGAAAAATTAGTGACTCTCAGCATTTGTCAGAATACCGTAGAAATGACCGTCGAAAAATTGGTAAGGCCCGACGGTCATTTCCCCGGATATTCTGCCAAATTCCGAGAGTCACTAAAGGGGTAAAAAATAACTCAATCATTTCACGGTTATTTCAATATGCACTGAGAAAAAAAAATGTTTGAATGGACTAATTTAGCGTACACCCTCGTTAAAATAATTTTTTTATTGATATAAGAAATATTTTGGGTTACCGTAAACAAATTTTAGACAACTGAATCTAATGATTATTGAAGAAACTAAACATTTGGTTATCCTAACGAAAAACTCGTTTGAACCAGTGTGTACACTGAGAGAAATTGAGATGGTCCTGATAACTATTCAGTGATAATTATATTTTATTAGTCCAGGTGACTATTTTCGTAGTTACATTAATAGTAACGTAGTTAATGTAACTACAAAAATAGTCACCTGGACTAATAAAATATAATTATCACTGATTAGTTACCAGTACAGTAGCCTCCCACTAAGTGCTCGCCGAGCCTTCCCCTCGATCGGGAGGCGTGAATGTTCTCCCTCCAAGACTACGATTCTCTACCGAGCCCGGCCGATCGCGGCCGAATGCGCCCGAGCCCTGCCGATCTCGGCCGAATGCGGCCCGAGCTCGCAGAATCTCTACGGAGAGGTGGTAACTCGCTAAGTACTCGTTTTTACCCCTACAGCCCCGTAGGCGAGCACTTAGCGGGAGGCTACTGTACCATCTTAATTTCTCTCAGTGTACGCTTATTTACTTTATTCAAATATATTTTTTTCTCCGTGTGTTTTGAAAATTACCATGATTGTTAGGAAATGTGTAATTCATCCTCAATAAAATTCCGTAACAAAATCACGTTATCGAATTAACCCAAAACTTCTAACGTTTCGGAAAATTTGAGTGTCGTCCCTCTGTTTCAGGAGAGTATCCTGCGGCAATGCAGCACGGCGGTCAAGCGAAACAGCCACGGCTATACTCGCTCCTACTATGCCTCTGTCTCTTGCTCTACTAAAAAAAAAAAAACAACCTCATGTGCGCGTGTGTTCGAATCTACAGATGAAAGAGTGAAAGAAAAAACAAACGAGAGAGAGAGAGAAAAGAGAGAGGTATCAGTACATATGTATCACCCTAATAAATCTACTACTGTCACCATATTCGCCGTCTTTGGGATTCGGCGACTCCGGAAGATCTGTAGCAGCTCCAGCATTCCTATACGAAGACACCACAGTCAGCAGGCACACACAAAAACAGACACACACAGACTAAAATCCTAATCATCTCATCATCTCTCTGTCTGTGCTGTCACGAGGAATGTAAACTGTATAAACTATATTAATAAGCGTAATAAGCGTAATATTAATAATTATTATAATAATAACAATAATAATAATAAATAATACGAATAAAACAAAAATTAATGATACCAATGACATCGTACGCTCTCGCTCTTGTAAGGCTGTACCATATTATAAGATCAGAAGTGACGAGAGGAGCGAGCTAAGGAAACACGTCATTCATTTTCACGAAGCAAACTCGTCGTGGTACTCGTATGGATGTCGCAAATCCTAGATAGCTTGATATTCGAAGGCACGTCAGCGATATACGAGTAATTTCAGACCAAATGGATAGAATCGTGAACCTCATATTTTTTTAAATATAGCTTTTAGTATATTGCGCGTAGTTTTTTGGTACTTAACGATTTTTTGGTTCATCATGGCCAAACGAATTTTTCTAAAGTTTCTCAAAATTAGTGTGTATTTTTTTTTCATGCGATTCTATATGGTAATGAGATAAATTAAATAATACGAGGTTCATGACCTCGTCGATTTGACATGGAATGACGCATATGTATCCAGCATCCCCTTCTGGCTTCTCTGTCACAGAAGGTGTCAAATTTATCGTTAAAATGGGCATACTTTTTCGGGTCATTTTAGCGGATTAGAATTTTACGGCATTTTTACATCTCCAGTCACGAGCCTGTCGATTCGACGTGGAATTGCCGAATGTATATCCAACATCTTTGACTCCTTTTTTACTTCGGTTTATTTTATTGCTGTTTTACTGCATTAGCATTTCGAAGTATTTTTTACGTGTCAAGTCACGACCTTGTTGATTTGACGTGGAATGACACATATATATGGTGAAATGATAATTAAAATACTGTTTTTCTTTTTTGTAATTATGCCGAATTATAATTTTGCGGTATTTTTACATTTCTAGTCACGACCTTGTGGATTTGGCATGAAATAGAGTATATATATCCAAAATCCTCAGGCTTCCTTTTCACGGGAAGCCTAAAATTATAGTTAAAATACGGTTTTTCTTTTTTTTGTAATTATGCCGAATTATAATTTTGCGCTATTTTTACATCTCTAGTCACGACCTTGTCGATTTGGCGTGGAATGGCGCATATACATCCAAAATCCCCAGACTCACTTTTCGCGGGGGATCCCAAATTATAGTTAAAATACGGTTTTTCTTTTTTGTAATTATGCCGAATTATAATTTTGCGCTATTTTTACATCTCTAGTCACGACCTTGACGATTTGGCGTAGAATGGCGAATATATATCCAAAATCCCCAAGCTTCCTTTTCAAATTATAGTTAAAATACGCTTTTTCTTTTTTGTAATTTTGCCGAATTATAATTTTGCTCTATTTTTACATCTCTAGTCACGACCTTGTGGATTTGACGTAGAATGCCGAATATATATCCGAAAACCCCAAGCTTCCTTTTCGAATTATAGTTAAAATACGCTTTTTCTTTTTTGTAATTATGCCGAATTATAATATTGCGCTATTTTTACATCTCTAGTCACAACCTTGTGGATTTGACGTAGAATGACGCATATATATCCAAAACCCCCGAGCTTCCTTGTCACTTCCTTTTCAAATTATCGTTAAAATACGCTTTTTCTTTTTTGCAATTATGTCGAATTATAATATTGCGCTATTTTTACATCTCTAGTCACGACCTTGTGGATTTGACGTAGAATGGCGCATATATATCCAAAACCCCAAGCTTCCTTGTCACTTCCTTTTCAAATTATAGTTAAAATACGCTTTTTCTTTTTTGTAATTATGTCGAATTATAATTTTCCGCATATTTTTACATCTCTAGTCACGACCTTGCAGATTTGTCGTGAAATGGCTTTTGACTTCCTTTTCAAATTATAGTTAAGCTTTTTCTTTTTTGTAATTATGCCAAATTATAATTTTGCGCTATTTTTACATCTCTAGTTACAACCTTGTGAATTTCGCGTGTAATGACGTATATATATATATATAACACGCCCCGGCTTTCCTTTCACAGGAAGTGTCAAATAGTTTTGGTTTACCCGGTTCGCGTTCTCTAGCGAAGCGCGTGAACGAGAGGCAAAGAGGCCTGTGCTCTGCTTTCAGCTTTGCTCATAACCCGAACGCCTGATCCTCGTTTAATTCTCATAGGGTAGCCGCTTCTCTGGGCTTCGAGTTCCCAACGGTCTTTCCGTCGCGCTCACATCCAGTTGCGCTTTTCGGCCGCAAAGCTGCGCTCAACTCTGGTTTCTGTAGTGCATAGTAGAAACATCAGCAGCGCCCTCAGCACGTTCAATTTGCGTTGCATCCCGGAATCTCTATTTCGGATAATTCACCGTTACGAGCGCTACAACCGATTCTGGCTTCGTGCTGTGTTACTGACTTGCTTTGAGTACACGTTCACGATAATGAAGTATTCAACTTCATTAACCGGTGTGTATTACCTTCACGTTCATCGGCAACACCGCTCGCAACATTCGGCAATACTCTTCCAGTAGCCGTTCATCTATCACTAGAATCCGATATCTACTTTAGCGTAATTAATTCCTCTCAAAAGCCAAAACCACGGTGGGATTCAAGCAGCCAGACGAAGCAAAGCGACAAGAGCATCGACATCGGCAACTCTCCAACCGGTTTATGAAATTCGGTGCGGTTTTACATTATACAAAATAATTGTTTCAACGACAAAACCCCGTTGGGTGCAACGGGTACATATGGTGTGTTTTAGCAACTGCTCGTGTTCGACTAACTTTAGGTACATAGTCTACTGCTGTGTGTTAACGTTCGGCGAAGCGTGAGTTAAATTACAGGTACACAGGTCAGGATTTGAAGGTTTCTCGTTGCAAACAGATTCAGCAAACTCGCATGACTCGGTATTGTGTTTATTGCGAATAGGATAACGGTTATATTCCGGGGAAAATGAGAACGCTGACAACCATGTAATTTCATTGTTTAAAGTGATGCGCCTCGGGGAATTTGAATTTTCAAAGGGATTTATGAAATATTTACGGATTTTCACGATTGGCTTAATGTAAAATATGTAAAATATCGAGCTTCGATAAAATCAATAAAATTGTTGTTCGGTAGAAAAATTAGTAGGTATAACAACTTTTTACTCAGTGGCGCGTCCTAGCGAATCGTTACAAGAGGAAATTTTATCAGTATTTCAACTAATACTTGAGCATTATTCACAAACACGTTAAGGTGGTTCTGTCGTGAAGGCAATCCAAACTCATATGCATGAATTTTTGACATGTTGTAATTTAGCTATTCAATTTTACTTGCACAAAATCTTGAAGGCTATTACCGAGTATTTGAATGAACAATTAATACTTGAAAATCGATCTTTTTACACGGCGCTCACGGGAGGGCTGGAAAAATTGATCTTTAAATCTAAAGTTAACATGCTTAGATCAAAGATACAGAAAAAATAAAAAGTACTACGGATTCGCAAATCATTCAGGAATTGATGCATCATGAAAAAAGGTGAAGTCTCCGGAATAATGTTTAATTAAACCAAGGTCAAAGTGCACGATACCGGGCCAAATAACGTTTCCTAACCTAATTATCGTGAAAATGAAGTCAAATCCACACTAAACATTTCAACTATTTACAAATAATCGTTTTTATTTGATTACGACAATTTCGAAGGATTCTCGATTATTTTTTATATCATTATTGAGACAGTCAAAGTAATGCGTACGATTATTTTTTAATGTCATATAGACAGAACTACCTTAAAAATTGAATCGACCGTATATGAAATTTGTATGTTTAACTATACTTAATATTAACGAAATGTTTATTGGTGCTACTAAATTTTTATCTGAATAAATATTTTGAAACGCGGAATTTTTTTACTTTTCACAATCACGATGACTGTTAAAGTGACTATAAAAAGAACGCTCAATAGATTTTTTTTCGCACAAAAAAAACTTTCGAAAATGGTCAAAATCACTTTCGAATAAGCAAATCAAAAGAATCGAATAGTTAGTTTTTCGTTGGTGGAATCAATAACTTACCGACAAGAGGTCGTTATGATAGTAATTTATTGATTCCAGTGACGAAAAAGTAACTATCAGATTCTTTTAATTTGTCTATACGAAAGTTTTTTCTGTGCGAAAAAAAACATCTATTGAGCGTTATTTTCATGGTCACTTTGACAGTTATTTTTAGGAAAAATGAAAGTTATCGTGATTAGGATTGTTATGATAAGGCTAATTTGATGAAACTGCACTTATCGCAAATAGTAGAAATAGTACAAGATAAAAATCCGATTTGCCCGATAATTAAAAAATTTGATCAACATTTGTAAAATTCGTGAAACACCTTGATACAGTAAATCACAATAAAAAAAGACAACTTCACCAGAAAACAAATAGGCGTTGATTACTTCCAGTGATGGAGCGTCAAGACAATATGCGAAAATTACTGAATATCCTGGGGCTAAAATTGCGTCGACGAAACATCATCAGGGAATTATTGTTTATTGTGAATGCGATGCAAAGGTGCGTATAATTATGCCCGGTAAAACGTAATATGCATTCCGCTCAGTGCAGTACCGAAAACCGCAATTGCCTATAGATAGTTCGTCATTAACGCTGTTCAACTTTCCGAATATTTCGTGAATTGCAATGGTTACGTGGTGCGGCGCATGATAATCCCGCGAAACGACAGGTCAACCGTTAATTGCTCTCGATCGCGCGCAATTCATTAAGTTGAGAGGAGGGAAAATAAAAAAAAATAACAAAAAAAAACCCGCACTCCAATATAAACTGTATCACTGGGAAAACGAAAATTTCGAAACGCCCGAATCCAGTTAAATTTTATCCAGCACTCTCTTCTTTATCTAACACTTTCTACCCCCGCGGAGCTGGTATAGAATTAATTTGATGGATGCGTATCTCCCGGGCATCGGAATATCGCGAGCGAATACAAAATGAAGAGTATATAGATACGTTAATAAAAAGAAAGAGGGAAAAACTGTGCGCTTCTCTGCCAGAACGAGTTTCGTCATATACTCTGGGGTATGCATACACACACACGCATACACACGTATATATGGGTCATTCCATACTGAGTGGGCCATTCATTTGCCATCACGCCAATTTTTCCGTAATTTCTAAGCATAATAATGGAAATTCTATAAAATTTTGAGAAAAATCGGAATATTCTGTCTCAACGAAAAAAATATATTATTACTTTATTTTATCAAAAAATAGCGAAAATTATTTTGTCAAAAAATGGCGAAAATTATTTTGTCCAAAAATGGCGAAAATTATTTTGTCAAAAAATAACGAAAATTGTTTTGTCAATAAATGGCGAAAATTGTTTTGTCGAAAAATGGCGAAAATTATTTTGTCAAAAAATGGCGAAAATTATTTTGTCGATAAATGGCGAAAATTATTTTGTCCAAAAATGGCGAAAATTATTTTGTCAAAAAATGGCGAAAATTATTTTGTCAATAAATGGCGAAAATTATTTTGCCAAAAAATAGCGAAAGTTACTTTGTCAAAAAATGGCGAAAATTATTTTGTCCAAAAATGGCGAAAATTATTTTGTCAATAAATGGCGAAAATTATTTTGTCAAAAAATGGCGAAAATTATTTTGTCAATAAATGGCGAAAATTATTCTGTCAAAAAATAGCGAAAGTTTGTCAAAAAATGGCGAAAATTATTTTGTCAAAAAATAGCGAAAATTATTTTGTAAAAAAATGGCGAAACTTAATTTCTCAAAAAATGGCGAAAATTCTTTTGTCAAAAAATGGCGAAAATTATTTTGTCAAAAAATGGCGAAAATTATTTTCTCAAAAAATGGCGAAAATTATTTTTGCGCGTCTATGGAAAAAATTTTATTGAAAAGTACACTCAAAAACTTGAATTTTACACAGGATCATATTTTTTGTACGATCGGTAATTTTGAATATACCTCGAATTGAAAAAAAAAGAAAAAAGGAAATCATTCTTAAATATTGGGCAAACCAGAAGTGCTAAAATTTTGAAATAATTTATGGATGTTTGCGATACTCTAAACAACTTCTGAAAAAATTATCAACACTTTTTGCGACCCACTTGGTATGAAATGACCCGTACATACGATTCATATTTATTTTTCCTCTTTTTCCTTTGCAACCCTCTCTCCTCTTACCGTATCTTTCCGTCATGCAATTTATTCGACTGCGATGCTCACACACAAGAGAACCGAGAAAATATACGTTGTCGTCGGGGATAGTCGACGGGTTTACCCTACGAAGTTCCCGCAACGTGGCGTCGTTTACCACAAGAGCCGCATATACTTTTATTCTTTACTGCAATAGCGTCCGGCATAGCAGGTTCGTGACTAGGTGCGAAAAGCAGGAAAAGGTCTCGTTTCTGCCTTAAGCGCGAGACCGCGGAAACTGACTGCCTTAAAATTCCTCCGCGTACGTACTTAAAAATTCGTTCGCCCAGAAGTACCAACCTCGTGGCTGTTGCCTTCTCATGTTTGGTATTCGTGAGCTTCACTCGTTAACACAAACCACATTGTGAGTGTTTTTGTCTCTTCTTCTTAATGACCACCGAAAAACTTAATTTTCTTGTCCATGCATAGATCAGTTTAATGAACGTTTAATGAAAAAGAAGATATTTCTCTCACTCTTCATTTCCAAGTATGAAAAGATAACTGTTGAAAATTTTCTGTTCCTTTTTGTGGAGAATTGTTTGGACGACAAAAAATATTCTGATCCATGCATAGATCAGTTTAATGAACAATTAATGAAAAAAAATGATATTTCTCTCACTCTTTGTTTCCAAGTATGAAAAGATAATTGTTGCAAATTTTCTGCTCCTTTTTTGTGGAGAATTTATTAGACGGCAAAAAAAATGTGGAAAACGAAAACTTGATGCTTAAGTACTTTGATATATGATACCAGAGTTGTAAATCCCCATTAATTCATGAGATATAGTTTACAGTACAATTTATTTTGTAATTATGATTTCATAATAATAATAATATATAGTGATTATAAAATAGAATGTAAACATTTGAATAGCTGAAAAAAAACTAATTTTTGCTTTAATATTGCAAGAAATAGTGGAAAAAATGGAAGAAATAAGTAATGCATTACTTTCTCAATGCATTACTTATTTTTATCCATTTTTTCAAATGAATTACCGTGATTTTATATTGAAAAATAATAATTTTTGCAGCCATTCCAAAGTTTAATCATTGTATTACAATCGCTACATGTTATTATTATTAAATCATAATTATAGAGCTGATCGTATCATCATCATTATTTCTGTAAGTATTAGGCATTTACAACTCTGTATGATACATGTACAATTAGTTCTCTTTTAATATTACTGCACCGATTTTTGAAAAAAGGTCGCGACGATCTGAATAAATAAATTCTACACGTTGAGAAAAAGAGAGCAAAAGGAGAAAAAGATAATCTGGAAGAAAACTCGCGGTATCAACAGTTGATACCACGAAGGAAGAGGCTGTCAGCATCTGAAAGAGACGAGCCTCGGGAAAACTGATGACCGCTCAAAGCAACTTGCTACAATTTTTCATTAAACCTGCCAAACAAATAGGACCGTTTATCATGACCCCATAGAGGGATCTGGTCTTCCAGGCTCCCCAGAATATTAACAGTGCGTTGCGTAAGGGCTTCATGTGTGACTGAATGAGCAAAAGGAATTGAGGAATAGAGAATTTTCCTTATTTCTTTTAGATTGTGAGATTTATGAACATATCAATCGATCGAATTTTCGTGTGAAGTGTGTTAAGAATAATTGCGATTATAATCACCCTTCCACTTTTTTCATCGTAGCATTTAATATGAAGAAAAAAATAAATAAAAAAGCGGCCTAGGGGGATGATGTGATATTCTGTCGAATATCCAAGCTAAAATGAATCGAGAGGCTCACTTCTCTCGTTGCTCCAATGTAAATATTGTACTTTAAGACGCTTCAGTTGTTTAGTTTGTCTCGACAATACGATTACTACGAAGATAATGAGATGACGTTGCATCGCATATAAAAATTACGTTTTTTTTCTCTCTTTTTTTTACAAAGCGAAAACACAGCGGTATGTGTATTAATCTGATATATTTTGACCAACGGACTCTGATGCATATGTGATAAATCTACTGGTGAAAAGTAATCAACTTTATGATGCTGCAGTGCGTGTGACGTTATGTTAACTCTATGTTATAATGTGTATAATAGAGGAAAGAATGAAAACGCGACGATGAAAATTATATAAAAGAAAAAAACAAGACAAATGGCACTGTGGCATTTAATGTATAAAGACTCTCGTAGACATAAATATATGGTGATTATGATAAAAGCATGAAAAATTATTTAAAAAACGACAGACACACAAATATATGAGTAAACGATAAATGTACTTATTATCGAAAAAAAAAAATGCGTATCGTGCATAAAAATGAAAAATACATAACTTACTGTTATTGTAACTACGGAGCTAGTCAGTGTTAACAAAAAAAATCATTGTAACTCTGCGTCATTACGAGAATCTGATAACTCATTAAAACGGTAAATGCGAGAAAAAAAATGCATGAGAGGAATGAGAGAAATTGCGGTGATATAATGTACCTGTACGGTTCGACAATTCTCTGTGTGTGATAACGTTGACTACTGTTTTCCAAGTCCACGTCAGTACACGTACGCATGCTATTATTATTATTGTTATTATTATTATTAGTATTATTATGTAGCGCCGAATTTAAAAGACTCACTGCACCGAGAGAAAAGATTTCATTGACGCCAAAGAAATGGGTGGGTTGATTTTTTTTCATTGATTTCAATGAAATAGTGCATACGAATTTCAAAGAGAATATTTCATTGCCTATAAATAAAGATTTACTTAGTGAGCATATAATAAAGAAACGGTTTTATTGATTTAAAGAGACGTTCTCATTGGTTCAAAGAAACGTTTTCATTGATCTCTTTCTCGCACCTAACCTCACTTTTTTGTTTTCCGGTTCTCCCGAACAAACGGCTTTGAGTTACGAGAAGCCAGAAGCTTAGCCTATTTCTGCCGTACTTCCTTATATACTCACAAAATTTGAGCTTTATCTGCCGCGTAGTTCAGGAAAAAACAGGTTTCGAAATTTTGAGCTGGTAAGAAGAAGGTTTCATTGAATCAGAGACGACATCTTTGAAATCAATGAAAAAGGTTCATTGGTTTAAAGAAATGTTTCTTCGAATCAATGTCACTACTTTTCATTGAGTTGGAGATCATTCACAGAAAAGATAGTATTGAAATTCAAGTATTTCATTTCATTGGCAAAGATTTCCGTGAATCAATGAAACTTTTTCTCTCGGTGTGTACGATTATCGTATATATTATCGTGGTGCCTCTTAATCTTTCGTTAAAGGTATTTGTTATAACGAGGGCAACGAAATATTCTTTCACAATTTCTTGTTGGGGCAATAACATTTGTTTTTCAAGCCATTCAAATCTTCGTGCACAAGTAAAGGAAAAAAAATTATTGACAAAATGGGGATACTCAATGTATTGTTAAATAAATGGTCCATGTTTCTGCATTTTTTCCTATAATTGTTCGTGCTATTTAATTGAAAACGAATTTTCATTGCAGTTGTATAAAAAAATGCACATCTTTTTACAAGCACTGCAAATTATTATTAGATTATAATTGTTGTAAAAAAAACTTCATCATGCATTTTAAACTTCGAAACGTATAAAAATTATCCATTATAAAAACTCCCGGAGTCGGCTAAATAATTCGGAAACAAGATTTTTTATTTTATATCGTTGGTTCCTTTCGCTGTCACCAGTTTTAACATTTATTTGTGTCATTTAGAACTAAGAAAAAAAGCACATATTTGTGTGCGAGAGAATTCAATTTGTTTATTAATGATTAATTTGTCCATTAAATTCGCTGTGTAAATAGTTGAGAATCTACGGAGGCGATAAAATGACGTGCGGGCGAGAGAAAAAAAAAGAAAAATATATTAAAGAATCGGGGCGGGTCGTTAAATTTCACAATTGGAGTAAATGTAATAAATTTAATAATTACGATAACAAAATAAGGCGCTATCTATTGCAGTTTAGAATAAATGCTGAATGAATATGTGTGGAATATGCTTGTGTTTGTGAGCGAATGGCGAAGCGAGTTACACGAGAATAGATACCGAGAGTATCAGCGGTTAAAGCGAAACAAACATTTGAGTATTCAAAGTAAAGGGAACAAGGAAAGGGAGTATATACAACGCAGTCGAAATGGGCTTTGAACGTTAGGGATAGCAACGAATACGAACGTCGTCGTCGTCGTCGTCGTCGTCGTCAACGACGACGACGACGACTATCACAAGGACGACAGCACACAATTCCAAACGCGGGCTCTTTCTGTCCCTCTCGTTCAAAGGAAGCGTTAATCTATTTGAGCGCGTGCACCACGCCCGCGTCTCCCACTAATTGAAACGTACAACGCGGAATTACGTGTGCCATGTACTCAGTGTACAGCGAGAAATGGATGCACACGCGAGCTTCGACTCAGGCTCTCGAGCTTCCGGTTGCGAAGCTGAATGTCAGAAGAAAAAGCATTTGCTTTCATTTACTCCGCAAAAGCAAAACCCAACTGTGGACTCGTCATCTCAACTGTACGGGCTATTGCCCGCAGTTTGTATAAAAAGAAGATATATATATATATTTAACTTGGGGTGGTTAAAGAAAAAAAAACACGATCCATTCGTATTTGAAACTGGGGGCCAACATGATTCTCGCAAAGGTTGTGAGTTGTAGAATTATTTTAAATACTGCCTTAATAGTTATTTGAAAAATTACATATAATACCGAAATATGTCGGAAATTTTACTGTAATAGGAATTTATAATATTGTAAAATTTTCGGAGTATCTTGGAATTGTTATATTTACAAACATTGCTGCAATATATGCAGTTGAGTGCAAAGTTCGAATTTGCCAAATAAGAACCGATATATAGTAGATTTTTTTTTAAATCGCGCTTTAGAAAATTTGTAGAATTAGAATTCATTTGTATTATAGAACAAATAACTCGCATAAACTCCCGAAAAACAAACATACCTTAAAAACGCTATTGAGCGATTTTTTTCTCGGATGGGGGTCAAAATAGCGAATGACCAAAATAGAGAATTTCAAAATAAGGAACGTCTAAATATAGAATGGCCATCATTGTGAAATTCGCTATTTTAGCCATTCGCTATTTTTATGGCATTTTAATAAGACGGGGGTCAAAATACCGAATGATCAAAATAGCGAATGGTTGAAATAGCGAATTTCATAATGATGGCCATTCTAAATAGAGACGTTCCTTATTTTGAAATTCGCTATTTTAACCATTCGCTATTTTGTAGGGGTCAAAATATCGAATGACCAAAATAGAGAATTTCAAAATAAGGAACGTCTCAATATAGAATGGCCATCATTATAAAATTCGCTATTTTAGCTCTTCGCTATTTTGATGGCATTTTAATAAGTTGGGTGTCAAAATAGCGAATAGTTGAAATAGCGAATTTCATAATGATGGCCATTCTAGATTCAGACGTTTCTTATTTTGAAATTCGCTATTTTGGTCATTCGCTATTTTGTAGGGGTCAAAATAGCGAATGACCAAAATAGAGAATTTCAAAATAAGGAACGTCTAAATATAGAATGGCCATCATTATGAAATTCGCTATTTTAGCCATTCGCTATTTTGATGGCATTTTCATAAGACGGGGGTCAAAATACCGAATGATCAAAATAGCGAATTGTTGAAATAGCGAATTTCATAATAATGGCCATTCTAGATTCAGACGTTCCTAATTTTTAAATTCGCTATTTTAACCATTCGCTATTTTGGTCATTCGCTATTTTGACCCCCACCTTATTTTTCAAAACTTTAAGGCAGTACTAAACATCATAATGAATATCATAGTCTACGCGAGAGTCATTTTGTTCCCTTCATACTTTCAAACATGAATGAGCAACTTCTCTATACCAAATCATGTGTTTTTTTTAACAACCCTACCACACGTATATCAGTGTAGTGAGACCACGAGTCGAAGCAAAAGCTGTCGTTGGATTCGGGTCAAGTATTTCAAAAGCTCCGCGAGAGTTCTTTTGATTAAGATACCCGATACTCTCGGATTCGCCTCCTTCTTCTTCTACTTCTTCTTCTTCCTCCTTCTTCTTCTTGCTCTAACCTTCACGTCCTCCTCTTCGTCTCACTTCCCGGCAAGCTCCTCGAATTTTTCCACTGAGAAGCAACCAGAGAGACAAACGTGCGCCCCGAATAGCTTCTACCGTTGCTGCTGCTATGGGTTAACCGGGATTGAGGCGAGAGTGCACGTAACTCTCTTTGGATACTGACGACTGTACGAAGGCAGGAGCTAGCGAAACGTGAGAGCAGGAGAAGCTGAAGGGAAGGGGCCGAGCTCGGTGATATTTATGTCGAGTCTTATCCGAGAAGTACCCACTCGATCCTGTACTCGATGTCACTAATTCCTTTCCGTGTTCGCATGGCTGTTCCAGCAAACTCGATAACTCGTGGAATCTCCTCTCTCGTCTCGTGTTCCGCCGGTCGGAATGATGCGCCCACGTTAACGTCGGATAATTACTTAAAAAGGCTGTAAATAATAACGATTATGAACATAATAGATATAATAAATAAATTATATATAAATACAAATAATATGAAAACATGACGTGCTCGATCATTGCCTTTCCGTTGCGTTCAAGTACATAAATCAAGAAAATGACGATAACGAGGAGACGACTAGGGAAAAAAAAAAGAAATAAAAGACAGATTATTAATAAATTAAGATATTAAATCCTGAGTCTCAACTCCTTTTATCTAGTCATGTAATACGTACTGTTCATGCTAGGCTAACGATACTATTAAGTGTTTCATTTAGCCTATACGATGTATATTGTATCTATAATCAGAAAATAAATTATCAACAGTAACACTGTCCATGTACTGAGATTTTTATTTATTTAGTCTGACAATATCCCATCTGACTTTTCTCATGACTTTGATGGTTAACATAATTACTTTTTATTTTTCTCTTCACGGAGCTTTCGCTGAAGAAAATTTCTTGCGACACGGCATTTGGTAGTCGATGAAAACAGTCGAGTTGATTGAATAATTGAAAAACCAACCTACTTTTGTTTTCCTTCAAGATATTGAAATTTGGCCTTCACTATCGTTCTTAAGGTAGTTCTGTCGCTTCACGCTCACTTCGCATAAGTTTCCGAAAAATGAAAGCGAATTGCAACCACTTCTTGATGATATAAAATTCTGAAAAAAATCATGCATATTTAAGATACTTAAGACATTATTTCGACATAATAATAATTCCAAAATGTTATTAACAAATTGATGAAAATTAAAAATGTTCAACAAATCTTCCGATAACCTAATTTTTTTGTTTCAATGAAAATGATTCGTTCATTTTTCTGAATACGTATGAATTTTTTCAAATTTTTTTCTTTGCTTTGAATTTTGTGATTTTTTCCATGTAAAAAATCGAAAAATTCAAAGCAAAGAAAAAAATTTGAAAAAATTCATACGTACTCAGAAAAATGAACAAATCATTTTCACCGAATCAAAAAAATTAAGTTGTCGGAAAATTTGTTAAACAATTTTATTTTTCATCAATTTGTTAATAACATAGTGGAATTATTATTATGCCGAATTAATGTCTTCAGCATCTTTAATATGCATGATTTTTTACAGATTTTTATATTATCGAAAAGTGTTTGCAATTCGCTCTCATTTTTCGGAAACTTATGCGAAGTGAGCGTGAAGCGACAGAACTACCTTAAGCAGAGTTGTAAATGCCTAATACTTATAGAAATAATGATGATGATACAATCAGCTCTATAATTATGATTTTATAATAATAACATGTAGCGATTGTAAGGGTGCGGGTCAAAATATCGAATGACCAAAACAGCGAATGGTTAAAATAGCGAATTTCAAAATAAGGAACGTCTGAATCTAGAATGGCCGTCATTATGAAATACGCTATTTCAGTCATTCGCTATTTTGATCTTTCGCTATTTTGACTCCCAATCTTATTAAAATGCAATCAAAATAGCGAGTGGTCAAAATAGCGAATGTTTAAAATAGCGAATTTCATAATAATAGCGATTCTATATTTAGACGTTCCTTATTCTGAAATTCGCTATTTTAGCCATTCGCTATTTTGGTCATTCGCTATTTTGACCCCCACCCGATTGTAATACGATGGTTAAACTTTGGAATGGCTACAAAAATTATTATTTTTCAATAAAAATTCACGGTAATCCTTTTGAAAAAATGGAAAAAAATAAGTAATGCATTACTTTCTTAAGGGGTTAGGCCACTCTAGAATTTTCTAAAAACGATTTTTTTTCTCCTTGCAAATAACTCATTAGGGTTTCTAGAATGCTGTCCCAAAAGATTATGGCAGACAAAAATTTTTAAATGCCCCATTTTCGAATTTTTTTTTAAGTTGCATAGTTTTTTTGTTATTGATAATTTTCGAACGATTTTTAGGCCAAATTTTTTAACTTTCCCTTTAGATGCTCGCCATTTTGTCAAAAATGTCTGTATCGAAAAAATCCTAAGTACTTCTCTAGCTACTGTTATGTATAAGTGAAAACCGTTAAAAAACTCATCATAATTCAAAAATTACAGAAGCTGTGTGTCCGGCCGTGGATTCCAAAAAAAAGAGCTGTCATCGCAACAACGCTGTACAGACGCCATTTTTTAATTAATTACTATTAAAAAATTACTATATACAGTTAATGATATGTACAATAAATACCCTTTCTCAAAAAATCGATGTCTCTAATAGTTTTTCTGAAAAAAATTCCCAAAAAAAGCCGTTTTTGTGGCCCTCCAGAGTGGCCTAACCCCTTAATGCATTACTTATTTCTTCCATTTTTTCGACTATTTCTTGCAATATTAAAGCGAAAATTAGTATTTTTTTCCAGCTATTCAAATATTTACACTCTATTTTATAATCACTACATATTATTATTATAAAATCATAATTACAAAACAAATTGTACTATAAACTGCATCTCATGAATTAATGGGGATTAACGACTCTGTTCTTAAGTCGCATATTGTACCTCGGAAAGTACCGATTACAAGCCTGTTTATGATGATTTCTAAAAAAGTGACTTTTTTCCATTCCTGATTTCAGAATTCACATAGGGGAAACTTCGTAAAAACCAAAAAATGATGATGAAGCAATTTGCAAGGTTCCACTTTGCAACCAATTGATATGATATGCTGCCGTCACAGATTTATAATATCGAACTTAAGCGGCTACGATGCGGCCAATTTTTTCCTTTTTTAATCTCAGATAATTATTTGACATTTTATTCTTAGACAACTATTTTACAATTTACTATCAAAAAAATTGGTTGTTTTGTTTTTAAATATTGACATTTTAATCTTAGACAATTATTTAACAATTCACTATCATTTTAAAGCATTGACATTTTATTCTTAGACGATTGTTTCACAATTTACTATCATTTTGTATTACTATATTGACTCCACAGAACATGAAACTTGTCAAGCAACACTCTACATGACTCACATTTTACTAACTTTCTGGATAATATTCAAATTCTCCACCAAGATGGATATTGCAATATGATTGACAAAAACTATAAGGCATTAGGGGGATATGGAGCTAGAGGACATTATACGTTTCTGAGATACACAGGTCAGTTTTTCCGTACATAATAAGACACACACAATAATATAGTTACGGTTTGAACACAAGATTGGTGTACCAACAGACCAAGGACAATTTACAATTTTATAAAAAAATACCGCTTACAGAATAAATAGACAAAACAAAATCGATAACATATAAATTATAAACAACAATCATTGCAATCAACAACACACAATGAATTAATACTTTCACACGAACACCCATGTCATAATTAAACAATAAACTAATTATAAGTCTCACTACAAAAATAAAATAACAAAAATTGTTAGTATTATCACATCATCATTAAAATCGGTTTACATACCGTATTTTTACATACTCGACATGTGCAATTAATTGTGGATTTTTTTATTACTATTCTGTTTGGTGACCACACACCGTTTTATTTTTTGTATTTTGCACCACAGGCACGTTAATAAAATAAAAAACGGTCTGAAGAAGGTCCACACCTAGGACCGAAACGTTACAAACACGGAGATTTTCTTTCAATCATCTCCCAACTAAAAAAGGAAAAAATTGGCCGCATCGTAGCTGCTTACGTTCGATATTATAGTTCCACTTTGCATCCTTTTTTTGAATAATTAGATTATTATTTTTAACAGTGCAGTGACCCTTTGTGAAGAAGAAGCTTTCTCAGGAAGAAAAATCACGCGATCGTGCTGTTACATCACGCCGAATGAGATAAGACATGATGACATGATATTTTTTACAACCTTCCTATAAGCTACAGTTAGACGTACACATAATAATAATCTGTCGATCGTATAACCGCAAACTGGGTCAAATTGATCGTATCTTCGTCACCGAGCGCCGAGGGAAGAGGCAAAGGAGGTGAAAGCGGAGGTGAAGCTTGAAAAATAAGAGGAAACGAGACAAAAAGCTATGATACGGTCCGTTAAAGTACTGTAAACGAGAGCCGGAAACCCTAGTAATAAGTAATAAACAGCGCATCTTAGATATCTTAGATTCTCACTTTTCTTCGCCGAAGCTCTACGACACATATTTTCTTATATATAAGAACTTTGGCATATATCTCACAATAAGAAGAAACCACAAGTAAATCTATTGTGCACGTAACCACGCCTGGAAACAAATTGAATTCGCGCTGAACAAACTTTATTGCTTTCTTCTATTATTGTTGCCAGTGAATTATTACGTAATCCTGCTATGTGAAAGACGATAACAGCTTTGCGTTCCCTACGGGGACACCCGGACTTGGCTTCATTTTAAAACTGCACAGTTTTTAATTGTCGCTTAAGGGGAGGGAGTCATGTCAAAAAAATTGATTTTGGAAATTCAATATCATCCAAATCCTATTGCATATAAAAATGGCCAACACACTATATTGTTGGTACTCGATGAAAGGATTTTTTTACTGTCGTCTGACTTGCGTATGCTTTTCAATATTATCTTAAGCATAGTTCTTAGGTTTTGAATTCTGCGCATGATTCAGATCAAACTACTAGGCAGATTGAAATGGTTGACGTCTCATTTTGTTCTTCATGAAAAGATACACCGGCTAAATGGAGTAAATATTAATAAAAGGTAATATTTTTTAAGTGACATAATTATTGATAAATAAATGTTATGCTATTTTCTAAATCAGTGATGAACTTTGCTTTCAGAATGAAAAAAAATAGTTTGCTCCATTTAGCCAGTGTATCTTTTCATGAAGAAGAAAATGAAACGTCAACCATTCCAATCTGCCTAGTAGTTTGATCTGAATCATGCGCAGAATGGAAAACCTAAGAACTTTGCTTAAGAAAATATTGAAAATCATATGCAAGTCAGACGACAGTAAAAAATCCTTTCATCGAATACCCACAATATAGTGCGTTGGGCATTTTTATATGCAATAGGATTTGGAGGATATTGAATTTCCAAAATCAATTTTTTTAACCTGACTCCCTCCCCTTAAACAATGACTAGCCATTTTTTAATAATGTACTATCAAGATTTTATCGCTAGCAACAAACGAATATACGAAAGACATCATTTTTATGCATTTCAAAATATCTAAATATACTTTAAATATATTTAATATATAAATTATTTAATTATTTAATATATAATTTAATATATAAATTATAATGAAAAATGAGATATTACAATTTTTTATTTTTTACCGTCAATGGAAATAAAAAAAATGACATGGAGAAATAAAAATGTTCCTTTCGTCAGAGAAAATCATATATGGAAATTTATGAAGTAGTCAAAGCATTTGAAAGAGCTCTTAAGCTGAATTTGATAAATCAATTATTAAGCGATCACCCGGAAAGTTTCAATGAATTCTACTCAAACGTCTTTACGAAATTACGAATTTAAACGGCTTGCGGTCTGAAGATGCTTAAATAATCTGACTCAACAAGTTCGAATCTCTCCCCTACACTTCGTGATTGTTTTCCACCATGAATGCACCGAGTCCGCTATGCCAAATTAATTGGGGATTAAAAAAAGTTGCAAAGTACAACTTTGCACATTGCTTCCTCATTAATTTCCATTTTTCACAATGCCATCTCTGCGAGTAAACTTATTTAATATTTAATTTGGCTTTCGCGTAGAGGAAAGTGGAAATTAATGAGGCAGCAATGTGCAAAGTTCTACTTTCCAACCTTTTAGTTAAATCGGAAACTAAAGTGCGCACGGACATTTTTCGAAATTGCAGAAATAAATAAATCTTCTCACACACCTGCACGTAAAGTTCGTACTTTGCTCCCCGGTGAGAGGGGCGAAAGTGAGTACTTTACTCCCTAGGGAGTTACTTTGGGCTCTTGGGGCTTACTTTCCTCCCTAGGGAGGGAATGTTATGAAATTTTCCTTCCCAAGTTTTCTGTTCCATTTAAATCAGTTTTCTTAATTCTGTAACGCGAAGAAGTGACATTTTGCTTGTATTAAACTTCTGATTGGAAATACAGGTGTAATACAACCTTACTTTATTTTTGTTATTGAAGAAGTTACAAAATTCACTAAAGATTCTGATTCAGGGATGTTTTGCTTTTTATGTGTAAAACTTGACAATTCGGCAAAATTTTTTTTTTAATTCATATATTTTTTTCATAAATAACTATGAAACATATGGATGACTCGATGTTAGATGATTATTTTCGTTTTCTGTATATTTTGTTGAAAAAAATAATGACACTAGTTGTAAAAAAAATAAGCAGTCAATAATCAATTACATTTTTTTTTCTCAACTATACTGAACTTACCATATCCTCCGAAAATAAATTAATATACACGGGTGACGTTTTAAAAATGTTAAAATCAATTTTTATAATTTGAACGGTGTGTGAACATTTTTTTCCTAAACCACTTTTTTCGATGTTTCAGATCATTTTGAGTGACTTAACATGAAAAAGCGAAAAAAATTTCTCACGAAATCGAAAAAATTGTAGTGGCTCTTGACAGTATAAGGAATCGATTGGAAATTGATAATCATATACAGTAAATTCGAGTGTCGTGCCAACATATAGAGGTTCGGCTGAACTAGCGTATCACGCATTCCTTACGCGATCGAGAGACACGAGATCGCTCCCGCAGGGATCTATTAGAGACAGTGACATTGTGTCACGATAGGATTAAATCCTCTGTGGTTTTGATGAGATCGTGCCACCCGGATAATTACCAGGTGATCCACTTTGTACGAACTGTCAGACCTAGTTCAATTCTCAGGTCCACTTCGTCGTACAGTGGTGGTATCTTCTACCCCAAAACGCTTAACGTTTGCGTATGTACCATTCTGGTCGACTGCGTGGATGATACACTGTGAGATGTCATTTTACCAAAACCGTCACTCCTGTAAATGGTATATTTTTATTAATTTTATTTTTCATTTCAAGATTTTTTTTTCTCTTTAACTGTACGTTTTTGATGTCCAGATTAGCCGCCTCTTCCACTACATTCTGTATCTTGTCTTTGTGAAACTAGTTTGTGATTATGTACATTTTTATCTTTGCTAAAAAATCTTTTTTGTACAAATATAATCCATTTGAATTTCGCGTGTACGTATATTGAATACTATAGAATAAAATTCATTAGGAGGCCACTGTAATTTCCATCTATATAATTATTTTGTTAGTTCTCTTTTGCTACTTATGCCTTTTCATATTTTGTCTTTGTGAAACTAGTTTGTGATTATGTACATTTTTATCTTTGCTAAAAAATCTTTTTTGTACAAATATAATCCATTTGAATTTCGCGTGTACATATATTGAATAGTATAGAATAAAATTCATTGGAAGGCCACTGTAATTTCAATCTATATAATTATTTTGTTAGTTCTCTTTTGCTACTTATGCCTTTTCATATTTTGTCTTTGTGAAACTAGTTTGTGATTATGTACATTTTTATCTTTGCTAAAAAATCTTTTTTGTACAAATATAATCCATTTGAATTTCCCGTGTACATATATTGAATAGTATACAATAAAATTCATCTGGAGGCCACTATAATTTCCATCTATATAATTATTTTTTAGTTCTCTTTTGCTACTTATGCCTTTTCATATTTTGTCTTTGTGAAACTAGTTTGTGATTATGTACATTATTATCTTTGCTAAAAAATCTTTTTGTACAAATATAATCCATTTAAATTTCGCGTGTACATATATTGAATAGTATAGAATAAAATTCATTAGAAGGCCACTGTAATTTTCATCTATATCATTATTTTGTTAGTTCTCTTTTGCTACTTATGCCTTTTCATATTTATAGACCTGTTTTTTCAATATTAAAAAATAAAATAAAAGAAGTAAAGATATCATTCTTTTCTTCATAAACTCAGCAATCGATTGTATTCGCGAGATTAACCGAATATATTAGGCGGCCACTATAATTTCCATCTATATAATTATTTTGTAAGTTCTCTTTTGCTACTTATACCTTTTTATATTTATAGATCTGATTTTAAAATAATAAAAAATAAAACAAAAGAAGTAAAGATATCATTCTCTTCTTTATAAACTCAGCAATCGATTGTTTTCGCGAGATTAACCGAATATATTAGGAGGCCACTGTAATTCCCAATAATATAATTATTTTGTTAGTTCTCGTTTGGTACTTACGCCATTTCATATTTATAGATCAGCTTTTTAAATCAATAAAAAACAAAATAAAAGAAAAAAATATATCTTCCTCTTCTTCACAAACGTTAGATAATTCGATATCAACGGGGAAAAAGCCGGATGTATAAACATAGAGTTTTTACTTTGATCAAAGAAAAAAGTTTATTAAAACTCTGTCAAATAAATATTGGAATATCATAGACAAAGTATTTAAAATTCTCACGCCAGTGGCATATCTCTTATCCCAAAGTGTGTACCGCACCGATATATACAGTTTGTTAACGACTACGAAGACGATAGACTGTGAGAATATTATTTCACCGAAACGGTCGCCTCTGTAAATATTGTACTCCAACGATACAGCATAATACTACCATCTATAGAGCATATACCGCGCCACGGTAAACTTTTATAATCCGCTCCTTGCCTCTAAGCCGTCGCTGCTGCTGCCGCTGCTGCTGCTGCTTGCATACAATTTTTTTTTATTAAATTTTACAACACTTTTCAGAGCAACTTTATTCTCGAAGAAAAAAAAATTAAATAAACGAAAAAATTGCATGGTATATTCTACGAGCTGTGAAGCACCTGCACCACAAGCCTATTGAGGTGGCGTTTGTGTGCGTGTCTATATATATATATATGTATTTATGTGTGTGAATGTGCACTGCGTAGGAGTACAGCAGGGGACAAGAGGTGAGGCTATGCCCAACGTTGTTGGCTTCCGCTGTCCGTGGTATTGATTACAGCTTCCTATCCAGGTGCACGAGCAGGGTCAAATCTCCTCTCCTCCCTCTTCTCTCCTCTCCCACTCGTTTCAATTCCCCACCTCCAGCATCAGCCCTCCTTTCAGCAAGCTTCCTTGAAAGTTGTCATAGCAATGATATATCACTGACACTTTACATGGATACATACGCTTTATTAAAATGTTATCTCTTTCGCGTTCCACTTTAACGTAAAACGCGGGGAGCTTTATGGTCCACTTGTATTTTAATGTTTTTGACATTGTCTTTAGAGCTGGTAATTCTTTTTGTTTATTGCAGCTTATGTTTTTTTTTTAAATATCAAAGCGAGCTTTGTAATGGTTTCAATGTTTCTTTTTTTTTTCAAAGTGCAATAGAATATAAGGTAGTTTTGAAAGGGGTTGGTAACCCCCTCAGACTCTCTTTCAACGAACTTAATCCCATAGCACCACACCCTCCGCTATGACCTGTGCTCTAACAGCTTTCCTTCGCTCCCACGCACTTGCAATAACTTTGCGTGGTGCATCCCACACATCCAGTATCAAGAATCATATCTACCACAGTTAGAAGCGATATAAGAATGATTAAAAAAAATTTAATCAAATTTTTGGTTATTTGTGTGGATGAATTTGAAAGGGGAAAGAAATTTTGTTATTTCACCGTCGGATTGCGTTGAAACTATGCTAATTTGTGGAAAAAAAGGAGGCGTAATCTTTTGCAATTTTTTAATCATTTTTAAGCGGTGTAATTTTTTTTAACAAGGCGCTGAAGGCGTAATTTTATATCGCAAGATGCGAAAAATGGTCGAAAACAATAGAATTTTTTTCCCCGCTAATTCCTGTGCGATAGCTTTTTAAAAAATTAACAAAATAACAAGGACACTGTGCCACGTTATGCCCAAATTTGATTATGATTAACGGTATCGATCAAAAGTTATGATCAGTTCTTAATTTTTTAGTTGCAGGGTCTCCTTATTTTATACTCGCAAGAATATCAGTTCTTTCTAAAATTGCTATACGGTGCAGTTCAATGAAGCAATGATGGACACCTTTTAACCGTTGAAATCGAAAGGGCGTTTCGATTTAGAAACCTATTGGCAAGGGCAACTTTCTATGCGACCCTGGCTTATCGTGTGCGACAGCTTTTGATCATTCTCCCTCTTAATTTGGCCCTTCCATCGTCCTTCGTTCTGGATCATATCTACCTGTGCTGATGCTTCGCCTTTCCAGCGTGACCGTCGCGCACCAGATCCGCTCCATGACGAAATTACGAGTTTCCGACGTTGCGGTGCAGTCCCCAATAGACATTTGTCCAATTCATCTATCAACCGTCCATCTCAACATGCTCAGCAATCGATTGTATTCACGAGATTAACCCAATTTCCGTGACCCTTGCAAATTATGCAAATTGCAACACTTGGCTCTCTTCCATAATACAATTTGTCGGTTGTCATCCGATTCAAATAGACAAAGAATTATTTTTCCAATTTTGTTAACTAAAACAAAAAAAGAACAGGATATGAACTCCTCTCTTTAAAAAACATGACACATCGAGTCGAATAATATCTCCATGAATATCAAATTACTGAAGCCAGTTTATAAACTGGCTTCAGTATTCAGCTTCCTGATTGGTCGTCGATGTCTGTCGCAGAACCAACTTCAGGCGGTCATGGCCGCAGCAGAATCGTATATCGTGCGCGCAACTCCTGTTTACTCATTAGTCATTTACTTGTTAGTTAAAAATAGACAAAGAATTATTTTCCCAAGTCTGTTAAGTAAAACAAGAAACGAAGAGGATATGAACTCCTCTCTTTAAAAGACATGGCACATCGAGTCGGGTGGGGATCAAAATAGCGAAAGAACCAAATAGCGAAAGGTTAAAATAGCGAATTTCAAAATAAGAAACGTCTAAATATAGAAACGCCATCAATATGAAATTCGCTATTCTAGCCATTCGCTATTTTGACCATTCGCCATTTTCATTGCATTTTAATAAGATTGGGAGTCAAAATAACGAATGATCAAAATAGCGAATGGCTGTAATAGCAAATTTCATAATGATGGCCATTCTAGATTCAGACGTTCCTTATTTTTAAATTCGCTATTTTAACCATTCGCTATTTTGGTCATTCGCTATTTTGACCCTCACCCATCGAGTCGAATAATATCAAATTACTGAAGCCAGTTTATAAATTGGGTTCAGTTTCAGCTTCTCGATTGATCGTCAATGTCTGTCGCAGAGCCAACTTCAGGCAGTCATGGCCGCAGCAGAATCGTGTATCGCGCGCGCATTTTCTGTTTACTCATTAGTCGCAGTTAGACACACTCAACGTAAAAGCGCACGCAATCGTAGCGAGTAGTATAGACAATTACAATTAGGCTCATTGGAAAGATTAAGGCAGAATTATACGGCAAAACTGCCTCCAGAAATTCGATACGTAGTTTAGGTTGCCCGAATTATCGATCGAAACTTTAATATCCCAAATCTTCGCGTAAGCTTGTAGAGGTAAAAAAGTCTCGTAGATTTCGACTCGTTAAAAACTTGTCTTTAAGAGAATGTGATACACCGGCTGAAATTTCTTCGCCCAGTGTTAAACGCCTATAGGTCTGTCTCTCTCGCACTATTTTTCTTTTAATTCTCACAAAAAAACGACTGAATCGATTGAGGAGCCAGAAGCTTAGCCCAATTCTGCCGTATTTCCGTATATTCTCTCAAAATTTGAGCCCCATCTGTCGAGTAGTTTAGGAGAAAACAGGTTTCGAAATTTTGAGTGGTAGTGGGGGAAGTACCACTGCCTGTTAAGTTCTTGGCGTCGAGACGTTACCGCGTCTGCTGATGCAAATATTCTATATGTAATAACAAGAAAAAACGAATGAAACTTAGGAATGGGTGTGAAGGGAGTGCGTTGTTGCTATTTGTAGTTGCAATGTTGCCGATATTGAGATCGTTATTCAAGACGTGCCGTTATCTCATCGTCTTACATGGCGTCTATTTGGTATAGTCGAAGAGACGTTTCAAATATGTATACGATGTACGTATACAGGCCCAGATAAGTACCGAAGAGCGTATAGTGCTTCGTTGTCTAACGTGTCGCCATCGACGGATTTAATATTCCATCGTTGCACTCGCAAGCTGTGGCTCTCGCTCTCTTGTGTATGGCACCAGTGTGCGACAGCCCTCGAGGATATAGTGCCCGTCGACAATCGCTCGAGAAAATGTGCCTCTCTTGCCTTGTTGCTGTTGCCGCTGCTGCCAACGAGTGAGATCACTGTCGTCGTTGTCGTCGTCGTCGAGAAGTAGTCGGACGGCGCGCGGCAAAGCAGTCACGTCAAGCACTTCCTTTGTTTCTCGACTACGTGACGACAAGAAAGGAGAGAGGGAGGACCACTATGCTTCTCTATGTTGACGATATTAAGCGTGGGGGAGACACCTTCGTATATTCTAATGGCCTGTTTGCGATCCTCATTCGGTTCTGTTTTTAGTATAAATACGTTATTGAAGATTCTTACAATTGGTAGTTAAAATTTTAGTTGGCTAATTTTCGTGCAGGACGTTTTAAGTGACTCAGTTAGACATCAGAATACAAAGTGTCGTCCGATTCTGCACTGAATCCCGTTTCCCAACTGCTAGGATATTCGAGATTTCTAGGTTAATTTAGTTTAAGTTTAATCTTAAGTATACACTGTATGATGATTTTTCTGTTTTTATGTTATTTTATAGTACTTTTAATGCATTATTATCTAGTTTATATGTGCTGTTAGAGGATTTCATCCTAGAGCGCTCAATAAAAATTTCATTTTTTAATTTCTTTTCCCCCAGTTGATTTATTTAGCAGCAGCCACATGCTGAAAGCCACAATAAATTATGTCCGCCATTACACTATTAACGGTTTCTATTTTTATTGCCTCAGGCGTCATATAATCAAAACGCTGCTTACGCAAATTAAATACAGAAAACTGCTGATAGTCAAACATCTCTGCTCACATTCTGTTCTTTGATTGGTTAACAGACCAACTGTAACTGTGCGGAAGAGGGCGCTGTAAAATAAGACATAAAAAAAATACTTGACAAATCAATTTGTTCTAGTATTTAAAAAATCCGAGTGGCCGACAAAAGTAAAGTTAACCCGTTGAAAACAATAATTCTAACGCATGGCAATTTCTTTTCTAAATATTTGGCGACCAGATTCTTTTGTTCTATGAAGCCAACTTTTCTAAAATGAAGAATCCGTATCCGCCATATGTTTCGTCTTCAATGCCCATCGCATTATCCTAAGGCCTCAAAGCATAACACACGCCGCAAGCTAAAATATCAAGGGACTGGCTTGGCTTTGACATTGTTTTTATAATAATAACTTGCAGTGTTTATAGTATGATGTGTACCTTTTTTAATCCTTCCCTAAAATAGATGTAAAAAATATTAACTTTTCATAAAATTTTAAGGTTAATCCTATTGAAAAAATGAAGAAATATTGTTAATGCATTGCGAAAGTAACTGTGGAGGACTGTGCATTTCCATTTTTCTCACAATTTCTCCCAACATTTCATTAAAAATAAGGTTTTTCTTACAGCTATTCGAAAGTTCACGTATAGTTTTATAATTGCTACAGGTTATCATTACAAATACGTAACTGCAAAATAAACTGTTCTGTATACTTTATTTCTTAAAGTAACGAGGACTTACAAGACGGAGTTAGATGTTCTACGAGGAAGATTATACGTAACCCGAGTAGAATATCTTTCTCTAGACTCGACCTATCTATCCCGATCCGGCGCCATCTTCAGGCACTAGCCAATTCCACTCTTTTCAACCTCGAAGCTACTCGGTACTGAAATGTTGGCGGCGCTTTAGATAATGGCACCACATGACTTTGAACGATCCACCAGCAACCGCAGCAGCAGGATCTTTTAAGATCGATACATTTTTCTCTTTTGCCTTCGAATATACATCACTAATGCAATTTCCTGAACTCTTGCCAAACAATAAATCGCCAGTACCGAATGAGCATCCTGTCGTTTCCGCATTAATCAGATTACAGTCTCAGATGTAATCCACATTACATTGAATAATATGAAAGTAAAACTGCACTATGTGACCAAATTTTCTCCAGATTTTGAAAAATGTATTTTATATATAGACTTTCATTTTCTCTACAAGTTTCATAAAATCATTACATTATTTGTATACAAATAATGTTTTGTTTTATTATTTCTTTAAAACTAGATTCGATTATTCAATTTTTTTAATTTCAATATACGTTTTTTGTAAATATATATATATATATATATATATATATTTATGAACGTAAGCGAAACGTATATATTAAGTCATTTTTTTTCTCCTAACTTTCCGCAGGATCAATTCGTAAAATTCTGGGTCGTTGCATAATAAACTGTGAGGACATAGATAATCTTTCTACGGCCCATGTTTTATAAAACATATCACATGAGTATTTAATTGACCGTAGTTTTGAGTTATTAAAAAAAAATATGAACTGATGCGTGAGAATAATGAAAAATTTGTCCACGAATGCCATAGTGAATAATTTAAAACAGATGTGGAGCAGGTGCTTCTATTGCTACCGAGTAGTCCATCGAAACTAACCGGTTCAACTCGCGAGCGATTATACACCCACGAATCCTATATTCTGTTTTATATGCGCTGTATTTGTGTACACACTACAAACCACTGAACCCGTTCGTACACACACACATGTCTATACATTCATGCAGTTGTGTCCAACGTATGTATATTTGATGTCCTCCCCTCTCTGGCCTTCCAACCTCGCCCACCTTTACTTGATTTGTATAGAAGTGAGAGGTAAAGTTGAACCCTGACCTATTCCACTAAAATCCAGTGAAATCGTTCCGTCGCTACGGTGAACCTTAAATATTCAACCGGCTTCGCCCAACATTTCTTTTCTCATCTTTGACACGCCGCTGCACGCTGAAGTTATTAACTACAAGCTTACTAATATATGTATAGGAAATTACTGGAGTTATCATAATCAGCTACACGAAATATTATATAATGTCATTATATTAAAACAATTATTTTTCTATAAAAATAATATTATCAATTTTTTTAATTTACTAAAATATTAAAACCGTTTATTCTAAGCATCATAAGAGATGCTTTTTATCCAAAGTTTAAACTTTCTACGAATTCATCATATTAGAGAAAACTAGCAAAAGTAAATCACCAAAAATGTATTGTTTTTGGCTATTCGTTATTTCATTATTGTTGATGAAAATCTTTATTCTATTACGCACGTGTTGCGACTAATAATTGTCATTGTTCGAGATATTTAACCCGGATAATATTTTTATAATAGGAAAACGTTTTTTTTTATGTTAGAACTATAATTTAAAGACATTTAACGATTGAATGACAAATAAATGACAGAAACTTTACTTAAAAACGCGTGTCTTATGATCTCTTATCTGATCAAAAGATATATCTATCCGTATTCACTCCTAAATTATTTTTCTGCCGCGATCTTCCATCTTCGCCACTATTTTATACCTAATATCTAAAAATATCGAAAATCTTGTTTTTTTTGCCATTCGATAGCGACCTCTGAAAAATGCTTCGATTTCGTAGAAAGTTTGCAGTACTTCTTGTTATACGATAAACTTCGAAAGTGCGGAGTATCTCCGAAGAAATTCTGAGTTTTTCATTTTCATTTTGAATTTATAAACTTTGAACTTTATAATTTTTTTAATAGCTCGTAGCAACCTCTAAAAATGTATCAATCTCGAATTTCCTTAACACAAATTATTCTCATTTTATCCCTCACGATAATCTGGGGTATCCAAAAAAAAAATTGTAAAATGTTGCATTTATCTAGTACGCAGCATTACTGCAAACGCATACACCGAGAAAAAAAGATTTCATTGACGCCAAAGAAATGGGTGGATTGATTTTTTTTTCATTCATTTCAATGAAATTGTGCATTTGAATTTCAAAGAGAACATTTCATTGCCTGTAAATAAAGATTAACTTAGTGAGCATATAATAAAGAAACAGTTTATTGTTTTAAAAAGACGTTTTCATTGGTTCAAAGAAACGTTTTCATTGATCTCTCTCTCGCACCTAACCTCATTTTTTTGTTTTCCGGTTCTCCCGAACGAACGGCTTCGAGTTTCGAGGAGTCAGAAGCTTAGCTTATTTCTGCCGTACTTCCTTACATACTCACAAAATTTGAGTTTTATCTGCCGCGTACTTCAGGAAAAAATAGGTTTCGAAATTTTGAGTTGATAAGAAGATGGCTGGCAAACCGTCTTTTTTCCACATTTCAGTTCTGCACATGGTAAGTTCTGCACAATCTTTCATGCACATTTCGATTGTACACGCGCTTTTAATCCATAACTCATTTCTCCACGTTGCCAATGCGCTTTTCAACACAGAGACCAATACGACACTGCTTTATTTTTCCACAATTTCCGTCCGACACATTCTGTAACTACACATTTCTATTCTACACAATATTATGATTTTAACGAAATTCCTATACTCCATCTCCCAATTATTCACTTCTCGTTTCTGCACATCTCGTTTTTGCACGTTTGCAATACTACATATTTCAATTCTGCACCGATGTTCTTCTCTGCACACGCCAGTTCTACACCACAGCTTAATTACACACATTTCATTTCTGCACATCTCGTTTTTACACATCCCGTTTCTACGCATATCGTTTTTACACATTCCGTTTCTACGCATCCGCATCTCGTTTTTACGAGAAGCTCGTACGATAGGACGGTCTCGGAATCGAAATATATTTATTATATACTTTATATCACACGGTGTGCGAGAAACGCGGTTTCACGCACCGTTCGCGTGCGTCAAACCCCATTTTCACGCCTTGTGAAGTAAAATTATATACTATACTCGGCGAAAAAACATTTTCTCAGCTTCTGTGATTGCAGCACTCACCTTCGGCACCTGCTGCGATCTCGCGCTCGTGAGAAAAAACATCTTCGCCCTCGTATCGGAATATACTATAATTAAACGCAACACGGATTGTATAATCGACAATAATGTGAAGAACTGAAATGTGGAAAAAAGACGGTTTGCCAGACGGTTTAATTGAATCAGAGACAATATCTTTGAAATCAATGAAAAAGGTTTATTGGTTTAAAGAAATGTTTCTTCGAATCAATGTCACTACTGTTCATTGAGTTTGAGATCATTCAAAGAAAAGATAGTATTGAAATTGAAGTATTTCATTTCATTGGCAAAGATTTCCGTGAATCAATGAAACTTTTTGCTCTCGGTGTATTGAAGCGCGCCTTTAAGCTTCTTCACTCACACGCAGGAGTATCCACGTCTGCCCGGACACGGACTCTATCTACTGGCGCTAACCCTCGTCTTTCCTACGCCTACACATCCCATCCTATTGTTCATTCGACCTTTCTCTCACCTCTCTCTCACTCTCAACCCTATATAGGTTCATTCGTATCGATGACTCTAATCCTCTGGCCGATACTGATAAAAGAAAAAAAAAAAAAACAAGCAAACAACAATGCAGTCCAGTGCAGTGCACACATGCAAATGTGTTGGTGCTGAGAACTGCAGAACTACCAGATATGTGAACAGATCTGCAAGGTAAATATATATATATATATGAACTGCATAAGAGTCGATTTACACTTTGTAGTTGCGTATCGGTCATTCGATGCTCCAATGCAGGATTCGTGATTACGAACACTGCAAGTATGATAAAGCACTGAAATATAGGTACTTCGATACGCGCCAGAGGAAACTGATGTATATATACATTGTCCCTAAGCCGAGTACTATATATGTTGTGTCCTAGATTCGGTTTCCACATCTCGGGATCAAAGGACACTACGATCAGACCGAAAACACGGGATAAGCCTCTACTGGCAAGGCCTTTCGGGATTAAAATGCGTTTCGATGTGTTTGTATGTGTGTGTGTGTTTTTTTATCGAGTATTGCACCAAAATCGCTCTGTCGTATTCTGTACTAGCTTTTTATCAAAGATTCTGCTTGGAGCTATACGTATACGTATATGCCAACACCGTAGAATAATTATTCGCCGAGTATATCGGCAGATACACCTGCAGGTTTGCCGAGTAATGCTCGGTGTGTTGTATGTATGTGAATATATGTATATATCGAGACTCTAGAGCGATTCGTGATTACCCCGGAGATAACTCAATAGGGATGAGCTCTGGACTCGATTGCTTTTGACCTCGCGATATTACTACGATGGAGGTAGATGGAAACGTCTCTGACAACTCCATTTGCCAAACGTTTCTCACTTGGGCTCGCGTGCGAGGTCGTTCACGATGAAATACCTCGTCCGAGATTCGAAATTTCGTTATGCTGTTCTTCGCGCATTGATCACGATGGATATGGTGCGAAACCGGCGAGTCGTTCAAGATTCGGGTCGATGAGTCGTTTGATTGCTGCGAGAGGTTCTGAAGTCATTTCAAAATTTCATTCCAAAGTGCAATCCAAGTTTCAATGCATTATATGTACAGATAAACCGTTGCAGAAAGGTGTTAAGTGCATTTTTGTGTACTTTTTCATCAGAAAAGAATTTTGCATGCTTTTCAACATAAAGCATTTCTTCCCTAAAAACAAAAAAAATCTTCCATTATCCAGTGAGATATCAACGTTAGAGGAAATCAAATGCTTGATTTCGAAATGATACCTAATATGAAATCGTTTTAAGGTAGTTCTGTCGTGAAGGCAATCCAAAGTCATATGCATGAATTTTTGACATGTTGTAATTTAGCTATTCAATTTTACTTGCACAAAATCTTGAAGGCTTTTACCGAGTATTTGAATGAACAATTAAAACTTGAAAATCGATCTTTTTACACGGCGCTCATGGGAGGGCTGGAAAAATTGATCTTTAAATCGAAAATTAACATACTTAGATCAAAGATAGAGAAAAAATAAAAAGTACTACGGATTCGCAAATCATTCAGGAATTGATGCATCATGAAAAAAGGTGAAGTCTCCGGAATAATGTTTAATTGCACCAAGGTCAAAGTGCACGATACCGGGCCAAATGACGTTTCCTAACCTAATTATCGTAAAAATGAAGTCAAATCCGCACTAAACATATCAACTATTTACAAATAATCGTTTTTATTTGATTACGACAATTTCGAAGGATTCTCGATTATTTTTTATATTATTATTGAGGCAGTCAAAACGATGCGTATGATTATTTTTTAATGTCATATAGACTCTGAGATTTTATGACTCCGGCGTACCGACAGAACTACCTTAAAATTTCATTTCAAAGTGCAATGCAAATTTTAATGTATTATATGTACAGGTAAACCGTCGCAGAAAGATGTTAAGTGCATTTCTGTGTACTTTTTCATCAGAAACGAATTTTGTATGCTTTTCAGCATAAAAAATTTCTTCTCTGAAAACAAAAAAAATGTTCCATTATCCAGTGAGATATCAACGTTAGAGGGACTCAAATGCTTGATTTGGAAATGATACCTAATATGAAGTCGTTTTAAAATTTCATTCGAAAGTGCAATGCAAGTTTTTATATATTATATGTACAGGTAAACTGTTACAGAAAGATGTTAAGTGCATTTCTATGTGCTTTTTCATCAGAAACGAATTTTGTATGCTTTTCAATATAAAGAATTTCTTCCCTGAAAACAAAAAAAAATCTTTAATTATCCAGTGAGATATCAATGTTAGAGGGAATCAAATGTGTGAATTCGAAACGATACGTCTTACCATTCCTCAATGGTAAGACGTGGATAACTTGTCGGTATTAAATTTGTTTCGTGTTCGGTCATAACGCAATATGCCAATCTGTACATATGCTGTTGCGGTTGCATTCAAACCGTTGCTTCCGTTGAAATTAACAGTCGACCGCATATTCCCATAAATCCAATCAGGAAACGTGATTTCGATATCCTCCGATAATAGTAATTCTGATTTCTGCATACAGATTCCGCAAAGTCCAATCTTATGCATGTTTTTAAGTTCCATACTTCGGTGAACTCGCCATGTCGTAATATACGATCGTGGTTCAGTTCTCGAATGTATTTCTCATGAGTGTTCCACGTGCGGCCTCGAAATCCCGAATAACAAGGCTTTCACTCGGTTCTCGTGAAAAATCGTTCGATTCCTCTCTTTTGTTGGTGTAAAAGCTTTGCGTGCGTCCGAAGCGAGATCGCGCTTTGCTACGCAACTCGTGACTAGCGATAACAGGCTGAATATAGCAACACTAGGTTGGCAACCGTACCAAATTTTTGTTTATTCCATTTTGAATCCAGAGAACGAATATATTCGCTGCTTGATACCTACCATCGTTATATCAAAGCCAAATCCGGTCTCAAACGCTGTACGGAATTCCTCGTAACCCGACAAGTGAATAGTAGGTATATGCCAGAGTCAAATGACTCGATGAGGAAGCTCTCCGGCTTTTGGAGAAGCAGCAACGGCAGCAATTTTCACATATGCAATTCCATAGTTGAGCGATATAGCTTCTCGTGCCTTTCCAAAAATATCGAGGTCAAATGCGAACACCCAGCGGCGGCAGCAGCAGCGGCAGCAGCAATGACTTTGGGGTGATCGATTGCCGCGACTCGATTCCCGAACGGAAGACGAGCTGAACCCTATCCTACAGGGTTATGCTGCTGCTGCTGCCGCAGTGTATTAATGATAAATCGTATATTGTCGGAAACGGGAGAGCGATCAGGAACGGCAGAAGATCACCAACGTACTTCGCCCACATCTAATGTAATAAAGGAGTAAATTGATGAAATCGACGTCTGAATCTGTAAGCACAATGGCATGTCAATTAGTTCCTGAAAATTTCAATTTCAAGTCTTGGAACTATTTTCATCAGACGCTATAACGATGGATTTTTTTCTGCTGAACATGAATTTGCTATTAATTTTACCTAGAAATTATATTTTTTATTAATGAAAATTTTGAAAACTGCTTACTGACAAAAATTAGTGTAATGAATAAATACATTGGATAAATAAAAATGGTTTAACAAGATCCATTCGCATTTAATTAAATTTAATTTAATTTAATTTATTAACGGATCACTCCTTACAATTTACAATAGGGTTTTTTTTAATGCGGAGCCACAGCTTAAAATTCCAGGTAATAACAAGTACAAAAACTACAGAAAATACAAAAATATAAAAAATTTAAAAAATGACAAAAAATATGAAAATACAAAATATTGTTTCAAAAATAACTATGAACATAAGTTAGACGATTTAAAGGGAGCTTAATGTATACGATAATAAGGTTAATATCACAATCTTGTTGCTTGGGCCTTCATTCATAAAGGAGGATTTCATCTCGCACTTGAGCATTCACGAATTAATCTCCCGACTATCATATGCGATTCATTCTTAGTTAACCATTTTTCATTTTCCTAATTTGTTTATTAATTACACTCATTTTCTTCAGACGGGAGGTTTTTCATTTTATTTCATTGTTTTTAAGGAGGGTGGATACCCAACTCAAAATGATAAACGTGCTCTCAAATTTTTGAAGGATATTCGTAGATAAAAATTACATCTCCATGCCAAATTTGATGTCAATCGTCTAGATGGTTATCGAAAAATTAATTATTGAAATTACACTCTTATGCATGGGCAACATAGCGACAACTATACGCACCTTCAAGGTTATGCTCGAAAGTATAATAAAAATGATAAACAATTGTTGATAACAGAACCAAATCATTTCTTGTTTTTTCGAAAAGAACTTTTACGAAGACCGAAATGATTCGTCTGCTTGGTTGCCGAGAAAACGTAAAAACAAAACTGCTGGAATAGTACAACAATGTACGCCAGTGAAGGCGCGTCACGGATCTCTCTCTCGCACACTACCTCCCCGGCAAACCGCGCACCTCCCCTCCAGAGAGACAGTATCCAACCTCCTTAAAATAACTCTAATACTTCACCATAAGCGCTGTGAAGTGAGTTACAGAATACGCAATAATGGCGGCCATTTTGTGACATTTCGATATATTCAAACAGGCAAACAAGCTCTGTTTAAACGCTTACATCTTTCGGACATCGCAACTAATACATAAAATCGATGAAAAAAAAACACATGAACCGGTACGCAGAACCTGTGTACCAAATTCTGTTAAGACATCTTGAACCGTTTTAGAAAACATTGTACTAATAGATATAGGGATATTCGCACCATGCCAGTGAAACACATAAACACTCCCGTCTTTCTACCCTATGGGTAGTCAGAAGTTAAAAAAAACCCAGAAAATTTGTGTTTCCGATTTTTTTGCATTTTTATCGTGATTCAATAAGATTCTCATTTGGAAAAATAAGAAATCGAACACGTTTGAAGAGCAAAAAAAAACACGTTGAAAATATATGTCATTAATTCGGTGCAGAACTTAGGGTCTTTACTTTTCACAAGTTTCTGTATATTCTATAAATGTTTCTTATCTTATAACTCTGCAGAAGCGATAAACTCCGGGATGAGATGTGCACATGCACTGAGAGAGGGAAACGGGTTTAGTGCGGTGAATCCGCACGGTGGAGTTAACGAGCGATTACAAGCAAGTTGTAGCGGAGAAGACGTAGACACCGGAAGGGTTTCAGGTTAGTTGGGCATGCCAATCCGTGGAAGATTTTGCGGAAGCAGTCATCCCCGATAAGACACAACACAACACAACTCCTCTTGGGTGGCTCAGTATTGCCCGGAGGCGAAATCCATGATGCTACTGCTGGTAGGACGGGAAAGTCACACGAAACAAACACCTATACCTTAACCGAGAAGCAGAAACCCAGTAAAGGATGAGATGATGCGACTGTACGGAGGCGGAGAAGTCGAATATGCAAACGGCGGCATATGTCGGAGGTGTTGGAGGTTACGTGGCGGTCGAGAGAAGTCGGCGGGTGCTAGGTCGACTGAAATTAGCTAACTTCAGACAGTAACAAACCGGCGCGCAGCATACAGAAAGGGGGGAGGGGAGAAATGGAGGAAGGAGAAGTCGACTTGAGGCCAGACAGTGGCGCCAGATATCAGAACGACTAAGCTGTTATGTTCACGCTGGAGGTTTGGCGTGTATGTGGGTATGTCCGTTCAACTGGGGGGATATTATAGGCAAGAGTTGGGAAACGAGAGCGAGGTCTGTTAGGATTTCGAGGAGGTGAAGGAGTGGCACGACAGGAAACGCGCGAGGACCATGGGAGTCTGCAAACTTCCAAAGTCACTTACTAGGAATTTACATTTGGCCCGACGCTGTCGTAGTAGTGATGCTGCTTGCTGCTTTTGGCTCTATGCTTTCTGTACCTGCGATCGCTGTCGCCCAACGAGCGGATCTCGAGTCTCAGGACCTCTGCGGGTCTCCGATACTCGAGGACACCGATATCTCCAACATTTCGTGTAGGTAACTGGATTGTCTACCAAAAAACTTTTTTTTAAATCTGAATAAAATTGTAAAATCTAAAAATTTTCTAAAATCTATCTATAAAATCTAAGGATTTTCTAAAATCTAAGGATTTTCTAAAATCTAAGGATTTTCTAAAATCTAAGGATTTTCTAAAATCTAAGTATTTTCTAAAATCTAAGGATTTTCTAAAATCTAAGTATTTTCTAAAATCTAAGAGTTTTCTAAAATCTAAGAATTTTCTAAAATCTAAGAATTTTCTAAAATCTAAGAATTTTCTAAAATCTAAGAATTTTCTAAAATCTAAGAACTTTTTAAAATCTAAGAATTTTTTTAGAAACCTAGAATTTTCTTAAAAATGCTCATGCGCTGTTTTTTAAATCAAGAAACCCACAGACTGTAACTCCATTTTTCCTAGTAGCTTAGCTAACATTAAATAAAAAAAGATTTTGTATTACGATACGTTCAAGATTTTTCGAGATATCGATGTAATTAAAAAATTTAGGCTATCTTTATACATAATTTATATCTCAAAAAATTACTGTGCTGCATTTTTTTAAATTTCATATTTGTTTCATCGTACAACGTGCTTCCCCTTTTACGGGCTTCACCTCCCCACTGATTGCGTCCGCAGCGAACTCGACTATATCGTATTAACACGTGGGCGTGGGAAAACTGCGGCATGTACAGTCGGCCTTTTCAACATAGACTCTGGTGTTCCTGCGGGGAATCACCAGACTCCAGAAAAATTACCTTCCTCAAATTACCTCCAACCATCCGACTAATGGCAGCACGAAATATTGCTTAACTTGGCAGGGATGATATTATGTCCTTTTACTGACATGGGCTCAAATTAAAAAAATTAAGAAAAACAAAAAGAAAAAAAAGCTACTGTCAAAAAAGCTATTAATTGGAACATTTTTTACAAATGGTTCTCCTGTTTTAAAACGTTATATTTAAATAAAACCAATTATCATATAATTAAAAATGATACAGCAAATATGTGCAAGATAAATATTATATGAACCTGAGAAATATTGACAAAAAACATACTACGTTCGATATGTAGTTTTCCAACGTTTCAATTTTATACTTACCCGATATTATGTCCTTTTACAGACATGGGCTCACCTTAAAAAATGAAGAAAAACAAAAAGAAAAAAGTGGTACTGTCAAAAATCAATCCGTTGTAATATTAAAAAAAATGGTTCTACTCTCTTAAAGCAATGTTATAACATAAATATAACTAATGATCATATAATTAAAAATAGTGCAGCAAATATGGTCAAGATAAATATTATATGATCCTAAGAAATATTAACAAAAAATATACTGAGTTCGATATGTAGTTTTCCAACGTTTCAATTTTATATTTACCTGATATTATGTCCTTTTACAGACATGTGGTTAATTTTAAAAAATTAAGAAAAAGAAAAGAAAAAAATGATGCTGTCAAAAACAGCATAATTTTCCAAAATGTTTCTCTTATTTAAAAATAATGTTATAACATATATATAACTAATGATAATATAATTAAAAATGCTGCAGCAAGTATGGTCAAGATAAATATTATATGAACCTACGAATTATTAGCAAAAAACATACGAAGTTCGATATGTAGTTTTCCAACGTTTCGATTTTATACTTACCATCATCACAATGTGTAGCCACGTGAAAAGGACTTTAAATGCGAGGACAAAAAACATGTGATACTGCACATATATGCAACGAGAAAGCTCCGTACAATCCGTGGTCAGTGCAGATTGTACTTCTCGCAAAGTTCATTCGTGTTTAGTGTTTCCCATCAATAGCCTACCACGCGTATTCTATCGGTGAACTATCCCCTGAAGCGTAGACAACGGACAGTCAATTCCGAGATTGGTTCCGATTGGAATTGGAAATGAAATTTGTTAGACGCCGAACGTGGTTACTTTCCGGACAGAAGAACACTCGGGATTCTGTCTCGCGACGAGAAACGAGTGTTTTTCTTCTTAAACGAGAGGACACATAATCAATTCAACACAACCAAGTTTCCACTTGTGTAACACTTTTCTTCAGTTAGGACTATCAAGATCACAAAGAGTGTGATTTACATCAAGTTCAAACATTACACTGTTTTTATCTTCCGACTTTGTGATGAATTTTTAAACACAATGTTGATCAATTTCAATAATTTTATTACGAAAATTGAAATCAAAAATTTTTGTTAAGGTAAACGCCTCGGTACCCAACCATGTACCAGTCTCCAACCACTGACACAAATATTGACTAAAATTAAGAAATTATGAATATGAAATAAATAAATAACTAGTGCTACCATTTTTGCAATTCTTTATGTCTGCATAGGCCAATAATAAAAATAGTCATTAATTTTTTTGTTGACGTTTTTTAAAGATATTGTGCACTGCAGACGCCGCTCAGAGAATCGGCGCATATCTTTTAGCCAGTTCGTTAAGAATTGGCGTAACGTTGTTAAGCTTATGACGCTGTTATTTTCACGATTTCCACAATAATTCGTGGATTGTGATATTCGTGAATAAATAGACTTTATAAATCTTCCATTAAAATTTGCGAAAAACCACTGCTAAGTCGTCAATTTCCATGGTTGGCTATTGGGGCGCATCCGCAGTATGCTGTACCGATATCCAACCGCGGCCTATTCCCGGCCAACACAAACTCAGCGAACATAACCTCTATGTCAAGTTGATGCCGGTTGCACGTCACGGTGAGGCTTTTTATTAGTTATTATTTATCATAAATTATCCCAAACGTTGCGTGTAATTAAAGAAATAAAATGAAGTTTCAACGAATCGCGTATCCTCGTATCGGCGCGTGGTTGCGTATAGGGGCATGCTTGGTCGGGTATTTAGACATTACCTGAAATCGGTGGTCGGGTACTAGTCCATCGACTTTCTCAATTCTTTCCTAACTTTAACAAAAAACTATACCCCTGACATGAATTAATGGATGCTTTTCGAAAAGTAGAAAAGCTAAGCTTTGCATTAGTTATGGTTACAATTATAGAAAGGTCATTTTAGTATAAGAAATATAACTTTACAGTTTTATGATCTCTAAGATGGCCGGCTATTGGGGCGTTTACCTTACGCAGGAAATTTTTTTTTAAATTATTGGCTAAACGCACACTATGTAATGATACAATTCGTCTCTATCCTCGGCCCGCGAAATAACTAGAGCGCCCCACTCTGCCCTCGCGATATTTCGGCATATTTCGATCATACCCCGAAATTGCTCGAATATCGAGCGAGATCCTCGAGACACACCGCTCAAGTGCTCTCTCTTCTTTGATCCGTTACCGGGGACACATCGATAATACGAGACCCCCTGTGGTGTCCAGCAACTTGTATCTTTTGGTATCTCAGCATCGTGGACGCACGAGCTCCGAGATTATTGGCCAACCCTCTAATTGTTTGCCATTTGATTTGACGTGAGGATTCTGGTACCAATTATTCAATGTATAAAAGATAAGTAATTTTGAATTGTTATTTGGTTGCACACCATTGTTATAATATTTGTCTGTATGAACGACTTTATGAGAATTTGCGAATATTTGTTGTCGGTCGGAGTTGAGAAATTTTATCTGTGTATTATTATTATAAAAGGTTTAAATAAGAGAGCTTTATGCGTATTCGACATTGTATATTATGTATATTATTAACGATGCTAAAAATTAAAATATCCAATTTAATCTGTTTGATAGCAGTGATTTTGTGTGTTATTTATTTTAGACAATGTCTCTCATTCAATGCAATAATTTTTATTAAGTCGCGTGAATTTTGTCAGTGAAATTTGTTTAAAATAAAAGAAAAAGAAAATTAAAATATTACATAGAAAAATAAAATATTACAACTGTAAAAAAAAAGACTTGAAATTTAATGCACTTTTATTGGAAGTTTTTATGCATTAACTTGTATATTAAATTTAATATACAAGTGTAATGTAAAATTAATGCATGGCATACCAAATTCAATAATTTACTTTAATTTTACAGTAGAAGTACTTGAATTTTAATAATGTGCTTTAATTTTACTGGACAAGTACATGAATTTTATATTACAATTGTATATTAAATTTCGATTACGAATTTATGCATAAAAACTTCCAATCTTGTCTAACAGTGTACTCAAAAAAAAAAATTTAATTTAGTAAAAATGTTACCACATACTTTACTTATTTACTTATTCTGTATTTTTTGTTATTGTACGTTTAGTTGCCTTCAGGTACGTATTAATTGTAACTTAATTTATCTATCAATGAATACGACTTGAAAATAATGCAATGAAATTTTGATGTTGTCCAAATTGCAAATTTTCAGTTTTGTTAAGGAAATTTCCAAGCCTAGGACAATAACCATATACAAAACGTTGAATAGGGAGACTTGGAAATCGATTTTCGTATCAGTGTGTTCCACCGATTCGTCGCCAAGGGAATATTGCGTCTTTTGTTCTCAGCTACTTATGAAGATCCTGGGATTGTCTATTGCGTGGCGTTCAATGCTTTCCTTGTTCTTTATCGTTATCCTTTCGCAATCCGACCGTTAGCAACGGGATTGAATAATAAATAGTTAGGAATGGTGACAATTGTTACCTCAGAGCGAGATTTACCATAGAACACCACGTATGTAAAATATTCCATGAGACGAAAATACTCACCGAGAGCTTTTCATGCTCTTGAGACATATTTTCGGGGACTGCGAGAGTTTTTACTCGAGCACTCGACAGGATTTATTCGCTTCGAAGAGATTCGCACGAACCCCCACAGAACTATGCTCGAATGGCAGTATATCTTTCACGAGAAACGAGCGTGAACGTCGAATGATTTATTTACTTGTCTGGTTGGTAGACTCAGTTGAAGGAAGTTCCGTTATATATCGTTTATATTGCCGGAAAATCGCGTTTTCTCAGGTTCTACGTACTTCCTTAGAACAGTTGAAATATTCCTTTTGTAATAATTCTTCAATCAGGAAATAGTCATCTCGAGTTTTTTTAAATACATATTTTATAACAACTGACACACATTCATATTTTGGCGCAAAATTATGGTTTTCACTAAAATTCCTATAATTTTAAAACAGAATAGTGTATCTTAGTAAAAATAAATTATAGAAACTGATACAGATCGATACACTCAGAGAAATCGTCGTAGTACAGTCAACTATAAAGTGACAACTATTAATTTTTAGTTCATGCAACTATTTTCATAGTTATGGTAACTATTTGGTAGTTATAGTAACTATTTATTAATATAAATTAATAGTTTAGTCACTTTATAGTTACTTGTACCATAATTTTCTCTCAGTGTAGAATTTAAATGGGATTTAATCGTATCATCTTTATCTTCAGACTTTGATCAATTTATACAAGTTGAATCTTTGTTATTAGTTTCCTATAGTTTTCGTTTTCTATGGGTTAAATAAGATAAATACATTATCAATATATATGGTGCACTAATGGATTTTATATTTATATTGATATTTTATATTGAATTTACGTTTCGTCACTTGCACATTTTTATCCGTTTGTGCTGTATTGTGTTATATCGTAAATATATGATTCGGAATTAAGGGGAGGGAGTCACGTCAAAAAAATTTGACAAATGGAGCAAATGTTAATAAAATGTAATATTTTTTAAGTAATATAATTATTAATAAATAAATGTTATGCTATTTTCTAAATCAGTGATTAACTTTGCTTTCAGAATGAAAAAAAATAGTTTGCTCCATTTAACCGGTGTATCTTTTCATGAAGAAGAAAATGAGACGTCAATGATTCCAATCTGCCTAGTAGTTTGATCTGAATCATGCGCAGAATGGAAAACCTAAGAACTTTGCTTAAGATAATATTGAAAAGCATATGCAAGTCAGACGACATTAAAAAATTCTTTAATCGAGTACCAACAATATAGTGCATTGGGCATTTTTATATGCAATAGGATTTGGATAATATTGAATTTCCAAAATCATTTTTTTTACCTGACTCCCTCCCCTTAAACGTTTGCAATCAAAGAGGCATCAATAGACTGGTCCTATAATTTTCTATCGTCTCACAATTATAGAAAGTGTATCGGAGTAAATCGTATGTGTCTAGTAGAGTTGGGCAAAATTGTAATGGAAAATTACAAGCTTTTTATCATTCATACAATAATTTCATGCTGATTGACTCGTTTCTTTTCTCATGGTTTCACAGCTACAGGAAGTCTATCGTAATGAATCTTGAATGTGATAAATATTTGAATCGAAAAATTTGTGATTCAAATTTTTTTTTAATGAAAAACGTAATATTATTAATATTACTCCTACAATCGTATATTTTACTATTAAATTTAATACAAGAATTATATTATTTATAATAACACTATAAGATATTGAAGAAACATACAGGATTTCGATCGTAAATTTATGACAGTATCTCATAAATTCGCGAATTTACCTTAGCAAAATATTATGTTATGAGGAATTTTCCGCTAATTACAAATATGAAAGAATTATGATGAAAATATTAATAAATCATCAGTCTTTCATTCAGCAAATTAAAAATTCCGAATTTTCGTGATACCGAATAGGGACCCGAGCTCGACAAAAAAAATGTCAGCTTTAACTCTTTGAGCCATACATTTTTCGTTTCCGAAATTAAAAACTCATTAATTACTGTCAGAAATTAGTTTAAAACATTAATTAATAAAAATATTAAAAGTATCTCTCATCGAAAAATGTCTCGCTGATTACCAAAATGTAATTCGGTCTTCACAAAAAAAATCCCTTTATTTTTTTTTGCTTTAAAGTTTTTCACGGTTTTCCAAATCGAAAGCATATTGCAGGGCTTTTCTGAACCAGTGATACCGAACTCTTAATATTATATCGTCGAAGTACAGTGAGAAAAGGAACAAGGGAGTGAATGCAGGTACAGCCCGTCTCGATAAGCTCGGAGAATGGAAAAGCGGCGTAGCTTCGCTTACACACGTGATTTATCTTTGATGCAATAAAAAGCTGAGGCTGCGATCTCCCGCCTCGGTCGTACTAGTACTTTCCCGCGGTATATGATGCATAGTGTTAATAACGTTCGTTGGTTCGTTCCCTCGCTCTTTCACTACTCGTCCTCCCCACTATATTCTAGCTATTCTGGAGCCAACACTGCACGAACCAACACGACACTTGTGTAGGTTCGTGTTGGCTCTAGTAGGAATCTCGCTCGACACACAGTTACTACTATCATATCTGCTGCACCGTTCAACTTTTAATATGCCTCGTTTCAGCGATTATTCACGCGACAGCCGCGAGAGATACCTCAACAATGGTTCCGGATTTGAGCCCCCCTCGACCGATATCGCAAAATCATATCCAAATGCGAACGGGTCGAGCTCATTCCTCAACCATTTGTCTATGTATAGTAGTGCTACAATATGGAACGTATCCCACATATGTGTATGAATACTACATTATCCCAATACGTTAGCAATATTATGAATCGAGTTTCCTCATCGGTTTCAATTCGTTGATATATGGAGCTTCTGGATAGCAGAAGCGAATGCAATTCTCAACGACAAAATTCATGTTTTGGAAAGATGACGGTTTAATAGCAAAAAATGTACATGAAATTGTTGCAAAATGTGCAATAAGTGGGGAGAATAATTAGTTGTACTTTCTATTTTTATTGGGGATAATGGCAGGATCATTTTTCTTTTTAATTTTCCATAGATATAATTTTTTTCCCTCTTCAAAAAATTAGTGGATGAAATATCTATCATTTTCGATATACTTAAGTATTGTTGTCATTTTATTCGTTCCGTAAATGGCTGTCGTACGAGCGTGAAGTTGATACTTGTCGGCGAACAATTTCAGGCATGTTGTTCATTTTGATAGTTGGAAATGATTTTAACAATCGTGACGTTTTTCCGACTCTGATTTCAGAATTCACAGGTCTGACTTCCGGTCGGAAAATTCAACCGATATGTTTTTTCTTCAAGATATCAAATTTTGGCCTTCACTATCGTTCTCAAGTCGCATATTGTACCCCAGAAAGTACCGGTTACATGCCTTTTTACGATGGTTTTTGAAAAAGTCACTTTTGGTCGGTTCTGATCTCAGAATTCACAGATCCGACTTTTGGTCGAAAAATCCAACCTAAAGAACCTAAATTTTTTTCCTTTAGGATATTAAATTTTGGCCTTCACTATCGTTCTCAAGTCGCATATTGTACACCAGAAAGTACCCGTTACATGCCTTTTTACGATGGTTTTTGAAAAAGTCACTTTTGGTCGGTTCTGACTTCAGAATTCACAGATTCGACTTTTGGTCCGAAAATCCAACCTAAAGAACCTAATTTTTTTTTCCTTTAGGATATTAAATTTTGGCCTTCACTATCGTTCTCAAGTCGCATATTGTACCCTAGAAAGTACCCGTTACATGCCTTTTTACGATGGTTTTTGAAAAAATCAGTTTTGGTCGGTTCTGATTTCAGAATTCACAGATCCGACTTTTGGTCGAAAAATCCAACCTAAAGAACCTAAATTTTTTTTCTTTCAGGATATCTAATTTTGGCCTTCACTATCGTTCTCAAGTCGCATATTGTACCCCAGAAAGTACCCGTTACATGCCTTTTTACGATGGTTTTTGAAAAAGTCACTTTTGGGCGGTTCTGACTTCAGAATTCACAGATTCGACTTTTGGTCCGAAAATCCAACCTAAAGAACCTAATTTTTTTTTCCTTCAGGATATCAAATTTTGGCCTTCACTATCGTTCTCAAGTCGCATATTGTACCCCAGAAAGTACCCGTTACATGCCTTTTTACGATGGTTTTTGAAAAAGTCACTTTTGGTCGGTTCTGACTTCAGAATTCACAGATTCGACTTTTGGTCCGAAAATCCAACCTAAAGAACCTAAATTTTTTTTCTTTCAGGATATCAAATTTTGGCCTTCACTATCGTTCTCAAGTCGCATATTGTACCCCAGAAAGTACCCGTTACATGCCTTTTTACGATGGTTTTTGAAAAAGTCACTTTTGGTCGGTTCTGACTTCAGAATTCACAGATTCGACTTTTGGTCGAAAAATCCAACCTAAAGAACTTAAATTTTTTTTCCTTCAGGATATCAAATTTTGGCCTTCACTATCGTTCTCAAGTCGCATATTATACCCCAGAAAGTACCCGTTACATGCCTTTTTACGATGGTTTTTGAAAAAGTCACTTTTGGTCGGTTCTAATCTCAGAATTCACAGATCCGACTTTTGGTCGAAAAATCCAACCTAAAGAACCTATTTTTTGTTTCCTTCAGGATATCAAATTTTGGCCTTCACTATCGTTCTCAAGTCGCATATTGTACCCCAGAAAGTACCCGTTACATGCCTTTTTACGATGATTTTTGAAAAAATCAGTTTTGGTCGGTTCTGATCTCAGAATTCACAGATCCGACTTTTGGTCGAAAAATCCAACCTAAAGAACCTAAATTTTTTTTCTTTCAGGATATCAAATTTTGGCCTTCACTATCGTTCTCAAGTCGCATATTGTACCCCAGAAAGTACCCGTTACATGCCTTTTTACGATGGTTTTTGAAAAAGTCACTTTTGGTCGGTTCTGACTTCAGAATTCACAGATTCGACTTTTGGTCGAAAAATCCAACCTAAAGAACCTATTTTTTGTTTCCTTCAGGATATCAAATTTTGGCCTTCACTATCGTTCTCAAGTCGCATATTGTACCCCAGAAAGTACCCGTTACATGCCTTTTTACGATGGTTTTTGAAAAAATCAGTTTTGGTCGGTTCTGATCTCAGAATTCACAGATCCGACTTTTGGTCGAAAAATCCAACCTAAAGAACCTATTTTTTGTTTCCTTCAGGATATCAAATTTTGGCCTTCACTATCGTTCTCAAGTCGCATATTGTACCCCAGAAAGTACCCGTTACATGCCTTTTTACGATGGTTTTTGAAAAAATCAGTTTTGGTCGGTTCTGATCCCAGAATTCACAGATCCGACTTTTGGTCGAAAAATCCAACCTAAAGAACCTAAATTTTTTTTCTTTCAGGATATCAAATTTTGGCCTTCACTATCGTTCTCAAGTCGCATATTGTACCCCAGAAAGTACCCGTTACATGCCTTTTTACGATGGTTTTTGAAAAAGTCACTTTTGGTCGGTTCTGACTTCAGAATTCACAGATTCGACTTTTGGTCGAAAAATCCAACCTAAAGAACCTAAATTTTTTTTCCTTCAGGATATCAAATTTTGGCCTTCACTATCGTTCTCAAGTCGCATATTATACCCCAGAAAGTACCCGTTACATGCCTTTTTACGATGGTTTTTGAAAAAGTCACTTTTGGTCGGTTCTAATCTCAGAATTCACAGATCCGACTTTTGGTCGAAAAATCCAACCTAAAGAACCTATTTTTTGTTTCCTTCAGGATATCAAATTTTGGCCTTCACTATCGTTCTCAAGTCGCATATTGTACCCCAGAAAGTACCCGTTACATGCCTTTTTACGATGGTTTTTGAAAAAATCAGTTTTGGTCGGTTCTGATCTCAGAATTCACAGATCCGACTTTTGGTCGAAAAATCCAACCTAAAGAACCTATTTTTTGTTTCCTTCAGGATATCAAATTTTGGCCTTCACTATCGTTCTCAAGTCGCATATTGTACCCCAGAAAGTACCCGTTACATGCCTTTTTACGATGGTTTTTGAAAAAATCAGTTTTGGTCGGTTCTGATCCCAGAATTCACAGATCCGACTTTTGGTCGAAAAATCCAACCTAAAGAACCTAAATTTTTTTTCTTTCAGGATATCAAATTTTGGCCTTCACTATCGTTCTCAAGTCGCATATTGTACCCCAGAAAGTACCCGTTACATGCCTTTTTACGATGGTTTTTGAAAAAGTCACTTTTGGTCGGTTCTGACTTCAGAATTCACAGATTCGACTTTTGGTCGAAAAATCCAACCTAAAGAACCTAAATTTTTTTTCCTTCAGGATATCAAATTTTGGCCTTCACTATCGTTCTCAAGTCGCATATTATACCCCAGAAAGTACCCGTTACATGCCTTTTTACGATGGTTTTTGAAAAAGTCACTTTTGGTCGGTTCTAATCTCAGAATTCACAGATCCGACTTTTGGTCGAAAAATCCAACCTAAAGAACCTATTTTTTGTTTCCTTCAGGATATCAAATTTTGGCCTTCACTATCGTTCTCAAGTCGCATATTGTACCCCAGAAAGTACCCGTTACATGCCTTTTTACGATGGTTTTTGAAAAAATCAGTTTTGGTCGGTTCTGATCTCAGAATTCACAGATCCGACTTTTGGTCGAAAAATCCAACCTAAAGAACCTATTTTTTGTTTCCTTCAGGATATCAAATTTTGGCCTTCACTATCGTTCTCAAGTCGCATATTGTACCCCAGAAAGTACCCGTTACATGCCTTTTTACGATGGTTTTTGAAAAAGTCACTTTTGGTCGGTTCTGACTTCAGAATTCACAGATCCGACTTTTGGTCGAAAAATCCAACCTAAAGAACCTAAATTTTTTTTCTTTCAGGATATCAAATTTTGGCCTTCACTATCGTTCTCAAGTCGCATATTGTACCCTAGAAAGTACCCGTTACATGCCTTTTTACGATGGTTTTTGAAAATAGTATATTACGATACGAGTGCGATCAAACTTTTTCTGACGAGTGTGAGTTTGCTACACGAGCCGAAGGCGAGTGTTGCAATCACATGAGTTCAGAAAAAGTTTCTCGCACGAGTTTCGTATACAACTTTATGCCACTAGTGCGAGAAGTGCGATTTCTCGCACGCGAAGCGAAGCGAAGCGTGTGAGAAGTACGCATTTCTCGCACGGAGTGGCATAAAGTCACTTTTGGTCGGTTCTGACTTCAGAATTCACAGATTCGACTTTTGGTCCGAAAATCCAACCTAAAGAACCTACATTTTTTTTCCTTCAGGATATTAAATTTTGGCCTTCACTATCGTTCTCAAGTCGCATATTGTACCTCAGAAAGTACCGGTTACATGCCTTTTTACGATGGTTTTTGAAAGAATCAGTTTTGGTCGGTTCTGATTTCAGAATTCACAGATCCGCCTTTTGGTCCGAAAATCGGACCTTCACGAGCTGATTCCTCGATCATTTGTACAAATATTATTGTCAACGAAAAAAGTAATGTTTTGAAATAATAACAGTTTAATAGCAAAAAGTGTACCTGATATTGTTGCAAATTATGCTAAAAGTGGGGAGAACAATTACTTGTTTTTTCTACTTTTATTGGTGATAATGGCAGGACCAATTTTCTTTTTAGTCTTCCATATAGTTTTTTTATCGGAAATTTTTGTCAATTTCATATCGTGCCTCAATGTTATTGTTTATAACGTGGTTATTTTATAATCGTGAACAATCTCTGAATATCCACATCTATATGCAAGCTCTATTCTCTTTGAAATTAATCCCAAGGCTCACCAAGAAAGATCCTTCGCTTCGTTTAATATGTTACATACTCACGTGAGAAGAGTAGCTGTTTCCCTTGCGCTATACTAGTGTTGGGGACGAAACCGTGGCGAATTACGACGACAAATTATCCCAAGTTAGTACACGTAAATTTAGCTTGCGGTATCTGCCGGGAATTCCGTTTTTGTCAAATCTGGGATAGCGTGTACACTGCGACCCTATCTCCCGAAGGTAAATTTGGGTAGCAGTACGAAGGTAAACTAAAGTATGCAGCAGCCCAGTTCGTGGTGACCTCATGAGAAAATAATCTCACCCTTACCGTGTAAATTCAGAGATTAATAAGTATGTAAAACACCAATTGCTGACTAGATTGTGAAGCTAACCACGTTCAAAATATATAGGATATTCCTGGCCAACTCAGTAATCGTTCATCTTTCACCCTTTCCAATTGGCTTCATAACTTTTTATACTATTCTACATGCTCGAAAAAAAAATTTAATTTTTTTTAGATTTTTTTTACTCAAACTTTTTTTTCAGTAATTTTAAAAATAGAAATTTTGTGCCACGGTTAAAAAATTTTCAATTATTCTCAAAAATCCTATATTAGATATCAAAATTTTTTAGCTATGACGCAGAGTGGGCAAACGATTGCATCGATTTTTTAAGCCATTTTTTCGAGACAAAAAAAGCCGGTAAAACTGGAAAGAGATGAAACAAGTTCATGGTCGGTTGCTGCGTAAACATTTTTGACATAATGCACGATTATTTAAGAATTTTGCTGAAGTTTTTTATCGATGTAAAAAAAATCATGTATTTTTTTAGAAGAATTTCAACTTTTTAAATTGGCTCGCCAAAATTTTATTAAAAAAATTAATGAAAAGATAAGTTTTAGTAAATAAAATGTAAAAAAAATTAAAAGTGTTTTTTCGAGCATATAGAATAGTATAAAAAATTATGGAGCGAATTGGAAGGGGTCAAGGTTGAACGCTTACTGGGTTGGCCAGAAATACCTCATATACATCAACACGCGATACTCACGTTTTGGTACACAGTCACTGACTCGTACGTTTACCTTATGAGTACAATAGTGTCCACGTGTAAGCTACGACAAACGTAGTTCTGGCACGTTTGCTGCATACGATTCCTTGCAGAGCTTCTACTAACGTCATACATCAGGAGACAATGAGATATAAAGTACATACTATTCATAATGTATGGAAGTACAAACTGCTCGCGAGTGCACACATTATGATGTACGCGTGCTCGCGCACAGCCACTGTTGACTACAATAAACCCGAGAATATAGGTCATCAATGAAGTACATTGTGCGAAGTACGAAAATGTGTGCAGCATGGCTTTTAATTAATTTACTTCCGACTAAAGACATTTTTATACAATTTTGTATATTTATATTTTAACTTGGTGCAATAAATTTTAATTAGTTTAATTTATTAAAGTACAAAAGTGTTTCCCGTTTTAAAATATAAACTTTACTGAATTATATGTATAGTAAAACAGTATATATTAAAGTCGAGATACGCAAAATGAAAAAAAGAAAAAGAATTTTTTTTCCATCATGTTTAAGGAGAAAATTAATTGATGTTAATTTCATCATATATAAATTACGCATTGCATTTTTTTAATTGCGATTCTAAAATAATACAAACGATTGTTGATTGAGTGGACAAAAATATTTTAAAAAAGGATACAGAAAGAAAATTCTTAACAATTGATGATATGTTGTTAAACCATTTTATTGATTCAACATACATCCTTAAAAAATACAAGACACCGCTTAATGGTGAGCGGCGGCGGCCTTCCTCATCTGGACAAGGATGTTACCCAGCTCTTCACGCTTCCTCTTGGCACGGATGTGGGTTCCCAACTACAAATTGTTCACAGAGAAGATCTTATGAAATATTGTACACTTCAGAATCAATGCCTAATACTTATAGAAATAATGATGATGATACGATCAGCTCTATAATTATGATTTTATAATAATAACATGTAGCGATTGTAATACGATGATTAAACTTTGGAATGGCTGCAAAAATTATTATTTTTCAGTAAAAATTCACAGTAATGCTTTTGAAAAAATGGAAAAAAAATAAGTAATGCATTACTTATTTCTTCCATTTTTTCCACTAATTCTTGCAATATTAAAGCGAAAATTAGTTTTTTTTTCAGCTATTCAAATGTTTACACTCTATTTTATAATCACTACATATTATTATCATGAAATAATTATAAAACAAATTGTACTGTAAACTATATCTCATGAATTAATGAGGATTTACAACTCTGCTACATTTACATGTCGTTTAATTGAGCTAAGACTGTTGCTTAAAGTATTCAAAAGTTTACTTTTTAATCTGTTCTATCATCACTCCAGAAATTAGCAGAATTTGAATAAAAATATATTGAGAAAACTTTTTGACTCAAGAAAAATATAAATTTCTTTTTTCTAGAATTTAAAAGGGTAATTCAAGCATGCAGTTTTATAGAATATTTATCAATTCTTGTTCTTGTTCTTAAGAATTATTCTTAGTTATTCCAACCCAAATGTCTTTTCAATACAATTTTATTTTAATAATAGATCATTTTTTAAATAGAAATATGTGTATATACAAGAATGTAATGAAAATACTTCTACTGTAAATGACAATGAGTTATTTGTACCAATCAAAATTAATTTGTATTGTACACAAGCACAGAATTTTTCAACCTTTAATTTGAGATAATTATTAAGATGTTATTATCAATATTTATTAAAAATTTAGTAAAAACATTGTGTAGCCCTAACAAAGATTCGTGCTTAATCAAGTCAGGACAGAAAATGACTTTGCCAACTTTCCAGCAGTTGTAAACCTGCACTGTTAAAAATGCAAGTGAATTTTATATACAAAACGATATAAGATTTACAAAACAGGTATACGAATTCCATGTTAATATACTTTTATTGTAAATTTAGGAATAATATAAGAATTCTCCGATAATGGTATATGAAGACTATGTGAGTATTGTAATCTTCATTTTAATATACCAATATTGTATTTCTCAATGATAAATGCAATTAAAAATTAATATACGGTACATTAATTTTCTAAACAAAAAAAAATGTTTACAGTGTGAAAACAACCACTCTTTGCACTATTAAGATATACGTAGCACCATAGAATAATCTAAGACGAAGAAGAATGTACAATGTACTTGACTAAGCTCTGCATTAATGTAACTATTGTAAAAAAAATCATAAAAAATCATTAACGTACCCTCCTTTTCAAGAACTTGAGTGCTCTCTTGTCCTTGGACACTTTGAGCAACTCCATAGCGCGCTTTTCGTACGGAGCATGGCCTGTGACCTCACGGATCAGATCCCTGACAAATTTGCTGTGTTTTGTCTGACGCTATTACAGAAAAAGAGAACAATTGTTAAAAAAAAAAAACGATGTAAAAAATTTGATTTGAAGTTTCGTAAAAACTCAGATGTTGACAGGTAAATTTGATGCAATAAGGGAAATTTGAGGTTAGGATTTTATCGTAACTTACCCCCTTAAGACGAGCTGGCCGGAGAGCAACAGTCTTCTCCTTTTCCGTCTTGTTTTTCGCCACGCGGATTTTAGTGGTTTTGTGGCCCTTGTTGAGGCCAATGGCCAATTCGTATCTCGGTGCCATCCTGGAATAACAAACACAGATTGAAGGTTATGTCGTTGTTGCGGATTAATTAAATTATTATCGACTATCACGCTCCAATATTGTTTAACACTGCCTCCGGAGACACTTTTGATATTGATATTATATTTTTGTTAACCCGATGGCCATTCATTACTTTGATATTTCGAGATTATTTCACACACGAACCTGTGACGGAAGAGTACGCACGATGAAAGAAAGACCGTCCGGCGCGATTTCTGCGCAGTTGTTGCGCGCCGAGATGAAACTAACGCAGCGCCATCTAGACTAGTTTAAAAAATTTTATTTGCATCGCGGCTATTTTTGTAGATATAATTTGTTTTTTTTTTTTCGAGATATTAAATGGATTAATTTTATCGACATCGTTTGCAATTGCGATTAGAATTCCAAGGCATAATATTAGAGTAAATACTTATCGCCCTTTCTATCGGACACAAGGTTAAAGAAGTAAAACAAATAGAAAGATTAAGAATATTGTAAATTAATCATCAGGCTCGTGCGATTATAAAAAAAATAAAAATAAAAACTATATACAAATAAATTAAATTAAATTAAATTAAATATAAGATAAATTAAAAACTCACTTGTAATATAATGTAATATAAAGGAGAAATCCGTAAAATAAAATTATTATTATTATAAAAATCGCCCTTTCTGTCGGACACTAAGTTAAAGAAATAAAACAAATAGAAAGATTAAGAATATTGTAAATTAATCATAAGCCTCGTGCGATTATAAAAACGAAAAAAAAAATAAAAACTATATATCAATAAATTAAATTAAATATAAGGTAAATTAAAAACTCACTTGTAATATAATGTAATGTAAAGGAGAAATGCGTAAAATAAAATTATTATTATTATAAAAATCGCCCTTTCTGTCGGACTCAAAATTAAAGAAATAAAACAAATGGGAAGATTAAGAATATTGTAAATTAATCATAAGGCTCGTAGGATTATAAAAAAGAAAAAGTAAATAAAAACTATATATAAATAAATTAAATTAAATGTAAGATAAATAAAAAAACTCACTTGTAATATAATGTAATGTAAAGGAGAAATCCGTAAAATAAAATTGTTATTATTATAAAAATCGCCCTTTCTGTCGGACTCAAAATTAAAGAAATAAAACAAATAGGAAGATTAAGAATATTGTAAATTAATCATAAGGCTCGTGGAATTAAAAAAAAGAAAAAGTAAATAAAAACTATGTATGAATAAATTAAATTAAATTAAATGTAAGATAAATAAAAAAACTCATTTTTAATATAATGCAATGTGAAGGAGAAACTCGTAAAATAAAATAATTATTATTATTATAAAAATCGCCCTTTCTGTCGCACACTAAGTTAAAGAAATAAAACAAATAGAAAGATTAAGATTATTGTAAATTAATCATAAGGCTCGTGCGATTGTAAAAAAGAAAAAATAAATAGAAACTATATATGAATAAATTAAATTAAATTATATATAAGATAAATTATAAACTCACTTGTAATATAATGTAATGTTAAGGAGAAATCCGTAAAATAAAATTATTATTATTATAAAAATTGCCCTTTCTGTCGGACACTAAGTTAAAGACATAAAACAGATAGAATGATTAAGAATATTTTTAATTAATCATAAGGCTCGTGCGATTATAAAAAAGAAAAAGAAACTATATATAAATAAATTAAATTAAATATAAGATAAATTAAAAACTCACTTGTAATATAATGTAAAGGAGAAATCCGTAAAATAAAATTATTATTATTATAAAAATGATTACATTTTTTTTTGGAAGATGTGATTGTCATAAAAATTGAATAATTGATGTGTGTATATTATCTTCTTATTTCCAATATAAACTATTTTGCTTTTAAAATAAAATAATATAGGAAATTGTTTTTACTGGAATTGTGAATGATTCTGTGTTGAAATTCATTGTTGGCATTAATGGTTACTCTATTTAGATATAAAAATGATTACTTGTATTTTTCTAAACATTAAGATGCACATTAAAAATCCCGTTTTTTTTGCTTCCCAGCGAAGAAATATTTGATTTTAATCCGGTAAATAAAGCACTTAAGTTTCACTTTCCAGTTCTAAAAAACAAAAAAAAATGTTATAGTGTTTAAACAGTGTTTCTTTATTATACAAATAAATATATAAATAAATTTACGTTCCATTGGTTTTATTTGGTTTAAGTACAAACCGGAGAAAGCGTTAATTACAAAAGATGAAAAACAGGCACTGTGTTAAAAAAATTTACTTCCCAATACAAAAGTTTTTGAATATTATATCCAAAATCTCTTCAGTACTGACGTGACCAGTGATTTTTCCGAGTTCTCGCATGGCGTTTCGGATTTGCTGTGCGGCTATTACCATGTCATAATGTTCCTGCGAACTCATCCGTAGATAATCCTCTACATATTCGAGGCAAAGAGTCAGATGCGTTCTATGTCGCGATTGACTTATCGTTGGATTTTCCCTCGAAGGATTGCCACAACTGAAAGACAGAAATTTTTCTTTTTAATTCCAATAAATTTATCAACTCTGAACTAAAAATATGCGAAAAATAAAACTTACATATCTCGAAATCGCTCAGTCATAGAATTCAGCAGATTTTTCATTCCATCTTCTTTGACACAAGATATTAAAACTATACCAGACTCTACCAGGTTTTTTTTACTCTTTTCGTCGATAAGATCAGTTTTATTGATGACTACCAAGCAATTATTAGAAACTTTGTCCTCACTCATCAATAAATCTCCCAACTGCAAACCTTCTATGTAATTGTTTATGTATTGGTGAATATTTTTTCCACTTGCTATATAAATGGAGGCGTCTATCATAATAATAATAAAATCTGCATATTTGGCATAATCCTTTGCTCGTTTTATCCCCTCAACTTCAACGACATCCTGGGTGTTTTTAGCAAGACCTGCAGTGTCTGCAAGAATTACCGGATAGCCAGAAATATTTGCACTTAATTCAACAATATCTCTCGTTGTGCCTGCAATTGGTGTAACAATAGCAGCATTTCTTTGTACTAGAATATTAAGTAAGCTGCTTTTTCCTACATTTGGCTCGCCTATTATGACGGTTCTTACACCGTTTCTCAGTATTTCGCCTTTCCTTTTATCTTCAAGATGTTCTCTAATGTTTATCGCTAATTGTTTGAGAGTATCATTGCATTTTTTCAAAACGTCGCTTTCAATATTATCGTCTTCACTGAAGTCAATGTAGGCTTCAATATTGGCCAATGATTGAGATAGAATTTGATGCCATTTGTTGTACAGTTTGCTTAAACTTCCTCCAGCTTGAAGCAAAGCTTGTTTTCTCTGCTGTTCCGTTTCCGCGTGTATCAAATCTGCCAGACCCTCGATTTCCGTTAGATCGAATTTGCCGTTATTGAAAGCACGCCTTGTAAATTGACCTGGCAAAGCTGGCTGGAATTTTAGCTTTGATAGGGCTGACATCAAGGCTGATAGAATTGCAGAACCACCATGGACTTGAAATTCCACACTGTCCTCGCCCGTAAATGAATTGGGTCCTGTAAAATAATTTAATTCTATTAGTATATCAAATTTATACATATTGTTCTGAGATAGGACATAATTTTTTATATAAATGTATTTTTTATATTTTCTTGAGGAATTTATGATTTATTATTTTTTCTACACAATTAATAATAAAAAATTAATGTTCAATATAATTGAGATATAATTATTATATTAAGTTATTTATAAATATTGTATAAGTGGTAAAATTTGAAATTTTTATTAATAATTTTTTTTTTTCAAATGCTATTAATATATTAAATTTATAGATATTGTTCTGAGATAGGGCATAATTTTTTATATAAATGTATTTTTTATATTTTCTTGAGGAATTTATGATTTATGAATTCCTACACAATTAATAATAAAAAATAAATGTTCAATATAATTGAGATATAATTATTATATTAAGTTATTTATAAATATTGCATAATTGGTAACATTTGAAATTTTTATTAATAATTTTTTTTTTCCAAATGCTATTAATATATTAAATTTATAGATATTGTTCTGAGATAGGAAATAATTTTTTATATAAATGTATAATACAAATGTAATATATTTTCTTGAAGAATTTATGATTCATTATCTTTCCTACACAATTAATAAAATAAAAAATGAATGTTCAATATAATAGAGATATAATTATTAGATTAAGTTATTTATAAATATTGCATAAGTGGTAACATTTGAAACTTTTATTAATAATTTTTTTTTTTTCATATGTTATTAATATATTAAATTTATACATATTGTTCTGAAATAGGGCATAATTTTTTGTATAAATATATTTTTTATATTTTGTTGAGGAATTTATGATTTATTATTTTTCCTACACAATTAATAATAAAAAATAAATGTTCAATATTATTGAGATATAATTATTAGATCAAGTTATTTATAAATATTGTGTAAGTGGCAATATTTGAAATTTTTATTGATAATTTTTTTTTAAATATTTCAAATGCTTTTCAATTTTAATAGTGACCATTTCTGGCGAGATTTAGTGTTAGTTACCTGGAAACCATAAACACAGTCCCATATCTATAGTTTCTCTTGTATCTGGATCATATATTTTGCTTAGATGAGCTTTCCTTGGCTGAGGACTTGAAATTTTTGTCATTTTTTGAAGAGCACTCAAAGCTCCAGTGCCTGAAACTCTTACAACAGCAACTCCACATTTTCCTTGGCCTAAAAAAAAATCAAGTCATAAGTTACCCAAATAAATTTCTGGAAGACACAATAGGATTAAAAACCTTGCATTATTTCAATTTAATATAAATTTTCATGTTCCTAAATTTTTTAAACTTAAACTCTTTCCATTAACTATAATCTACATTTTCATTTTCAAAATATTTCACTCAAAGCATTTGAAAAGTGTAGTCATTAAATAAAAACAAATTTTCTTTAAATATTTTAAAATAAAAGTCACTATTGTAACAGATGATATAAATTTTTACAAATTTTAACACTTAAACATTTTCCATTAACTATAATCTACATTTTCATTTTCAAAATATTTCACTCAAAGCATTTGAAAAGTATAGTCATTAAAAAAAAAAAATTTCTAATATTTTAAAATAAAAGTCACTATTGTAACAGATGATATAAATTATTATAAATTTAAACACTTAAACACTTTCCATTAACTATAATCTACATTTTCATTTTCAAAATATTTCACTCAAAGCATTTGAAAAGTATAGTCATTAAAAAAAAAAAATTTCTAATATTTAAAAATAAAAGTCACTATTGTAACAGATGTTATAAATTATTATGAAATTTAAACACTTAAACACTTTCCATTAACTATAATCTACATTTTCATTTTTTAAATATTTCACTCAAAGCATTTGAAAAGTATAGTTGTTAAACAAAAAAATTTTTTTAAATATTTCAAAATAAAAGTCACTATTGTAACAGATAATATAAATTTTTATAAATTTACACACTTAAACAGTTTCCCTTAATTAGAATCTACATTTTCATTTTGAAAATATTTCACTCAAAGCATTTGAAAAGTATAGTTATTAAGCAAAAAAAATTTTTTAATATTTTTAAATAAAAGTCACTATTGTAACAGATGATATAAATTTTTATAAATTTAAACACTTAAACACTTTCCATTAAATATAATCTACATTTTCACTTTCAAAATATTTCACTCAAAGCATTTAAAAAGTGTAGTTATTAAAAAAAACAAAATTTTTTTAAAATATTTAAAAATAAAAGTCATTATTGCAACAGATGATATAATTTTTTTTAAAACCAGAACACAAACGGACACTATAATTAATCGATATGAAAAAACGATTGCATAAATTAAGCAATGAAATAATTGGAGATTCTAAACTTGAAGTATTAATCATTGGTAAGTCATTAGCGCGTCTAGCAGACGATAATTTCGGTAGCGAGCTAACACACGCGTTCCTTGTTCATATTTCTTTATTTCATTGCTCGAATCTGATTACAAAATAATAATCACTCAGTAAATAATAAGTAGATAACAAATCGATATTAAAAATAAGTATATATGGCATAAAGTATCAATAACCAGAGGATAAGGCGTAGATGGTCGAAGCTGTCCCACGTTCTTTCGTTGAGTAAGTCCCGCCAGTATCTGCTAAATGCGCTGTGCGCGGGATGATTCTCGTCAGTATCCTACACGTACGATTCACTATTTCAAGAGCAAACATCGTTGTATTCAATTAAAAATCAGCAACATCCAAGCTGGAAATGAGGACCAACAAAGAGATCGAGTGACTGCCGAAAAAATAGGTGAGAAATCCTTTAATTCAATCGAAACTCTCCAAGTGCATCATGCTTGTAAATATAAAGCATCATGGCGCTTCGAGGAAAATACTACGACTACTTTTGATTCAAGATAAAAATGTTACACGCCGAAGTAAACGAATTATTGTCCATAGAAACGAAAACGAATGTTTTGGACCACCGAAGGAATTTCTGGAAAATTCATTGATTTATTATTTTGCAGGTTTGACGCGATCTGTAAACACCAAAACACCGAAGAGCCACGAAGAAACCTTCTGACGAAGCTGCGCGCTAAAAACTGGCGGTTAATTTGAAACGTTCGATGGTAAATGTATCGAATTTGAATTCGGATTGGGTATTTTTTAGACAAAAAGAAAAGATTTATAGGTGATAATTGCGTATTTAAAATAGTTGTTATTGTCGAAATATTTGGGGTAAAGTTTTGGTGTAAAATGGATGAGGGCGAAAAGAAATTTATAACGAATCGTGAGGTTCAAGAGAGATGCAAGGTCTGGATTAGATCACAGTCGGAAATATCTGCTTCTGATGAACGAGGTGTTAAAAGAGATGCGGAAACTGCGCTTGAGGAATGCTTCGATACAGGATCAGAATTTGATTCTGTATCAGAGTGCGGAACAAAGAGAAGAAGGGTCGTCACTCAGGTGAAGCATGAAATACTGAAACTGGCGTGCAAATGGAAAGATTGCACTCTGAAAACATCGTCGATGGACAAATTTGTCACACATGTGGCTAGTCATATTCCAAATCTGGAAATTAAGACGGACGAGGATGATAGCGAAGTTTATGTTTGCCAGTGGAAAGATTGTTATTATGAAAGCAACATCAGCAATGATATATCTTGCCATGTGAATTATCATTCGTATCACTCGAAATTACAATGCATTGGAAGTAATGTCAGAGGAAGAATAAAACTGCCGGTAAATATACTTCTCTTTTTTTTTTACACAACAAAAAAATAATTCTGTACTTTTTGGTCTGGAGAGCAAAGAAAATTATTCTGTACTTTTTTTTCTGGAGGGCATATAAAATTATTCTGCACTTTTTTTCTGGAGAGCAAAAAAGATTATTCTGTACTTTTTTTCTGGAGGGCAAATAAAAAAATTAGTCTGTACTTTTTATTCTGAACAGCAAAGAAAATTATTCTGTACTTTTTTTCTGGAGGGCATATAAAATTATTCTGTACTTTTTTTCTGGAGAGCAAAGAAAATTCTTCTATACTTTTCGTTCTGGAGATCAAAGAAAGTTATTCTGTCCTTTTTTCTGGAGGGCATATTAAATTATTCTGTACTTTTTGTTCTGGAGAGCAAAGAAAATTATTCTGCACTTTTCATTCTGGAGAGCAAAGAAAATTATTCTATACTTTTTGTTTTGGAGAGCAAAAAAAATAATTCTGTACTTTTTGTTCTGAAGAGCAAAGAAAATTATTCTGTACTTTTTTCTGGAAGGCATATAAAATTATTCTGCACTTTTTTTCTGGACAGCAAAAAAAATTATTCTGTAGTTTTTTTCTGGAGGACAAATAAAAACATTATTCTGTACTTTTTGCTCTGGAAAGCAAAGAAAATAATGCTGTAGTTTTTTTCTGGAGAACAAAGAAAATTATTCTGTACTTTTTTCTGGACAGCAAAAAAAATTATTCTGTACTTTTTTTCTGAAGAGCAAAACAAATTATTCTGTACTTTTTGCTCTGGAAAGCAAAGAAAATAATGTTGTAGTTTTTTTCTGGAGAGCAATGAAAATTATTCTGTACTTTTTTCTGAAGAGCAAAAAAAATTATTCTGTCCTTTGTTTCTGGAGGGCAAATAAAAAAATTATTCTGTACTTTTTGTTCTGGAAAGGAAAGAAAATAATGCTGTAGTTTTTTTTCTGGAGAATAAAGAAAACTATTCTGTACTTTTTTTCTGGAGAGCAAAAAAAATTATTCTGTGCTTTTTGTTCTGAATAGCAAAAGAAATCATGTACACATTTTTTATATTTTAGAAATGCCATCGAGCTACTGCTTGGAAAACAGTTTTCAATTCAGGGTCCACTCAGATTTGCCAGTGGGACGAATGTCTCAGAACATTCACGAATTATCAATTATTTATCTACCATGTAACTCAGCATCTGGAAGAAAATCCCAGAGGCAATAAAGTCGAAGGTGGTGTTCAGTGCAAGTGGACTGGTTGCAAAGCAAAATTTGCCAGTTTGTATAAGCTCAGAGATCACATGAGATGTCACACCAAGGAAAAGATTGTTGCTTGTCCCGATTGTGGTGCTACTTTTGCTTCACACACTAAATTCCACGAACATTGTCGCCGCCAAATCCCATTGGAAGGTAATATTATATTCATTTTATTAATTAAATGGTACTTCAATGTTCGATTAGTATTAATTAGTTGAATTTTTTATTTCAGAGCAAGGCTTTCAGTGCTCGTATTGTAATAAATTCTATCCGACCGAAGGAATTCTTCGCGAACACATGAGATTTCACGTGTTTAATTATAAATGTACGCTTTGTGATATGAGCTGCGGATCCCCAGCGAGTTTGGTCAAACATATTCGCTACAGACACGTTTCCACGAGGCCATTTCCGTGCCAATTGTGCTCCCACGCTGCAAAGTCGCAACAAGATCTTGATTATCATATGGCCGTTCATACCAGCGGTCCAAATTTCTTCTGCAACTACGAGGGCTGCACATATACGTGTAAAAATGCTTACATCTTCGACAGGTAAAGTATAAAATTGTTATGCTTATAAAAAAAAAAACAAAAGGTGCAAAGTAGAACCTTGCACATTGCTTCCTCATTCTTTTTCGCTTTTTACAAAGTCGCCTCTATGAGAAAGTTTCTTTATTTTATTTTTGGCTTCCTCATAGAAGAAGCTTTGCGAAAGATGAAAATTATTGACGAAGTTGATGATTTCTGACGGTTTACGAAATCCAGAGCGATACCAATAAATTTTTCAAAAATTGGTATCGATACCAATAAATTTATAAGAATACAATAAATTTTAATTAAATAAATTACAATACAATAAATTTAATGGAATCGATACCAATAAAAAAGATTTTAATTTATTGGTATTATTGGTATAATTTTACCTAAATTAGAACAAAACGAAAATTTTTCGAAAAATTCAAAATCTCATAAAAATCGAACCGCTTTACCGATTTGGCCCAAATTCAATACCAAAGGTCGTATCATTACGTTCAATTTTAATACGAAGTTTCAGCCCGATAGCTAAAAATTCGTTCGAGCTAGAGCATTTACGTACCTTTTACAAAATTTCATAATTCTTATAAAAATGAAATGCGTCAAGCGGTTTTTGTAAAATTTATACCAATTGAAGATTCGCCAGTACTGTATACGTTGCTTAAATTTTAGCTGATTCGGTCCAATACTTTATAAGTTACAGTTATATGAATTTTTGGCCTTCCATCACACACACACACATACGGACAATTTTTCTAAACCACTTTTCTCGACGTTTCAGACCATATTAAAAGTTTTGACATGAAAATCGCGGAAAAAAAAAATTCCATGAAAACAAAGCTTCCAAGCAAAACAAACGGTTTCCAAGTAGAAAATTACACACAGCCATTTCCGATTTTTTCACCTTATCACAAAGCTCTTCTTCAGGAAATTATATAGATTGATGTGAGATATTTTTTAAAATAATTGGAGAACAGTTATGGACCATTAACCAATTTTTAAAAATTAGTAATTCTTGTAATTTTTTATATTTATTGTCAGTCTCCGACGAAATCGGTGAAAGATACTAATAACTAACTAGCTCACGTTTTTAAATCAACAGGAAATATGAAGCGTTTCCAAACTTAGCGAATATGTTTTTTGCAATAATTATTACGATTAATTTATTGCAGGCACGTAGAACGTGACCACACGTCGGAAGTTCGTTGGTATTGTTGCCACGAGTGTCCTATAAAATATCGAAAGAGTTATTCACTCACGAAGCATCTCATCGAAGCCCATAACTTGCAAGCGAATGGTCACAAAAGATTTCAGTACACGCGAGACAACGACGGCTATTACAGGCTTCAAATGGTCAGGTACGAAGCCATTGACGAAGATAGTCCGTCGCCAGCAGAAGAAATCGAACTCCCGACGAAAAACTACAAGATCAAAGTAAACACTACACCACGATTTCCCACTTTGGAGGTAATAAACAATACTAAGCAACATTCACATTCCTTATTCATGTGATAAAACTTTTTTTATTACTCTACAATTTTTTCGCTCGTTTATAGAAGATTTTATATAAAAATTTTAGATTGTGGAAGACAACGGTGCTGAGGAAGAAGAAGAGGCCGTAGAAGAAGAGGCCGAAACCGCTTCGGAAACGAGATCAGAACCTGAGTATTCTGTTGGAAAATCAATGCCGATAATCTCGAATATATTGATATCGATAGACGAAATGGACGCTGATGGAAACATAATAGACAGCAAAATTGTTCAAACTCAGGAAACGAACGAGTTACCACCGTCGGAAGAACCACCGATTATTTTAACGTAAATTTAATTTCACCCGGAAATCTAAGTATCAAGTTTTACTTACCTCTGTTCGATTTTTGGTAAATACATTTTTTTTCAAAGTATTATTGGTTTTTCGTATAAATATAAAAATAACAAACGTTATTTTTGTTCACCCTTTTCATTTTTTTCCTTACATTATATCAATTAGGATTTAAAAAATGTAGTTCCTAAATTCTGTGAAATTCTCTTTTTGGTTTTAGTCACTTTTGTAACGCAGGATATGATTTTATGTTAAAGAATAAATAAGCACGTAGACTGAATTGTAGATTTATTATGAACGAATGTATAAATGCTATAAATAATCGAATATGACTAAAGACAATGATTTTTTATCACGAATAAAATTAGTTTTTCATAAACCACAATCGAAACTTTGTGTAATTATTTGAGGGTTCTATCGACTCATTTCCGTCACATTACTGAGGATTAATTTAACTTCCTAAAAAAAGATAACGAAATTGAACGGAAGAAGCAAATGGTAAATTAATCAGTCGTTTTACATATAATTAAAAGCATGTAAAACCTAGTTTCTTTTTCATTTCATTTACGTCTATTCGGCTCAACGCCGCATTTGCTTAAACTGCGTATCACCGTTTTTTCATTGCATTCCCGTTCCGTCTTACATAATAAACGTTTTGCTCTCTCGTCCGAGAATACTATACTAGACTGGAAGCTCGGACGAGTGAGTTGCGTACAGTGTGACTTAAGTAGAAATTACACACGAATAGCCGTCTATTACATAATTTTTTTGTATATATTAATGCCTATTTTATCTTTTAAATTCATACAATAATAATAAAAATCGAGAAAAAGTTTTACATCTATGGAGACTCACGGAAGCAAACATACACATATGCATATTATATACACGGAATTAGCGGAACTTTGTGAATAAAAAAAAAAAAAAATAGGTATGATTCTCTTCTACGGGCGAAATATAAGATATGTTATTCAAATGTAGGCATTCAGTTTACAATTAAGAGTTTTAATCCCCCATTATCGTACGAAATGAAAATATATAGTATAATTAATTTTATAATTATTATTCCATAATAATAATATGCAACCCTTGTAGGAAAATATTTGGCATGTAAAATAACTTCATAGAAAATTGAGATTCGATAAAATTCCACGATAAATATTAAGACTTCTGCCAATTTTATTTTTTTCATTTTTTTCAATAAAATTTCCATTAAATTTTATGAAATTTCTCTTTTCTTGATGATCATCAAAATATTTGAATATTTTAGAATAAAAACTGCAGATTATTGTTTCAAAACAATAATTATTGTACCAATTATACGATTAATTCTTATCAAACAAAATAATGGAGGTTTCCAACTCTGTTACAATTAGACACCAGCGAAAACTCAGAGGCTTTCATTAGCATTAGACGAGCGAATTTCCAGCGGAATATTGTGACTTATTCGCATTCAATTGAAGGAATATTAGCTTGAAAACGAGCATTAAAAAAAATGGATAACAATATTCATTACTTTTTTTACATGAGTTTTCGTCGCATATTTGGTACCATTTTGTCATATGGGCAATAAATGGCAGGCCTTTCACATATACTTTCGAATTGATGGTTTTGCAGGTGCATCACACATACAAACCTAACCGAAAGTTTAATTTGATTAGAATTTCAGTTCTTCATGACTAGAGAAAAAAAACAACAGAATATCAAACATTTTTATAAGAATAATTTTACCTTCAATTAAACGTTCATTTGCGGGGTCACATTTTATTTTTATTTTTAGAAAATAGCGCCATTATCATCCGCTCGTCTACGTAGTTTATTAATGTTTAGTACTTTCGGGCCTAGACGTCGTGATCGATAAGCCGATCGTCTCGTCTGTAAGAATATCGCGGAGGATTGTGACAAGGTAAAAGCCACAATACGGGATGACTTTTTCCGCAAACTTGCGATAGAAGAGTCAGCGTTCTTGGTGTAGCTCGATTATGATGATGACCACCTTGTAATCTTTCTATTGCCGTTTCCTCGCCCAGAATAGCTTGGAACTGATCGACTAAAATTGCTATTACAAACATTCCAAACAGCGCCGATTCTAGCACCAATATAACGCAATGTAAGCTGTAAAAATGAAATTTTCACAATTTTCATAAAACAAAGCTCAAATTTTTTTTTGGAGAAATATCATTTTTTAAAGGAATCAAATACTCACATCCTGCTTTGTTTTATCGCTACATCGTTACTGCATTCGGGACAGTCAAAGACCCACGATATTATCACCAATGTAATTGCATAGAGGGCCAGCATTCCCACATAAACTAAAAATTGAATAAAGTACTTTTGGTTCCTCTCTCCGACACAGTTGTTGATCCTGTAAATAATAATTCGGTCAGCATTATGAAAGTATAACGGTATTTATAGCAACAATTTTTTTAGGCCTTTTCCAACATTGTTGGATTGTATTGTTAACATAGTTAACATTGTTGGATTGTACTGTTAACATAGTTAACATTGTTGGATTGTGTTGTTAACATAGTTTCAGACAGAAATTTTTAATAGCATTTTCTTTATAAAAACAATTGTTTATATATTCATGTTCTTAATGCAAATAAAATATAAAATTCAAGTATTTATTATGCAAAACAATGTATAATATAATTGGGATAAATTTAATTTGATTGACCTAAAAAATCTACTATTTATTCTGTACTTAGATTATTACTCATAATAGATTTATGGGTAATAATTATGTAACTCCAATTACAGAATAAATAGTAGATTTTCTAGGACAAGCAAATTAAATTTATCATGATTATATTATACTTTGTATTACATAGTAAATACTTGGATTTTCTTTTTTTGCATAATAGAAAATTATTTTTTTAAATGCTACTTCATTGTATTACCCAATAAATAAAAATTTTATACCATGGACAGTGATGATCCATTCGTCTTATACATCTTTCGCATATCCTGCAATGATGTGCTCTTGGTGGTCTGTAGGTTTCGCATCGAGTGCAGACAGTCCAGTCGTCTCTTTCATCACAATCGTCGCTAACTCCAGATCCGCCTGTATGAATATCAGAAAAATCCATACGAGTTTGAGGCAGTGGAACGACCCCAGGATCGCTGCATATAGCCTTAAGGTGAGACATCATCAGAAGTAAGACAACAGTGTTGAATGTCACTACGTGGAAAGGTCCCCATAAACTATAACAAAACACATGAGAGTCAGAATACATATTGTTTATGAAAACATTCATTGTTGATGATGTCATTGTTAGCATAGTTTGCCACAATCAGCCTCAAATATCTACTATCATATATGTACTGATTTCAGAGCTGGGCTTAAAGTACTAACTACTTTAAGAAGACCCAATCACCTACAAAAAGTCATCAAACAACATTTTTTATTGATGATTCTATTCTTTCTAAAAATCTTATAATTAATCTTCATAAAGTACATATAAATTACTATAATTGTGCAATTTTATACAAATATATGGAACACTAGAATGGTTTAAGGGGAAATGTAAAATTTGTCACTTTCCACAGCTTTTGAATCAAACCAATGAACAGATTTGAGCTTCTGGTGTTTTATATTGTTTGTGAGGGAGATCATTTTGTAATGAGTATAGCAATTGAAGATGCAGTGGAAATTGGATTAATCTCTGCCGATTATTCAATGAGTTTCCAATATATGAAGATTGCAATATTCATTTAAATTCATAACTTTGGTATAAAAACCAGGAATAAAAATTCCTATACTCATTATGGAATGATCTCTCTTACAAAGAAAATAAGACATGGGAAGTTCAAATCTGGTTACTGGATTAATTTGAAAGTTGCGCAAAGTGACAAATTTTATATTTCACCTTACACCATTCTGGTGTTTCATATGTTTGTACAAAATTGCACAATTATAGTACTTGATATGTACTTTATGAAGTTTAAATGTAAGATTTTTAGAAAGAAGAGAATCATCAATAAAAATGTTTTCTGATGACTTTTTTATCTGACTAGGTTCTTTTAATTTCTACATAGTAATTGCAAATTTGTATCGAACATTATGCTGACTAATAGTTAAGCAAGGTCAATCCTATCGGAGCAGCATTGAAAATACTTAGTCCTTAGCCTTAGTTGTCAATGGCACTTGAAGTACTTAATATTTTAAGTACTTTATGCCCCGTTCTGAAAATCTTACATTTAAACTTCATAAAGTATATATCAAGTACTATAATTGTGCAATTTTACACAAATATATGGAATACCAGAATGGTTTAAGGGGAAATATAAAATTTGTCACTTTCCATAGCTTTTGAATCAAACCAATAAACAAAATGAAATTGGATTAACCTCAGCCCATTATTCAATGAGTTTCCAATATACAAAGATTGCAATATTCATTTAAATTCATAACTTTGATATAAAAACCAGAAATAAAAATCTGTATACTCATTATGGAGTGAGCAAAATAAGACATCGGAAGTTCAAATTTGTTAACTGGATTGTTTCAAAAGTTGCGCAGAGTGACAAATTTTACATTTCAGCTTACACTATTCCGGTGTTTCATACGTTTTGTACAAAATTGCACAATTATTAACTTTAAATGTAAGATTTTCAGAAAGAATAAAATCATCATTACAAAATGTTTTCTGATGACGTTTTTCAGTGACGGGTTCCCTTAATTGTTACACAGTAATTGCAAATTTGTATCGAACGTTATGCTGACTAATAGTTAAGCAAGGTCAATCCTATCGGAGCAACATTGAAAATATTTAGTCCTTAGCCTTAGCTGTCAATGGCACTTGAAGTACTTAGTATTTTAAGTACTTTATGCCCCTTCTGAAAATCTTACATTTAAACTTCAGAAAGTATATATCAAGTACTATAATTGTGCAATTTTACACAAATATATGGAATACCAGAATGGTTTAGGGGGAAATATAAAATTTTTCACTTTCCACAGCTTTTGAATCAAACCACTGAACAAAATGAAATTGGATTAACCTCAGCCCATTATTCAATGAGTTTCCAATATATAACAATTGCAATATTCATTTAAATTCATAACTTTGATATACAAACCAGGAATAAAAATCTGTATACTCATTATGGAATGATTTCTCTTACAAACAAAATAAGACATGGGAACTTCAAATTTGTATACTGGATTGTTTCTAAAGTTGCGCAAAGTGACAAATTTTACATTTCAGCTTACACTATTCCGGTGTTTCATACATTTGTACAAAATTGCACAATTATTAACTTTAAATGTAAGATTTTTAGAAAGAATAAAATCATCAATAAAAAATGTTTTCTGATGATGTTTATCACTGACGGGTTCCCTTAATTGTTACATAGTAATTGCAAATTTGTATCGAACGTTATGCTGACTAATAGTCAAGGAAGGTCAATCCTATCGGAGCAACATTGAAAATACTTAGTCCTTTGCCTTAGTTGTCAATGGCACTTGAAGTACTTAGTACTTTAAGTACTTTATGCCCCTTCTGAAAATCTTACATTTAAACTTCATAAAGTATATATCAAGTACTATAATTGTGCAATTTTACACAAATATATGGAACACCAGAATGGTTTAAGGGGAAATGAAAAATTTGCCACTTTCCACAGCTTTTGAATCAAACCACTGAACAAAATGAAATTGGATTAACCTCAGCCCATTATTCAATGAGTTTCCAATATATAACAATTGCAATATTCATTTAAATTTGTCACTTTGATATAAAAACCAGGAATAAAAATCTGTATACTCATTATGGAATGATTTCTCTTACAAAGAAAATAAGACATGGGAACTTCAAATTTGTATACTGGATTGTTTCTAAAGTTGCGCAAAGTGACAAATTTTACATTTTACTTTACACTATTCCGGTGTTTCATACGTTTTGTACAAAATTGCACAATTATTAACTTTAAATGTAAGATTTTTAGAAAGAATAAAATCATCATTACAAAAATGTTTTCTGATGACGTTTTTCAGTGACGGGTTCCCTTAATTGTTACATAGTAATTGCAAATGTGTATCGAACGTTATGCTGACTAATAGTCAAGCAAGGTCAATCCTATCGGAGCAGCATTGAAAATACTTAGTCCTTTGCCTTAGTTGTCAATGGCACTTGAAGTACTTAGTATTTTAAGTACTTTATGCCCCTTCTGAAAATCTTACATTTAAACTTCAGAAAGTATATATCAAGTACTATAATTGTGCAATTTTACACAAATATATGGAATACCAGAATGGTTTAGGGGGAAATATAAAATTTTTCACTTTCCACAGCTTTTGAATCAAACCACTGAACAAAATGAAATTGGATTAACCTCAGCCCATTATTCAATGAGTTTCCAATATATAACAATTGCAATATTCATTTAAATTTGTCACTTTGATATAAAAACCAGGAATAAAAATCTGTATACTCATTACGGAATGATTTCTCTTACAAACAAAATAAGACATGGGAACTTCAAATTTGTACACTGGATTGTTTCGAAAGTTGCGCTAAGTGACAAATTTTACATTTCACTTTACACTATTCCGGTGTTTCATACATTTGTACAAAATTGCACAATTATTAACTTTAAATGTAAGATTTTTAGAAAGAATAAAATCATCAATAAAAAATGTTTTCTGATGACGTTTATCAGTGACGGGTTCCCTTAATTGTTACATAGTAATTGCAAATTTGTATCGAACGTTATGCTGACTAATAGTCAAGCAAGGTCAATCCTATCGGAGCAACATTGAAAATACTTAGTCCTTTGCCTTAGTTGTCAATGACACTTGAAGTGCTTAGTATTTTAAGTACTTTAGGCCCGTTCTGAAAATCTTACATTTAAACTTCATAAAGTACATATCAAGTACTATAATTGTGCAATTTTATACAAATATATGGAACACCAGAATGGTTTAAGGGGAAATGAAAAATTTGCCACTTTCCATAGCTTTTGAATCAAACCACTGAACAAAATGAAATTGGATTAACCTCAGCCCATTATTCAATGAGTTTCCAATATATAACGATTGCAATATTCATTTAAATTTGTTACTTTGATATAAAAACCAGGAATAAAAATCCGTATACTCATTACGGAATGATTTCTCTTTCAAACAAAACAAGACATCGGAAGTTCAAATCTGTTTACTGGATTGATCCAAAAGCTTACACTATTCCGGTGTTTCATACGTTTTGTACAAAATTGCACAATTATTAACTTTAAATGTAAGATTTTTAGAAAGAATAAAATCATCAATAAAAAAATGTTTTCTGATGACGTTTATCAGTGACGGGTTCCCTTAATTGTTACATAGTAATTGCAAATTTGTATCGAACGTTATGCTGACTAATAGTTAAGCAAGGTCAATTCTATCGGAGCAGGATTGAAAATACTTAGTCCTTAGCCTTAGTCGTCAGTGGCACTTGAAGTACTTCGTACTTTAAGTACTTTATGCCCAGTTCTGATTGATACATAACAGTACTGATTAAAAACAAAATACGAACCTATCCTGCATCGTGTGTAATATAATCCATCGTATAACGACATAGTCTGCATAAAAAACTGCGACATAAGTCACTATAATACATACAATACCGCACGGATCTTTCACAAACATTTTTGTTTACTTCCTAAACAGCTCCGATCGTTTTCATTATCGCATCATAGCAAACAATCGAACACACGTTTTCGGTAAGTCACACCATTTCTCGAGTGAATTTGATGCGAATTAACTCCTGGACACTTAGCGAAGATAAAACTGAACGGCGAAATTACTTTAATACTTTGGTACTTTCGAGCAACTTTCTCGCACTATTGGATTATTCGATGTGAGTGACATACATCGAGAGAAATTGCGTGAGAGTACACAAATTTTGCTACTCTCGATGCACTCGCGGTTGACAGTCGATTTGTCATCATACACGTGCTGTTATACCGCGATCTTAGATGCCTTTTGTCATTATCGAAGAAATGGCCTTTTCGCTGATAATCTTATCAGTCACGAGACTTATAAACGCTTGCTTTTAGCGTTAACCCTGGCGATTTTATTACGCGATTGAAGACGTCAAGTTGGAAAGTTGGAAAGTCGGATTGTGAATGTCGGTATATGTCCTGTCTGCTGCTCTGCCTTCTCGGGGTGGCAGCCGCCTAGTGCACCTGTCTGTTTTTAACGATGAAGCAAGGTGAAGTCGGTTCAATGGGGATTGGCATTATCTTATGGGGGAAAAGAAGCGGGAGTCGTGCGAATGACACACAAATGCCGGCTCATTTTTCAAAGGAATTTCACGGGCGTAATATTTTAGGTATTGTAATGATATAGTGGCCATCTCATCGCTTTAAGGTAGTTCTGTCGGTACGCCGGAGTCATAAATCTCAGAGTCTATATGACATTAAAAAATAATCATACGCATCACTTTGACTGCCTCAATAATAATATAAAAAATAATCGAGAATCCTTCGAAATTGTCGTAATCAAATTAAAACGATTATTTGTAAATAGTTGATATGTTTAGTGCGGATTTGACTTCATTTTTACGATAATTAGGTTAGGAAACGTCATTTGGCCCGGTATCATGCACTTTGACCTTGGTTCAATTAAACATTATTCCGGAGACTTCACCTTTTTTCATGATGCATCAAGTCCTGAATGATTTGCGAATCCGTAGTACTTTTTATTTTTTCTCTATCTTTGATCTAAGTATGTTAATTTTCGATTTAAAGATCAATTTTTCCAGCTCTCCCGTGTACACCGTGTAAAAAGATCGATTTTCAAGTTTTAATTGTTCATTCAAATGCTCGGTAAAAGCCTTCAAGATTTTGTGCAAGTAAAATTGAATAGCTAAATTACAACATGTCAAAAATTCATGCATATGAGTTTGGATTGCCTTCGCGACAGAACTACCTTAAGGAGGTTCGGTGATGGTGGCAGGGTGGGGATAGACACTATTGTGCTGCGCGTTAAGGGGCTGACGCCGTGTGAGCGAGACACCATGCGAGCCGCGTTAAGCGTATAGGCAAAAAATTAACGATTTCTCTGTCAATTTCGCGGTGACCTTCAAATTTCAAGCTCGTGCCCTATTCAGAATACTTTTCCGGACGTCTGCATATTTTTTTGATTATTCTATCTTGGATTTAGCTCTTGTAAAGACGTAAAAAGTTCAATATTCGATTCACTTTTCTTTTCTTTACATGTAAATAGTCGCAACTTTGTTATTAAATATCGCGGAAACTACACGGTGAAGCCCTTAAAAATTTTGCGTACGTGTCCGTTATCATTACAGCTGTTATACGATTTTTTTTTACATTTTTATCTTGGATTTGATTTTTTTATGAACCTCCTTAACTAGCTCTTTCAAACAAAAAAGAAAAATTAAAAATTGGTTAATTTTTTAAAAAGTTGTGGTCTGTTGAAAATTTGGAATTTTATGGTGAGATTCCAGGCAGCACAATTCTTGAACAAGTTATCCAAAAGTTGCCTAAATGAGTATCAAATGTCACTTTGTAAGTTATCATGTGCGTAAAAGTTATCTTTTACGCACAACCGTCCTAAAACATAACTTTTACGCACGTGATAATTTATGGATAACTTGCAATGCGACATTTGGTACCCATTTATAGGCGACTTTTGAATAATTTCTTTAAGAATTGTGCTGCCTGGGACTTTCCGAGGGAACGAGGTTGAAAAAATAATTTGAAAATATCATTAATTTGTAAAAAAAATCCTTGAAATTTTGTAATTTAATATCTTGCAAAATGTGCGACAGATCTCATTCTTTTTGCACACGATTACCAATTATACCTTTGTTTACAACATTTAAAAAAATCTGCAAATTTTTTGCACATAACATATTTCCTATCTTGAATTTTTTATATGGCAAGCAGTCGTTCTAAAGTGGAAATTACCAACAGAGTTTCGCCATTGAGACATCGGTAAATGCAATTTTCGAAATAATTTTACAATTGCGTCGCTTAATTACTTTGTGCCAAATTTACGCAGTAAAATACATACCTAACGGTTCTAAAAAAATGTCTTTCGGCGAAAAAGTGTGTCAAAAGTTTTGAGGTGATTCTTCGGCCTCCCGAGGCGGGAAAAAAAAATTCGAAAATATCCTTCATCTGCAAAAACCCCCGAAATTTTGTAATTTAATATCGCGGAAAATGTGCGCCAGATCTCAATCTTTTCCACACGATTACCAATTATATCTTTTACAACATTTTAAACACCTGAAAATTTTTTACACAATACATATATTTACGATTTTTTATTTTTCATAGCAAGCGGTTGTTCTAAAGTGGAAATTACCAACAGAGCTTCACCGGCAAATGCGAGAGAGACAATTTATAAAATGTACATATAACCAATTCAGCATTAATCGAAATTTTCGAAATAATGTTACAATTGTATCGCTTAACTTTTGCCAAATTTACGGAGTAATAAAATGCAGTCCTCTGATGGCTCTAAAAAAATTTGATTGGGAGAAAAATCGTGATGAAAGTTTTGAGGTGAATCTTCGGCTCATCTTGGAGGCAATAAAATATTTCACCAAATTGACGCTTGGCGCTGTGTGTTTTGCGCAATTCTCAATACATTCTGCACATCCAAGATGTTCACAAGCATTCACAAGTGTGCGTTGGTTTAGTTATTAGTTTGGTGTTTGTTGCTCGGAGTGCGGTCGATGAACCACAAAAAAAGTTAATGAGAAAATTTGTCAAGGGGAAAAGGTGAGTGAATGGATTGTTACTTTTGACAGAACTTATAATTTAGAGATTCTGTTAATTCATTCTTTTTGCATAATCAAACATGTTGCTTATGTATATTTTGTTAGATTGGCGATCAACAGTACACAATGCCTCGACGTAAGAATCAGAAGAATATCGCTATCGGCGAAGATACGAGAATTGCTGTCAATTTGACGATTAAAAAATTGATGGCAACCGAACAAAAGGAATTGGAATTTCCATCTTCCTACAGTGCCGAAGAACGAGCATATATTCATGAACTCGCTGTTAAACTTGGCCTCAAATCCAAGAGTCGAGGGTAGGTTATCGATAATAAACAGTCTCATTTAGTATCATTAGAGGTCACACAAAAAATGTGACCTCTGAATAGAAAAAAATCTCATCTCTGATTACCTGTTATTAATAGAAAAAATCTATTAATTCATCATTACTTCAATCCATTCAAATTACTGAATGAGGGTGGGGGTCAAAATAGCGAATTACCAAAATTCCGAATGGCTAAAATAGCAAATTTTGAAATAAGGAATGTCTAAATCTATATTTAGACATTCCTTATTTCAAAATCTGCTATTTTAGCCATTCGCTATTTTGCCATTCGCTATTCGCCATTCAATAACGACCATCATTATGAAATTCGCTATTTTGACTACTCACTATTTTGATTGCATTTTAATAAGATGGGGGTCAAAATAGAGAATGATTAAAATAGAGAATGGCTAAAATAGCAAATTTCATAATGATGGTTATTCTAAATTCAGACGTTCCTTATTTTGAAATTCGCTATTTTAATCATTCACTATTTTGATCATTCGCTATTTTGATCCCCACCCCTGAATGAGATTATTTTACATTAATCAAAGCAAACTTTGCACTGAATATGCAATGCTTAAAATACCTAATTGTTCAATAAATTATGTTCAAAGCCTTTTGTTACCATCTGTTAGAGATCACACAAAAAATGTATATATTAATTCATCATTACTTCAATCCATTCAAATTACTGAATGAGATTATTTTACATTAATTGAAGCAAACTTTGCATTGAATATGCAATGTTTAAAATACCTAATTGTTCAATAAATTATGTTCAAAGCCTTTTGTTACCATCTGTTAGAGATCACACAAAAAATGTATATATTAATTCATCATTACTTCAATCCATTCAAATTACTGAACGAGATTATTTTACATTAATTGAAGCAAACTTTGCATTGAATATGCAATGCTTAAAATACCTAATTGTTCAATAAATTATGCTCAAAACCTTTTGTTACCATCTGTTAGAGATCACACAAAAAATGTATATATTAATTCATCATTACTTCAATCCATTCAAATTACTGAATGAGATTATTTTACATTAATTGAAGCAAACTTTGCATTGAATATGCAATGTTTAAAATGCCTGATGGTTCAATAAATTATGTTCAAAGCCTTTTGTTACCATCTGTTAGAGATCACACAAAAATGTATATATCAATTCATCATTACTTCAATCCAATCAAATTACTGAATGAGATTATTTTACATTAATTGAAGCAAACTTTGCATTGAATATGCAATGCTTAAAATACCTAATTGTTCAATAAATTATGTTCAAAGCCTTTTGTTACCATCTGTTAGAGATCACACAAAAAATGTATATATTAATTCATCATTACTTCAATCCAATCAAATTACTGAATGAGATTATTTTACATTAATTGAAGCAAACTTTGCATTGAATATGCAATGTTTAAAATACCTAATTGTTCAATAAATTATGTTCAAAGCCTTTTGTTACCAACTGTTAGAGATCACACAAAACATGTATATATTAATTCATCATTACTTCAATCCATTCAAATTACTGAACGAGATTATTTTCCATTAATTGAAGCAAACTTTGCATTGAATATGCAATGCTTAAAATACCTAATTGTTCAATAAATTATGCTCAAAGCCTTTTGTTACCATCTGTTAGAGATCACACAAAAAATGTATATATTAATTCATCATTACTTCAATACCATCAAATTACTGAATGAGATTATTTTACATTAATTGAAGCAAACTTTGCATTGAATATGCAATGCTTAAAATACCTAATTGTTCAATAAATTATGTTCAAAGCCTTTCGGTATCATTTGTGACCATCTCTTAATTTACATGCAATCAGTATGGTCACAAATGGATCAAGTTGATGATCACATATGGTACTAATTCAGATTTGTAAATGCCTAATACTTATAGAAATAAAGATGATGATACAATGAACTCTATAATTATGATTTCATAATAATAAAATGTAGTGATTATAATAAGATTACAAAATTTTTGAATAGCGCAAGAATTATTATATTTTAATAAAATTTCATGGTAATCTTTTTGAAAAAATGAAGAAACATAATTAATACATTAAGAATGAAATGCATTAATTATCTCTTCCATTTTTTCCACTATTTCTTCCAATATTTAAGCAAAAATTAGTATTTTTTGCAGCTATTCAAATATTACACTCTATTTTGTAATTACGGCATATTATTATTATTAAATGATAATTACAAAACAAACTGTATTGTAAACTATATTTCATGAATTAATGGGGATTTACAACTCTGTACTAATTTGTCCAAAAACTGTAATTCTACCCTAAAGTACCAACCTTTTGTATAAAAATGCTCCAACTATTTTGTGATTAAAATTGATTTTTCAACATTTTATTTAAACATCTCCATTTGCAGAAAAGGGGCCAATCGTTATCTCACAGTCTACAAACGCGAAGGTTCAACGATAATACAAGCCGATGCAATTGTCAAGCTTCAAAAATCCTCAAAACAAGGAATCTACAATTTAATCCAAAAGTTTCCTCTGAGCGCCAAAGAGCGTCAAGAACTTTTACCGCTGACAGAAAGAGAAAGAACTTTTGACACTGATAGTATGCTGGCACCAGGTTTAAATTATTTTATTCCTCTATCACCCATCTAAAAATCTTTCTCTCTGCTAAAATGATAAATTTTTTCAGGAACGGCAAACACCAAGGCAATGGGTAGACTAAACTACAGTATAGCACAGATTCCACAATTAAAGACAAACCAGGACATAGTAAATTTCCGTAAATCTCTGACGATCAACAGCGCTCGAGCGAAAATATTAAACGCCATGTCGTCTAGTCAAGTAATAATGATAGCGGGTGAAACGGGTTGCGGAAAAACGACTCAGGTTCCTCAGTTTATCCTCGAACATTGTCAGCAAAAAAAACAGCCTTGCAAGATAATTTGCACGCAACCGCGGAGACTTTCGGCTGTATCGATAGCCGAGCGTGTGGCTTTCGAAAGAGGCGAAAAAATCGGCCAAACTTTCGGCTATCAAATAAGATTAGAAAGCAGAGTTGCGCCAAAAACTCTTTTAACTTACTGTACAAATGGTGTTCTTCTTAGAACTCTAATGGGCGGTGATTCGGCACTCGAAACAATAACTCACATAATCGTCGACGAGGTTCACGAGCGTGATCGATTTTGCGACTTTCTTCTCATCGCACTGAAAGACGCTCTCGTTAAATTTCGCGATCTCAAAGTAATACTCATGAGCGCTACGATGGACACCGATATTTTCGTTAAATACTTCAACAATTGTTCGGTTATCAACGTTTACGGAAGATCCTTCGAAGTTGACACGTATTTCTTGGAGGACGTCTTAAAAATCACCGGTTACATGACAAAAGAAATGCAAGCGAAAAAGAAAAAATTATCGAAGAAGGAGGATCAGCAAAAAGTGTTGGAATCATGGACACAGTATAAACCTAAGCAACTTGGTGGAAAAACCGGCAAGGAACATTCAATTCCTACACCGATTCTTGGTCAACAGGTGGAAAAGCGAGCGGTACCGGAAAAAATCGATCTCGAACCGTGGTTAATCGAAGAAATGGACAAAAGCATAACCGAAGCTTGGCTCTCCGGAGGCGATGATAATTTTACGCAACTTTTGCATTTAATACTCTCGGAAAATGTTTCAGTCGATTATCAGCACTCGAAAACTTCAGTGACGCCTTTGATGGTCGCTGCGGGCAGAGGATGTTTAAACAGCACCGAACAGCTGTTAAATCTTGGAGCAAATCTTAAAATTCGTGCCAGTAACGAATGGACGGCTTTGGATTGGGCAAAAAATATGAATCAGACGGAATGCGCCGAGCTGATCGAAGCTTACATGAGAAGTTACGAATGCGCAATTCAGGACAGCGCTGCATCGCAACCTGACGAAATTGCGATATCAGAAGAGGATAAACTTTTACTTGAAATGTACCAATCGACTTTCAACGACGATAACATCGATTACGATCTTCTTGAGATTTTGATACTTCACATTCACACGAAAATGCCTCCAGGAGCTCTGCTCATCTTTTTGCCAGGTTACGACGATATAGTTTCGATGAGAGATCGAATTAACGCAAAAGAGGAAAAGATGAATCAGGCTTTTCGTTATAATCTCTTCGTTTTGCATTCAAACATGCAAACGTCCGATCAAAAGAGAGTTTTCCGGCCGAGTCCGCAGGGCACGAGGAAAATAATTCTATCCACAAATATCGCGGAAACGAGTATCACGATTGATGACGTTGTTTACGTGATTGATTCGGGAAAAGTTAAAGAAAAGTCGTTCGATGCTATGTCCGGTGTTTGCATGCTTCATTCCAATTGGATATCGCAAGCTTGTGCAAAACAGCGAACCGGAAGAGCTGGTAGATGTCAGAAGGGAATCTGCTATCGTCTTTTTTCGTCTGTTAGATTTAATAACATGCAGAGTTATCAGACACCCGAAATTCTGAGAGTTCCATTGCAAGAGTTGTGTCTTTATACGAAGCATCTTGCGCCGGTTAATACGCCAATTGCAGAGTTTCTCGATAGAGCTATTGAACCTCCGTCTATCGTAGTTACGAGAAATGCTGTACAGTTACTCAAGACAATTGATGCTCTCGACACGTGGGAAAGTCTCACTGAGCTGGGAACTCATCTGCTGGATTTGCCGGTTGAGCCGCGTTTAGGAAAAATGCTCCTCTACGCTGTTGTGCTCAAGTGCCTGGATCCTATACTCACGATTGTCTGCAGTTTGGCTTACAAGTACGACAAATTTTGCTTTTTAAATTTATCTCAAGATTAGGAAACGCTAAACTAGGATAAGTTTTCGGGGGCTCGGCAAACGAGACCAATTTTTTTTTTTTAGAAAATTTGTAGTCAGGCCTGCTATAATTTTTTAAAGAAAATTTGTCGTCAGGCCTACTACAATTTTTTTTTAGAAAGTTTGTAGTCAATTCTTTTACAATTTTTTTTAGAAAATTTGCAGTCAATCCTTTCACAATATATTTTTTTTTAATTTGTAGTCAATCCTGCTATAATCGTTTTATAGAAAATTTGTAGTCAATCCTTTTACAATATATTTTTTTAAATTTGTAGTCAGATCTGCTTCAATTTATTAACGAAAATTAGTCGTCAGGCCGGCTACAACTTTTTTCTTTAATCTGTAGTCAGGCCTGCTCCAATTATTTTAGAAAATTGGTAGCCAATCCTTTTCCAATTTTTAATTTTTTTATTTGTAGTCAGTTCAGCCACAATTTTTTTTAAACAAAATTTGTTGTCAGACCTGCTACGATTTTTCTAAGTATGAAGAATGCATTTCCTAAGTACATTCTAGAAGATATATTTAACATGATTCTAAATTCAAATTATTTGGGGTGCTAAATGTGATTAAGTCTGAAAATCTTGATTTTCATTTGAAAGTTTTTTCTTAATTTAATTGATGCTTTTTACCTCCAGAATCAAAAATATATGGAATTAATTTTTGTCTATTTTCAAAGGGATCCATTCGTGCTTCCCGCGCAACCGTCTCAAAAGCGAGCTGCAACTCTGACTCGAAAGCAATTCGCTGCTGGATCATATTCCGATCACATGGTAGTACTACGAGCCTTCCAGGGTTGGCAGCAGGCAAGAGCCAACGGTTGGGAACGTCAATTCTGCGAGCAAAACTTTATATCCGCGGCGGTGATGGAAATGGTCGTGGGAATGAGAACCCAACTTCTGGGCCAGTTGCGAGCTTCCGGTTTTGTTCGCGCTCGTGGTTCCGGCGATATAAGAGATCTCAATCTTAATTCTGAAAATTGGGCCGTCGTAAAAGCCGCACTTAGTGCTGGACTCTATCCAAATTTGATTCGCGTCGATCGAGAACATTCGCAGCTCCGAACGCGGTAAATAATACTTTTTTAACTTGCCGACTTTAGTTTTTTTTTTGTTTTTTGGATTCATGAATTAAGATGATTTTGCATTGTTGTAGAAACGAGACTAAAGTGTTTTTCCAACCGTCCTCAACTCTAAAGGATATTGCGCCGTCCCCAAGAACGACCACCGCACAATCTCATGCTATCAATGTCGATGGTCTGCCCTCCGATTGGCTGGTTTACGAGGAAATGAGCCGCGTCGGACGATTCTGCCACGTGAAAACTGTTACTCTAGTCAATCCCATAACCGTCGCTCTTTTCAGCGGACCATCCAAGCTGCCGATGGAAATTATTTACGAGGCGGAATGTAAGAATGGAAATGCAGTATTTAAAGTACAGTAGAATTTCGATTAACCGGAGTGGAAACATTTAGCTTTTGTGGTAAAGGAGATGATAAAATTATGTTTCACTAATTATGAAAACGATTGTCGATTGTTTTAAAGGGAAAAAAGCTGACAACTGAAATTGTCACGTTGCTTCCCCATTAATTTCTAGCTTTCCTGAAAATTCTGTTTCTTTTATATTTTTTATTATTATGTTTGGCTTCCCCGTAAGAATAAACAATCCAGGTTCCAGTATAAAAAATCCAGGCTTATAACATTGAGTCTCGTAACAGGAAATCATTGTGTGGATTTTTTTATTTTTGGGCACAGATTGAAGATTTTTGGTGTAGCAAGTAAAAAAAATTAACATTTGTTCAACATTTTTTAAAAACTTGAATATAAAAGAAAATTTCGAAACATTTCGAAGGGTTTCAAAATTTCATAAAAATGTTTAAATTCCAAAAAATTTCAGAAAATTAAAAAAAAAATTGAAATCTCAAAAACATTCATAATTTTGGAAACTAGAATTTGTTTTAAAATCGAATTGGCCATAGAATTTCGAGCGAGTGGTATCAAGTTGGCGATGGAATTGTAAAAAAAATGTTAGTGATATTCAACCGAGGTTTTGCTATAGTAGTTCATTCGTAGACCAAACCTGAGCCAAATATCTTTAAAAATGTGAAAGAAAGAGCGTGATAAGTGCTTTTCTAAAAAATTCAAATTGTCATAATTTTGGAACCGCTCATCAGATGAAAAAATTGAAATCTCAAAAACATTCATAATTTTGGAAACTAGAATTTGTTTTAAAATCGAATTGGCCATAGAATTTCGAGCGAGTGGTATCAAGTTGGCGATGGAATTGTAAAAAAAATGTTAGTGATATTCAACCGAGGTTTTGCTATAGTAGTTCATTCGTAGACCAAACCTGAGCCAAATATCTTTAAAAATGTGAAAGAAAGAGCGTGATAAGTGCTTTTCTAAAAAATTCAAATTGTCATAATTTTGGAACCGCTCATCGGATGAAAAAATTGAAATCTCAAAAACATTCATAATTTTGGAAACTAGAATTTGTTTTAAAATCGAATTGGCCATAGAATTTCGAGCGAGTGGTATCAAGTTGGCGATGGAATTGTAAAAAAAATGTTAGTGATATTCAACCGAGGTTTTGCTATAGTAGTTCATTCGTAGACCAAACCTGAGCCAAATATCTTTAAAAATGTGAAAGAAAGAGCGTGATAAGTGCTTTTCTAAAAAATTCAAATTGTCATAATTTTGGAACCGCTCATCGGATGCGTGCCAAATTTGAACTTAGCCTTCGTCTCCCCACACTATATATGTGTACCAAATTCCAGAGCGATATCTTGAAAATTGCGTACGCTATCGTGGTAACAAGAATCCGAACATCCACATACAGACATTTCGTATATATTATTTTTCTCGGCGTTTTAGAGGATTTTGAGTCATCCTGAGATGAGAATCTGGAAAAAACATTTTTTTACGAAAACAAAGTTTTACGGGGAAGCAAAAAACTGAGTGTAAAATAAAGATTTCCGCCAGAAATACTTAAAACTAATTTGACATCAAATTAACTACAGTTTCTAAAAATGAATGCTGGTATTTCAAGGACGTGAGACGCAATGTTAATCGAGGTTCCACTATGACGTTAAGCTACAATTTTTAGGGCCATATCAAATTTATTAAAATTTGAGTATCAAATTAATTGCACGTTATTTAATTTTTCAGCGGTACCAGAAAGCGAATCGGACTCTGAAGCCGAAGAGAGTCACGAGGGTGCGACAATTTTGAAGCTGGACGAGTGGGTCGTTTTTAAACTAGATCGAGAAGCCGCAAGATTGATTCTTCATCTTCGACAAAAGTGGAATGCGCTGTTTCTTCGTCGTATGAAATATCCCGGCAGAGCAATGTCACATTTGGACGAACATGTTGTCAAGACTCTCGTTTCTGTAATTACGACCGAAGAGCAAGCTTGCGGTCTTCAGCAACCTTCGGGAATCGGCCAAAGGCCTCGACCACTCATAGTTGATTATTATCCCGCGAACGCGCGAAGAACGGACGATTTCGAAGAAGTACGTGTTTACTGAGGAAAAATGTATCCACTCGTCGATAGTTACTAACGCAAATCTTTGGTTTGCAGAAAAACTTTTAAATTCGTGAATACGAAAACTTCTCGAGCAGCTCGAAAACACTTTTATTATTGCCTACCTGTATAAAATCATATAAAAAGAACGGAGATTAGAAAAGAGGACGATACCTCACAGTATAAAAAAAATTGTTGTTGGTAAGTATTTATATCGCCACAAAAAACAGACGAGCGATTTTTGGATGAGAAATCGAGAAAAAATCGTATTTTATAGTAAGTCGTCACAAATGTAAATAATTTTATTTGGCTTTTGATATTCTGAGGCCCGTAATTGTCTCATAAAAATTGAAAATACTTGAACATATAATTTTTTCGTTTAGAATATTCTAAATTTACGTGAAGGCCAGGAAACATTTTTTTTTAAATCTTGGTCAAGTTGTTGATATTGTCATTTCTTTTTCTTTAAAACTTTTCGGACACCTTCGTGCTATAAAATGACGATTTTGTCGATTACACCAAAAATATGTATTAAAAAAATGTAGATCCTTACACTGAGATTAAATTTAGGCATTCTGACAAATTTCTTGACATTTCAGAATGCTGTGTATAAAAAAAAAATATGTGTGACACGGAGTGTAGTGACGGCGTATACGTCACTTGGAAAATGTGTGATATTTTGCAATAAGTAGTACAAGCATGCCTCGTCCTGAATACCGTTTATGCAGCTATACGTATTATTATTATTGTATTATACATAATATATATATTAGTTTAATTCATCCCGCGGTCACTCATTAAGTCATACGATTACAGAAGCTGGGTTTCTTCTGTTCCATTTTGTATAGCGATATTCCTAAGATTCACGTTTTCATTTTATTTTCGTTTTTTCAAAATACGTATTTTTCTTTTTTCATTTTAATTTTTATACTCAAAGAACAGAAACTCCCAAATTGACGACAATTCTAATGCCTTTGCATAATATTTGTAGTTCAGGTAACAATAAAAGTTTCTTATCAATGCAGAACCGCTTCTTTTATTTTTTCTTTTTATTTAAACACTTTTTCCCCTTTTTTTAATATTCGAAGAATAGAAATGGCCCAATTGTTGGCCTTCTTATCGCAAATTTGCATAATATTTGCAATGCAACAATAAAAATTCTTATCAATACAGCACTTTTTTTAAAATAACTCTTATTTGACTATCTCTTTTGTCGAAGTACGCTCGAGATGTACTTTGGACCGAACTGTACGCACGTGTGATGCAAGTTCTGCTGTGCGATCATGACACAACTATGCTCCGATATTTTGGAGCGCAAGGTGCAGACGATATTTTTTTGTGTTGTTCGATTATGACAGTGATTGTCATGTAGATATTGCAAATTTGCGAATCCAGTGCATCGTTAAGTTCCTGCAATAATTGCACGATAAAGTTGTAGATATTACGTTCAGTATTTTTAGTTGAGGTTAGATCGTCTTGTTTATTTGGTACACGAGACGGAAATTTGTAAGAAAAAAAAAAGTATGCTAGCCAATTTACTCGTGCCTCGGCGATTGTCGACCGTAAATAAAGTCCTGGAACGCTCCAGGATTGTTGACTTTGGATTTACGTCCTTTGCACGTTGCAAATCCGGTTAGTATGCCACCTTAATTAATTCTCAATCTGTTCGAATTTTATTTTAATTATACTCCATATGATTTTTTTTTCAGAGGACGTAGTTGTTACTATTAATGATGTATCCAAAAAAATTAAGCCTGCTAAAAATCCCGAATACGTGCCACGAAAATACTGTAAGTATTAATAAATTGTATATTATTTTTTAAATAGAATATTGCGTACGTGAAGCATCGTTTATAAAAGACATTTAACTTGTTAAATGACCGATTTTTGTTCTACAGAGATTGTCGAGAAATGAGTTGCAAAGTCATACTTTGTGATAAGAATAACGGGGTTGAGATATCATTCGTTTCATTTTCATCTTTGCAAGGAAAAAATATTTTTCATAAATTAATATTCATTTTCTGAAATATTTCTGACTATTTATATTCATAAATAACTTTTTTTTTCAAATATGATTAGCAGATACTTTATATTTAAATTTAATACAACTTTTTCATAAAAATATCAAGTTTCGTCTTTTTTGTATTATTTATTTTTTGTTCTGGTGAGAAATTTCCACTATTTTTCGAACATTTTTTTTAAATTGCAAATTTAAATTATGAAATTTATTTTTAATGTGAGTCGCTCTAGTTTTAAGCTTATTTATAAAATGCAGTTGCTTTTTATTTGTCAACGTGCTACTTAGTACACGAATTTTAAAAATAGCAAATTTTTTCTTTTTTGACAATTTAAATAAAATAATTTTTGGTGACAATTTAAATAAATGCGTCACCAAAAAAGAACTAATGTTCGTTCGAATCATACGGTTCAAGATGTATATTTGATTAATACAACCTTTTTGTACAGTGCTGAAGGAATCGAGTCAAGAGACTTTGAAGCATTTGCGATGGATGCTGCAAAAAGATGTTCTCGGTCAAGATATTTTTTTAATGGGAGCTCCCGGGCCAAGAAGAAGAGATCTTGCGATGTCGTATCTCGAGTTGACTGGACGAGAAGTGGAGTTCATTGCTCTTTCGCGTGACACGACCGAGGCTGATTTGAAGCAACGTAGAGAAATTCAAAGTGGTACTGCTAATTATCACGATCAAAGCGCAGTCAGAGCGGCCAAACACGGTCGCGTTCTCATTCTCGAGGGGGTGGAAAAAGCTGAGCGAAATGTGTTACCCATACTCAACAATTTACTAGAAAATCGTGAGATGCATCTGGAGGATGGCAGATTTCTCATTCCAGCGACGCGTTACGACAAATTATTAGAGGTAATTTTATCAGATTATTTCTTTCATTAATTTTCAGCGAAGATTTTTCATACAGACTAGTTTTCTTTATAAAATACAAATAATTTTAAATTTCTAATAAATACTTTTCTTTTTTGCACCCAGATTGTTTTTTTTTTTTTTTCGAGATATCAAAAAATTGTACTATTTACGAATAGTGAAAATACAAATAATTTTTAATTTCTAATAAATACTTTTCTTTTTTGCACCCAGATTGTTTTTTTTACATATAAAAAAATTGTACTATTTACGGATATTGAACATACAAATAATTTTAAATTTCTAATAAATGCTTTTTTTTTGCATCCAGATTGTTTTTTTTCGAGGTATAAAAAAATGGTACTATTTACGGATATTGAAAATACAAATAATTTTAAATTTCTAATAAATACTTTTTTTTTTTGCACCCAGATTGTTTTTTTTTTCGAGATATCAAAAAATTGTACTATTTACGAATAGTGAAAATACAAATAATTTTTAATTTCTAATAAATACTTTTCTTTTTTGCACCCAGATTGTTTTTTTTTTAGATATAAAAAAATTGTACTATTTATGGATATTGAAAATACAAATAATTTTAAATTTCTAATAAATACTTTTTTTTTGCATCCAGATTGTGTTTTTTTTTTTTCGAGATATAAAAAAAATTGTACTATTTACGAATAGTGAAAATACAAATAATTTTTAATTTCTAATAAATACTTTTATTTTTTGCATCTAGATTTTTTTTTTCGAGATATAAAAAAATTGTACTATTTACGGATAATGAAAATACAAATAATTTTAAATTTCTAATGAATACTTTTCTTTTTTGCACCCAGATTTTGTACTATTTACGGATAGTGAAAATACAAATAATTTTTAATTTCTAATAAATACTTTTCTTTTTTGCACCCAGATTGTGTGTTTTTTTTTCGAGATATAAAAAAATGGTACTATTTACGGATAGTGAAAATACAAATAATTTTAAATTTCTAATAAATACTTTTCTTTTTTGCACCCAGATTGTTTTTTTTTTCGAGATATAAAAAAATTGTACTATTTACGAATAGTGAAAATACAAATAATTTTAAATTTCTAATAAATACTTTTTTTTGCGCCTAGATTGTTAATCAATTTATTATATATATGATTGAATTATAAAAACATTTTGCAACAAATTATTTGGACTTAGTAAAAAGGAATAAATGTGATCTTTGATATTTTAGTCGCTGCGAAAAATTGAAACAAATACCGAAACTTGAGTAAAAAGAAAAATTAATTATCATCTGTTTTTATTTATTTATAGGAGCACAGTCAGGCTGAACTTGATTCGTGGGGTCTCATCCGAGTGGACGAAGAATTCCGAGTCATAGCTCTGGGTTTGCCTTCATCTCGTTATCCCGGTCACCCACTGGATCCACCTCTGAGATCTCGTTTTCAGGCAAGACACGTGCCAGCACCAACTTTTCAGGTAATTAGATTCCCGGTCATATAATATACTATATAACATGTATTTAAATAGTCAGGGCACAAGATAATATCAAATAATTTAACGACATCTAATAGAGCAAGAAATTCCGGGGGATAAGATAAGTTTTCAAATTATGCAGCTCTCGCAATTTCATTAAAAGTTTCGCTCTCTTTCGGGAATTACACGCGCGCTCTCAATCGCGATTTAAATCAGTACAGCACCAACTGCATCGCCTAATTTCATCACTAACGAGCATTACGAAATTTATTTTTAAAGTCGTGAGTCGCTGTAGCTTTAAGCTAATTTATAAAATGCAGTTGATTTTTATTTGTCAACGAGGATTACGAAATTTATTTTTAAAGTCGTGAGTCGCTGTAGCTTTAAGCTAATTTATAAAATGCAGTTGCTTTTTATTTGTCAACGTGCTACTTAGTACACGAAATGCCAAGTAATTTCTTTAAGAATCGATAAAAACTTATAAAATTGGAGATTTATTATGAAAGTTACAAGTTTATAAGGTTGACTAAATATTTGTATCAATGTCTGTGAAAGCTCGAATTCCTGAACTCTAAACAAGGCTTATAACGTTGAGAAAAGTTTCATTGGATTTATGCGAATGTCATGGCGTGCCATTAGGCCAAGGGGGTGAGGGGGTCGCGCTACTGTACACTCTTAGCTAGCATCCCCTCCGCGCTCGGAAACCTTTCGTATATAAACTGATTCCGTGGCTGCGCGATGGTCACAGACATCGCAGTTTGGATCGCGTGTCTCAAACGGTACGATACCTTAGCTCTCATGTCCTCCCGCACTAGTGGAGTCAATACGTTTGTGGATTTTCTCGAATGAGCTCGCCTTTCACGTCCTACAAGAAAAGTTGAAAAACATACGCACACAAGATTCAATAAAACTATTTTCCACCGTTCACAAAAAAATCTGGCCTTAATAGAAACTATTTAAAAAATTTAATCATCTTCTTTTTCGACACAACAAGTGATACTAAATTATTTCTGCAGTTTATAATAAATATTATAAGTCTACTTGGAATAAATAAATTTAATATATTTTCTATATATTCTCATAATTGTTTGTTAAAATTAAAGAAAATATTTTTGATAAGAAAAAAGAGGACAAAATTCGACATTGCAATATAATTTTTAATTCATTTAATTTTTTAAAATTCAGTATTATTTGAAACTGGAGCTAAAATTCAACGCGAATGAAACACTGCAATCTAGTATTTTCCCTCAAGCAGAGAAAAAAATCCACAATAATCGCCATTTGTGCATTTTCGAATTTATGCAAAAAAGTGTATCCCTAAAAGAATAAAAGTAAATAAAATTGTATCGGTTAACGTACGAAATTTTCAATGTGCTCCATAGATTACAAACCAGTTTCCATTGCATTACTCGCGCGCATTACTTTGTTTTTAATATCATCATGCTATTATCAAAATGGAGCGAATCGGCCCGCAGATTAATCGCTATTAAGGAGAAAAAGTTGCTGGTGATCCTTAGCAGAAATGCCCGCAATATGGTCATCATCGGAGAGTCCGATAAGCGTCCGAACAGTTTGGGTGGATGGAGTACGTCACGCTATTCTCACTTCGGACGATCCAGCGCTTCGAGGTTTGCCAAAATCCCGCAGGAGAGCCAAGACTTCATCAGGCAAACAGAAGATTTATCCAGCCAATTATTCCTGCCGAGAATCGTTCGACAATTCCAGTGCCGAAAGTCTGGACAGTTGTTTTGTGAAGCTCCACGTGGTCGTAGAGAAGCGGGAACGAGAGAACGAGACGAGTTCGCGGATCATTCGTCGACAGTCTGCACCGCCGCAGTGTAATCGAGGCTCTACCTCGAATAATCGAAACCTTCTGGAGTTACGTTTGGACGGAGTGTTAAATTTCACCGGAGAATACAGCAACGGAAGCGCCGACGAGCAGTCTGATCAAAGTGTCGGAAGAAACTCCTTCAGGGACTCCCTAAATCATTCAGAAAACAATTCACGTTCAACAAAAAATGAACTTGTAAAAGAAAAGATTGTCAACTGTGTTGGCGACAATTTCATCGCGGAAATTGAAGAAGCCTCAAGAAGCACTCCGGAAATTTCGAATCTTCTTTCCGAAAGAGTTTTACAGTGGATGGATCTTTCCGGTAGAGTTACAGACTACAAAACCGAGGATAAGGACAGACAAGCGAAGGACTGCGAACAGACAGGGAATTTATTAAAACCTAAAGGTTATTTCAGAAGAGAATATCCTCCTGCTAAGGAACAAGTGGTTTTGCAAAATTATAAAATGCAAACCGACCGCAAGTCTCAGGATTTTGATCGTCGTGATGTTCGAGTGGCTAGAAAACGAATTTCAAACGAACGCGAATCGTTTGATAAGATAATGATGAATAGTGCGAAGGGACAGCTCGGAAATTCTGCTAATACGGAGGAAGAGGGGAAAAGGAAGCAAATCGCGAAGGAAGAATTTAATTCGGGGAGTCAGGAACCGACTAAACCTTTGTGGTCATCTGTTGGACGACCGCAACTTCATATCTTCATGCCTGACTTAAATTCCAGCGGCGAAGACACGTCTTCCGAAGAATCTTTGACAAAAGATTAAAAGCGTATAATACCTAAATTGTTCGTTAATATGCTTCATAAAAAAATCTGCTTTACGCTAATATCGTGATTCACTGTCTCAATTTTTTAAATCAAATTCTTATGGGTATAACGTACGCGAGATTATTCGCGTGTTTTGGCACTTTGTAATAAGACATTAAAAAAATGGATATACAGACTCAAGGAACGAGTTTACTGAATCGATAAAACCGATTTAACGAAAAAAGAGAGCAGCTACGATTTTTCAAAGGTGTGCAAAAATAGGTAATGTTGTTTATCGTAGACTCTCTCGGTTATTATGTCTTTTTTTTCTCTTTGCTTCTTATGATGACAGTGCCTGGCGGCGCCGTGAGAAATTGTCGCGTTTTGCACCTTCTCTCCAGCATTATCACGCAAATATAGAATTTAGGATAGCCAGTGCACACATATTTTGTGTACTACGAAAAGGTTTTTCGTTATGAAATTGTAAATGAATCACATGTACATCGCTAGTCATTTTTAGCACATGCAATTCAGCACCTTATATTATGGCTTTGAAGCAGAGTTCGTTTTGACAAAATTGTCAACGATTGCTATGTCTACAACATATAATAATTTATTTTAAAGGAATAGTTACACAAATTTATTTATACTTATTGCAATAATGAGAGAATTTATATTTCTGCATTATAATTTTGTAACAATTATAAATTTTGAATACAGTTTAAAGATGAATTTGAATATTTTGAGAAAAGAGGAAAATCGTTTAAAAAATAAGATATTAAAAAAACTTTTTACAGCATTATATAATAGCGACTGAGTGAAATTGGACTTTTAAAAATATTATTTGGATGGAAAGCAGTTTAGAAAAGGGCCATTATCTGAGTGTTGTTTAGCGAATTTCGTGCCAAGTTGGTTTCCCCCATAATTTAATAGAATTACCACAAATTTATTTATACTTATTGCAAAAATATTACAATTTATATATCTGCATTCTAATTTGTAACAATTACAAATTTCGAATATAGTTTCAAGGTGAAATTGAATATTTTGAGAAAAGAGGAAAATCTTTTAAAAAATAAGATATTGAAAAAACTTTTAACAGCATTATATAATAGCGACTGAGTAAAATTGGGCTTTTAAAAATGTTACAACTTATATTTCTGCATTATAATTTGTAACAATTATAAATTTCGAATATAGTTTAAACATGAATTTGAATACTTTGAGAAAAGAGGAAAATCGTTTAAAAAATAAGAGATTACAAAAACTTTTCACAACATTATATAATAGCCACTGAGAGAAATTGGGCTTTTAAAAATGTTATTTGGATGGAAAGCAATTTAGAGAGGGGCTATTATTATCTGTGTGTTGTTTGGCGAGTTTCGTGCCAAGTTGCTTTTCTCTATGAGTGACTAAATTCTTATTACATTGTGTTGTAATATTTTAGCCTTTCTGGCCAATATACTCCAACTGTCGTTAATCAGTAGGTTTCCCTGATAATGTTAAAGAATTATCACAATTGTATTTATACTTATTGCAAAAATGTTATAATTTATATATCTGCATTATAGTTTGTAATAATTATAAATTTCGAATGTATTTTCTAGATGAATTTGAATATTTTGAGACAAGAAAAATATTTAAAAAAATAAGATATTGAAAAAACGTTTAACAGCTTTCTATAATAGCGACTGAGTTAAATTGGGCTTTAAAAAATGTTACAACTTATTTTTCTGCATTATAATAATTTGTAAGAATTATAAATTTCGAATATAGTTTAAAGATGAATTTGAACATTTTCAGAAAAGAGGAAAACCGTTTAAAAAATAAGAGATTACAAAAACTTTTCACAACATTATATAATAGCCACTGAGAGAAATTGGGCTTTTAAAAATGTTATTTGGATGGAAAGCAATTTAGAGAGGGGCTATTATTATCTGTGTGTTGTTTGGCGAATTTCGTGCCAAGTTGCTTTTCTCTATGAGTGACTAAATTCTTATTACATTGTGCTGTAGTATTTTGGACTTTTGGCCAATATACTCCAACTGTCGTTAATCAGTAGGTTTCCCTCATAATGTCATAGAATTACCGGGGAAGAGAGTTCGGATAAGTGAACCCGTGGGAGGTAGCATCGCGCTTCTATAGTTTCACTAGCTAATCATTGTAACTGTGCACCAACGTATTTACGATGTACAGCCGGGCGAAATTGTGCTCATTCGTGTAAAGTGCCTTCGGTGAAATACGACCCGTTAAAACGTTTTCTTCTTTAACATCCTATAAATTTTTCGAACACTTCGCAAATTCTAGTAAAATAAAAGACCACGCGATAATCGAATTTTTCGATTGTTTTACATTTATCGGTATTTATGTAAAATATTACTCTTGCGCGAAATAACGTCAATTTCTATACAAAAATCACGATGGGTGCGAATATTATATTTTCGGAGTAATCGCAATCTTAGACCTGCTAAGGTGTTATTTTCTTCTAGCGTGCGCTCTATGACCAAGAGAGAAAATTACCTGAGAATCGCGTGTTCTGCGTATGGCTAACAGCGACGATGACGTTTATTTGTTGATTATTAGGAGACATATTTGCCAACATAGTTTTTCGACATGGCAATAATCCACCTCAAAAAACACGCTTTGAGTAAAAAAAAGAAAAATCATTTCACTTTTCATGCAACAGAGATAAAGACATTTGAAAATTCTTATATGGATTGAAACAGCATTTTTTTAAATTCACTGTTAGAAAATATTGCAAGTTTTTATTCATAAACTTGTCATCGAAATTTAATATACAATTGTGGTATAAAATTCATGTACTTTTCCAGTAAAAATAAAGCAAATTATTAAAATTTCAGTACTTTTACTGTAAAATTAAAGCAAATTATTGAATGTGTTGTACAATACATTATTTTTACATTACACTTGTATACTAAATTTAATATATTAGTTTATGAATAAAAACTTTCAGTAAAAGTGCACTAAATTTCAAGTAGATTTTTTTTACAGTGTTGCTGAAAAAAATTACTACTTATAAATAGACTATTAATATACAATTTTCTTTTTCAGAATTGACTAAAAAGTAAATCCGAATAAAAAGTTCAACGATAATTTTAAAAAAATTTCATTGCGTACACTGTTAGAAATTTTTGTATGAAAATTAATATAAAGTGTTGGAAGTTTTTTGCGGATACGCGTATATTAAATTTAATATAGAAATATTAATGAATGTATAAAAAAATTGTTGCAAAATTAATATACAGTATACTAAACAACAAAATTGGAACTTTACAATATATCTGTATATTAAATGAAATTTAATGTAAATGTTTTTAAATATTAAATATTTAGATTTTATATTAAATTTCATTAAAAAAATTAAATGAAATTATATTAATATATAATATAATATAATATTTAAATATTTAATGTTTAAAAACATTTTCATTAAATTACATTTAATTTTTTAAATGAAATTTAATATACCGTATCTGGAAAAGAACTTCCAATACATATATTAATTTTCAAAATATTTTTAACAGTGTAGCATATTCAGCGCGTTTTTTTTCTCACTATCTTTCTCGTTTAAATCCCATTGCGGTTCCCATCATGAAAAGTAGAGCAATGGTGGAATGGTATCATTATCGTCGATCGCGCACTCGAGATTGCGGTTCTATTCAATTCGAACTTTTTGATGGAAATCAGCAGCTTGCAATTTCGAGGATTTCGTGTCGAGCAGCACTTAGTCAAGAACTATATGGTATCACAATGGTAGAAACCACTAGTAGTGGTATATAGCACCTTTGCCTGTTAATCACTTCGGAAAGCTGCGCCAAACAAATCACTGAAACATTCCGTACCATCGTCCGCGAAACTATGCGCTACTCCAGACTCCATGCTTTACACTCAATTGGGAATTGTTGTTGCAGTTCGTTCTCGAAATATCACTAATGAAACAATTCTGATAAATACTTCCTGTCATCTTGAAATACAGCACAGAAATTACAGTACAAATACCAAGAGTTGGCATTATTTCAACCAGAGTTGTTAATCCCCATTAATTCATGAGATATAGTTTACAGTACAATTTGTTTTGTAATTATGATTTTATAATAATAATATGTAGTGATTATAAAATAGAGTGTAAACATTTGAATAGCTGAAAAAAATACTAATTTTCGCTTTAATTTTGCAAGAAATAGCTGAAAAAATGGAAGAAATAAGTAATGCATTACTTATTTTTTTCCATTTTTTCAAAAGGATGACCGTGAATTTTTATTGAAAGATAATAATTTTTGCAGCCATTCCAAAGTTGAATTATCGTATTACAATCGCTACATGTTATTATTATAAAATCATAATTATAGAGCTGATCGTATCATCATCACTATTTCTATAAGTATTAGGCATTTACAATTCTGATTTCAACACTGAGATATATTTAATAAAAATTCTAACAGCGTGGAATATTATTATTAATTTTTCACAATGAATAATCAATAAACATTCAATATTTAAAAATATATAAATGATTAATAGGTAATTTATTAAGTGAATCATAATTATGCCAAATATTTCTTGCATTTTTAAATTAATCTTTTTTTTTCAGGAGCAAATGGATAGTTTAAAAAGCTTGGCACCTAACGTCGACGCTGCCAAAATATCACAATTGTTGTCCTGTTGTCACGCCCTCGTTTCAGAAGAAGCAACTGCACTCGGTCTTCCCGATTTTCCACTGGACAATCTTACAACCGCAGCTTCGATACTGGTGAATAATCAAGAATAAAAATAATTCGAACCGTGTATTAACAAAAATTGTAATTATTGCAGGAAAAATGTCAAAATTTACCAGTTTTTGAAGTTTTCTATCGACTTTATCCTTACAAATTATTCTTGGGCAAAGAAGGTAGAGATGCTGTTCAAAGTATTCTTGATACATTTGCTGTTTCTAATAATGTCAAAGGGAGGAAAGATTCTTCCAGTAAGGTCTTAGGAGTCGAGAAAAAAGGGGATTCAAGTATAGTTACCTTGCATCGAGATGGAGATCAAAGTTCTCTCACAGTGAGTATTTTATCAGAACATAAATCTGTGATACACATAGATAATTACTGCGTTAAAACATTCATTTTTTTAAAATTTAAATGCTATTCTAAAGACTTTGTACCGATTGTGATAGGTTCCAGCTGGTTCTGGAGAACGTTCGAGTACTCAAGATTCAGAATATGTGGAGACGAGTTACCAGAACAGTCTGCTAGCCGATTTAATGCTCTCCCATTCAGTCGCCGATTGTTGCATAGTCGGACCGAAAGGTTGTGGCAAATCGGCGGTAGTTGACAAATTAGCCGATTTTTTGGGTTACGAAGTGGAGCCTATTGTCTTATATCAGGCAAGATTTTTTCTGCCTCATTTTGTATGAACCATAAATTGAATGGAGTTTAGCAATTTTTCATGTTCTTTCAGGATATGACTTCTAGAGATCTAATTCAACAAAGAACTACCTTACCGAACGGTGATACCGTTTGGAAAAATTCTCCCCTCGTTGTCGCAGCTATTAATGGAAAAATGGCTATTCTCGATGGAATTCATAGAGTTCATCCAAGCACCCTTGCTGTTATCTACAGGTAAATAGCAATTTTTCGTCTTTTGCTTCCTCACAGAGGAAGCTCTGTTTTCATTTTTTTTTTAATTACGAGATTTTTATGTCAAGACACTTAGAATTGTCCAAAACGCCCAGAAAAGTGATCTAGAAAAAAATGTCCATATGTATGTGTGTGTGTGTGGATACAACTGCGAAAATTCGGATGCCGATAACTCAAGAATCGTTTTGTATATCACGCTCAAATTTGGACTACAACTGTAGCAGCAGACCCTCTTCAACTGTAGCAATTTTCGACAAAATCTGTGCGAAAGTTTCGATTTTATGCCGTTTTGAATTAAAAAAAAAAGAAGTTGATCGCTCTAACTTTCGTAGATTTTAGTCTATTTTGCTAAATAGTTGGTTATAAGAGCAGGTGCACTTAATATTGTTTGGTATTGAATTTAGCTCGAATCGGTAAAGTGGTTCAGATTTTATGGAATTTTGAATTTTTCAAAAAATTGACATCGCTCTATTGTAACTTTTGCAAAACTTGAGATAACGAGCTCAAATTTAGTATATAAATGAAACAATATTCAGCCATTATATATGTATAATTTAGTGATGAACGATATGAAATTTTTGATTTTATAGAATGTTGAATTATTTTTTAAAATATACGTTATCACATTTACTTTCGGAAACGCCTCTAATAATAACGAAATAACGGAATAACGAAATAGAAAAAGCGAATTCACAACATGTTTATTTATCTAATTAAAACAAGGATGCAAAGTAGAAACTTGCACATTGCTTCCTCATTATTTTTCGCTTTTTACAAAGTTTTCTCTATGAGGAAGCCAAAATTGAATAACATACTTCCTCATAGAGGTAGCTTTGTAAAAAGCGAAAAATAATGAGGAAACAATGTGCAAGGTTCTACTTTGCATTCTTCTTTTAATCTTTGAAATAATATTTCTATTTTTTTTAATACCTGAAAGAAATTGTTCAAAAACACTCGAGCAAAAGCAATCCATATTTTGATTCTAACGTATCCAAATTATTAATGTAAAATTTTCTCAGGCTTGTTCAGGATCGTGAACTACAACTTCACGATGGCAAGAGAATAATGAGACACGATCGTTACGATGAAATAAAATCGGAGTACAAAAAATCGGACAAGGAAATGGAAGATTCGGGAATTTTGCGAATGCATCCATCCTTCAGGCTCGTAGCGCTTGCTGAGCCGCCAGTGATCAACAGTTCCTCGGGCCAATGGCTCAATTCAGAACTTCTGAGCTTATTTAATTTTCACGCAATGCGACCTCTAGATCAATCCGAAGAAATTCACATAATTCGATCAAAAGTACGTATAGCTAATATTTTAATATTACCTTCGAAACTTTTTTTTTTACTTGATACAATTATAATTTTATATTCAAATTCTTTCAGTATGGTGAGCCGAACAAAGCTGTCCTAAAAATTATCGAACTGGCGCATAAATTGCGATCGTCCTCAGATCCAACGCTCCAATCTCTAGCCGGATTTTTCAGCACTCGTCAGTTGTTGAGAATCGCAGCGCGAATGCACAAATTCCCGAACGATGACGTTTATGACGCGGTGCAAAGAGCTTGCCTCGCTAGATTTTTGCCGTCACTTCCGAAACAAGCTCTTGAAGATTGTCTAAAGAAACTCGAGATTCAACCCGTAAAAAGCCAAGTGTTTGACAAAATAAAATGTGTTGTCGATGAAGACAATGTGACGATTGGGGAGACAACAGTGAAACGTTACAAAACGGATGCATTGACCAAAGTACCTGACATTCTGTTCTACGACGTACCGCAGCATCTTATTCTTCTGGAGACTTTGATGCAAGATTTTGCTCTTGGTCAAAATATTCTTCTAGTTGGTAATCAGGGAGTAGGCAAAAACAAGATAGTCGACCGTTTGCTACAATTGATGAATAGACCCAGAGAATATATTCAGTTACATAGAGACACGACCGTTCAGACGTTGACTCTTCAACCGATGGTCAGAGATGGTGTTGTGGTTTATGAAGACTCACCTCTTGTACAAGCTGTAAGATTAGGCCACGTTCTTGTCATTGACGAAGCTGACAAAGCGCCAACACACGTCACTTGCGTATTAAAAGTAATTTTCCATCAGTTATTGAAAGAAACATTGTTTATTTCACAGCAGTGAGGGATATTAAATATTAAAATGACTTACAGACGCTGGCGGAAAGTGGAGAAATGATTCTGTCTGATGGTCGACGAATCGTGCCTTCCACGAGTCTCAATAAAAATCCATCGACAATACCGATTCATCCGGATTTCCGAATGATAATATTGGCCAATCGCCCAGGATTTCCGTTCTTGGGTAACGATTTCTTTGGAGCGTTGGGAGATTTGTTTAGCACACATTCCGTCGATAATCCAAGCTTCGAAAATGAGATCGAACTTTTGAAACAATACGGTCCGGATGTCTCTGATAAAATAGTTCACAAGCTCGTTAAAGCCTTCAGCGAATTGAGAAGCATGGCTGATCAAGGACTCGTTTCTTATCCTTACTCGACACGAGAAGTCGTCAACATCGTTAAACACTTGCAGGTAATGCAATAAAAAGCAGTTAAAGTGGTAATGACTATATATTCAATTTTTGCAAAATTACAATGATTATAATCAATTTTAGAAAATTTTAGTTCAAGTTGTTTTTCTTATTGTTTCCCATTTTAACATCTTGATTAAACTTCAGAGAGGACGGTGAAAATTTTGCGCTATTTCATTTTGATTGTCTGACTATGTAATGCAGTCACTAAAAATTGTGGAAATGGAAAAAAATGCTTACTGATTTGTCAGCAAATATAAAATTATCATGTACTAACGTAATTCAGCTGAAATATTTTTTTTTTTAGAAATTCCCTAACGAACCGCTGGCCAAAGTCGTTTCCAATGTCTTCGATTTCGACAGATATGCACCCGAAGTTTTCGAGACTCTCGTCACAGTTCTTCACAAACATGGAATTCCAGTCGGTACCACAACGAAAAACGTGTCTTTTGCCAAAGAGTAAGACCATTTTGGAGACGATAAAACAAGCGCATTTGTAAACTCCATTTTTTAAATAATAAAATCGTACAATACATATCTGTCTATTCATTATCCTCTTCCTTTGCAGATTCTCGTTGCCGAAAGTGCAATTTGCGGAAACGTGGAATATTCCTCAGAGAGCTACGACGATTCCGGTTCAAGAACGTTTTGTTAAATTAAGGGCGCCGATTTATCAGACTCAGAATACTCGATCTCTCGATCGTGTAGAAGCTCGATCTGCTTGGTTTACCGAATTGCAGAGTTATTGGACGATTCCTTTAAGCGATAATGGGGCGGTTGGTGCAATAACAGTTTCAAAAGGCATAAAAGGCGACGGGACTGATGATACGATTCATGTACTTACTATGAATCCCACGAGCATCTTCAGCATGACACCCGAAGCTGAAGAAGCTCATGAAATTTCAATTCAGGGTTTGGTGAATCCGGCGAGAGGGATGCTACCGCTATTCACTATGGCTCCTGATAATTTTGGCAACCTTTTGGTTCACGAAGGAACGGTGAGATGCGATAAATAATATATTTCAGAAGGGTCACATTCATAGATAATTTAAGAGATTTACAGCTGACGCATCATTCGAAAGCATTTCATTGAAAATTAATGAGGGGTTTTGTGGCGTTGTGGAATTTAGGACAAGGTTTCATTGGTTCCGATGTTCTGCTTCTAATTATGTGTGAATGGGAAAATTACATGAATAAATTTATCTAAAAATTTCTCTCAAAAATTGTGGAAATAAAAGATTTCCACAGATTTAAAAAAAATTCATTTTTCTTATACTTGGTGAATATCTCAAACGTCTTCACCCAATTTTCTCCAAAATGCCAAAATTTCAAATATCCAAAAAATTTTAGAAAATTTTTCATAATATTTTAAGCAATATATTATGTATGTTTGGAATCGGTGATCGGGACGATTTTTCCACAAGGTTTTTTTTCTGCATTGGATAAATTAAACAGACTGTAAAATCCGATTTTCGGGAGTTAAAAATTACACGAAAAAATTCATCTAAAAATTTATCTCAAAAACTCTAAAAAATTTCCACAGATTTTTAAAAAATTTCATTTTCATTTTTCTTGGTGAATATCTCAAACGCCTTCATCAATTCTCGCGAAAATGCCAAAATTTCAAATATCCAAAATTTTTTAGAAAACGTTTCATAATATTTTAAGAAATATATTATGTATGTTTGGAATCGATGATCGGGACGATTTTTCCACAAGGTTTTTTTTCTGCATTGGATAAATCAAACAGACTCTATGTAAAATCTGATTTTCATGAGTTAAAAATTACATGAAAAAATTAATCTAAAAATTTCTCTCAAAAACTAAAAGATTTCTAAAGATTACAAAAATTGTTCATTTTTATTTTTCTTATACTTGGTGAATATCTCAAACGTCTTTACCAATTCTCTCCAAAATGCCAAAATTTCAAATATCCAAAATTTTTAAGAAAATGTTTCATAATATTTTACGAAATATATTATGTTTGTTTGGAATCGATGATCGGGACGATTTTCCCACAACGTTTTTTTTCTGTATTGGATAAATCAAACAGACTGTATGTAAAATCCGATTTTCGTGAGTTAAAAAATACATGAAAAAACTAATCTAAAAATTTCTCTCAAAAACTAAAAGATTTCTAAAGATTAAAAAAAGTTCATTTTTATTTTTCTTATACTTGGTGAATATTTCAAACGTTTTCACTAAATCTCTCGAAAATGCCAAAATTTCAACTATGCAAAATTTTTAAGAAAACGTTTCATAACATTTTAAGAAATATATTATGTATGTTTGGAATCGATGATCGGGACGATTTTTACACAAGTTTTTTTTTCTGTATTGAATAAATCAAACAGGTTGTATGTAAAATCCGATTTTCATGATTTACATTTGATCTTTCAGTCAAATTCGCTCATTTTGCTTAACTTGGAGAAAGGATCTGCGCAAACGATGAACAACTCTACTTTCCTGGAATCCGCAAGCGACAAATTCTCTCAAACTTTTGGTAACAAAAATATCTACTGGAGAATGTCTGCAGACTTATTGTCTTCTGCCAATTTGGCAGTTTTTTACACGCCCAAAGAAAGTAGAATAGAAGTTATAAACGTGGAGACAATGAGCGCATATTCGATGACTCTACCTTGCCAAATAGAGTCGCTTTCGCTCTCCTCCGGCAACAAGTGGCTCGTCCAAGATACATCGAAGAGTTTGTACGTTCTCCAGAAATCTTCCGAGAGCGCTGCTTGCCCGAATATATTGAGAAAAATAGAGCAAGTTTCTACTGGAGATTCAAAGCTGGGTGTTCTCACCGGAAGTGGCAGTAATAATTTATCGGATTCTGATCTGAGCGCCGCACTGAACGAGAAAATCAGTTCCCCGAATAGACTGATGGCCAGTGACTTCACTTACGCGAGTATAGTCGTCGGATTCCCGGAACTCGATGGTTCAAACGAACTCCACGTTTGGCCAAGAAGCGAAAGAGTTCGATCCACGAGTTCACCGATTATAACTCAACAGGGACAAGTTATAAGAACTCTTTCACCCAGCAAAATTCCAGCGGACGTCATACCTAATGAACACAAAAATAGAAGATTCTCCAGTTTTCTGGAAGTCGTCGATCCCGCGAATCACAAAGTGCGTTATCTGCCGATACCAGAGTGAGTATTTTCTAATTTAGTTTTGTTTTAATTTAGTCTCTGCAAGTATTTAAAAAATACGCAAGTGTTAAAAAAAAATGTAACAGTATAAAAAATGATTTTTTTTAAAATATTCCCAAAGACCTGCAAATGTTTCGGCTGCTATTCAATGGTTGTATCCAAAAGAACTTCCGGTCTATGCAGCCTCGACATCTAATCAAGGCCTCGTAACGGTGGATGCAGGAGGTTGCATACGTTTGTGGGAAACTTCTCCTATCAGCATCGAAAAGTCTCTCAGCGCTTGGCGCAAAATGGTTGGCTCTGACGGTGAATATCTTCAGGTGACTAAAGAGCGTGATTCTGGTCTTGATGTGAACAGCCCAAAGCACGGAAAAGTTGACGAGAAAAATGAACCGCATGTCGGAGGAAATACTTGGGCTGGTGGAACTGGAGGTAAGTGATTTTTATTGTAAGGATGTACGATTATGAAATAAAATCCAACTGTCCGCCTCAATTTTTGGATATGCTGTACCTGAAAAGTTAACGCAAATAATGGCGAAGTTTGAAGAATTTTGACCATCTAGTTTTTCTGTAATACGATTTCGAAGTGGACCACTTTGAGCTCTCTTTAACATGTGCTCTTATGGGCGACAGCCACTATGCGGTCGATAATCATTAGTTTACTACTCACTGATCCAACTACGGATTATGAAAAACCATGTCTAAGGAGATGAACCATCAAGGTATGATGAAAAAAAGAAAAAATCGCATTTCACTGTCGGAATCCAAAGTTATATCGACATAAAGAACTTTTTTTTTTCACGCCGCGCACTACCTCGTCTATCCCTTCCTCGTTGTTCCGCCCCCCCCCCCCTTTAGTAGTCGTACATCCTTAACTTATGATGGATATTTGTGAATACTAACTGAACTATAATTTACATCCTTAACTTATGATGGATATTTGTGAATACTAACTGAACTATAATTTAGGCAGGGATACAGCCGGTCTTGGAGGTAAAGGAGGACCATATCGTCTGGATGCAGGCCACACAGTTCATCAATTGAGCGATCAAGAGAAAAATGCCGTTCCCGAACACGTTAAAAAAGCTGCACGTGAAATGGGCTTACGAGCATTCAAGCAGAGATTGAGAGACATAAAAATGAGCGAATATGATCATAAATTGTACAGTCAGTTCAGCGATGCGGTTGCGAAACAGGTTCAATCGCTTCGAGTTATTTTAGGTAGGTTTCAACTTAAAAAACAATTAATTCGATATTTGAGATATACATCAATGTTTATATTGTCAAAATCGCTTTTAGCTAGAGCGGAAATTAAGAATTCAATTTATTTTAAAGAGGGATTTGCAAAATAGCAAGGTTTTATAAAATAATTCTTTTTTTAAATTATATTTCTAAGCTCAATTTTTTCTAATATTTCGCAGAAAGTGGTTTAAATACTTAATTATAAATTATACGATTTAATGGCTAGAATTAAATAATGAAACGTCCATCAGACAAATAACAATATTTTTCGCCCTACTAATTTTAAAAAAAATTTTTAGGTAGCTTACAGGCAAAAAGTAAGGAACGCGAATGGCTCAGACATCAAACTTCCGGTGAACTCGACGACACAAAATTGATCGAAGGTCTCACCGGCGAGAGAACGATATACCGACGAAGAGCGGAAAAAGATCCTGAAGTCGGAGCTCCGCAATTAAAACCAAAACGTCTTAAGCTTGTGGTCGACGTGTCTGGAAGTATGTACAGATTCAACGGATACGATGGCCGATTGGATCGCGAAATGGAGGCCTGCGTTATGGTGATGGAGGCTTTCTCCGGTCATGAGGCGAAATTTCAGTATGACATAGTCGGCCACTCGGGGGATGACTATCACATTCCTTTTGTTGATCATTCGCAGCCACCGACTGATAACAAGCAACGCTTAGAAGTAATAAAAGTAAGTATTTTTGCTTCCAAATTTTTTAACAAAAAAATAATTGTTTTCTGTGACATAAAAAAAATCTGAGATTTCTATTAGATAAAAAGAGAAGGATGCAAAGTAGAACTTTGCACATTGCTTCCTCATTAATTTTCACATTTCCTAACGTCGCCTCTATGAGGAAGCAGAGTTGTAAATGCCTAATACTTATAGAAATAATGATGATGATACGATCAGCTCTATAATTATGATTTTATAATAATAACATGTAGCGATTGTAATACGATGATTAAACTTTGGAATGGCTGCAAAAATTATTATCTTTCAATAAAAATTCACGGTCATCCTTTTGAAAAAATGGAAAAAAATAAGTAATGCATTAAGAAAGTAATGCATTACTTATTTCTTCCATTTTTTACACTATTTCTTGCAATATTAAAGCGAAAATTAGTATTTTTTTCAGCTATTCAAATGTTTACACTCTATTTTATAATCACTACATATTATTATTATGAAATCATATTTACAAAACAAATTGTACTGTAAACTATATCTCATGAATTAATGGGGATTTACAACTCTGTGAGGAAGTTTCTGTATTTTATTTTTGGCTTCCTCATAGAGGAAGCTTTGCGAAAGATGAAAATTATTGACGAAGCAATGTGCAAAGTTCTACTTTGCATCCTTATTTTAAATACAAATTAAAGAAGTACGAAAACAAAAATTTTCATAAATTCAAAATTCTATAAAATCTAAACCGCTTTATGTACTTCACTTAAATTCAATACCGATCGTCATTTTTCATTGCTTTATTCGTCAAAAACTGTTTAAGCTCATTATCTAAAAAATTATGGCAGCTAGAGAACATAGAGATTTTTTTGAAAAATTTAATGTCTTATTAAATCCGAACCACTTTACCAATCTTCACCAAAATCGATATCTACTACAAATGGATGTTAATTTTACCTTGCAAAAGATTTAAGCAGGTTTGGTCGAACTTAACTTGAATAAGAACGAAAACAACATTTTTTCAAAAATTCAAAATTTCATAAAATCTAAACCGCTTTATGGATTTCGCTCAAATTCAATTACCGACCTTCATTTTTCATTTCTCCATTTGTCCAGAACCATTTAGCTCATTAGCTGAAAAATTGCGGAATCTAGAGAACATACAGACATTTTTCGAAAAATTGAAAGGCTTATAAAATCTGAATTCTTTTTTCAATTTTTTCGAAAATATAAAATATAGGAAGCCGTTTTCGAGATACGGCGGTTTGAATTTTGCAAACGTGCCTCACACAAACATACATACATACATCCGGACATTTTTTCTAAACAACTTTTGTCGAAATTTTTTTTTTACGATAACAAAGCTTTCTTTATGAGGAAGCAAAATTAATAAGCCAAAAACGTCTATTCAGCGTATTTCAACATTCGTTTCACGTTAATAAGCTTGTCGAATTTCAACGTATGTTTTTCTTGGATACATTTTGATATCTGATTGTTTTCAGACGATGCACGCTCATTCCCAATACTGCATATCCGGCGACAATACATTGGAAGCGACCCAACACGCGATCGCGAGTCTCGCCAAGGAAGATACCGACGAGTCCATCGTCGTTGTTCTGTCAGACGCGAATCTCGAGCGTTACGGTATACCACCGGGAAACTTTGCCAAAGTTTTGGCTTCGAATTCGGACGTGAATGCTTATGCAATATTCATAGGTTCCTTGGGGGATCAAGCAACCAGGTAATCTTCCATTTCGTCCCGTAATTGTTATTATAATTCTTCGTTACTATTTCATGTACATGTATTATAACCATTTATCTGCTTTTAGACTGATGAAAAAAATGCCCGCTGGCCGGACTTTTGTCTGCATGGATCTCAAAGACATACCGCGAATCTTGCAACAGATTTTCGCCTCGTCCGTATTGAGCACCAAATCTAATTGATTATTCATAAGGAAATAAGATGGATAATACAAATGTACTGTGTTTGTAAATATATATAATTTTACGCTTCTGAGAAAATGGATTATCGAATTAATAATTACAAGTATTTACGAAATTCGATTTCTATAAAGGACGATACATGTCTAAAATCGCAGGGTAATAGAAGCCTTGAGAGAATTATCGTTTTATTAAAATATTGATAGTTAATTATAATACAGTCAGAGTCCGTAATGAATTTTTTTTTAAATTGTTTTTGAAATATGCATTTTTTAATTTTTATAGTCAAATTTGCTGACGTAAAAATCTCTTTTTCTTCACGAAGTGAAACCCTGGTAAAAATAAATTATAGAAAACGTTTTTAAAAAATTCTATTGTTCTGAATACGGACTTTGGTTCATGAATTTACGAAGTACTATCATAAATTTACGATCGAAATCCTATATGTTTCTTTCATATCCTATAATGTTGTTATAAACAATATAATTTGTGGATTAAATTCATTAATAAAAATATACGATTGTAGGAGTTATATTGATAATATTACATTTTTCATTAAAAAAAAAAATTCATCCACAAATCGTTGGATTCAAATATTTATCATATTCAAGATTCATTATAAATAGGAAGTCTATCATGGGGCCGCATTTTGTGTTGAAAAAAAAACGTTTTTCAAATGTTGAAAGATCTAATAAAATAAGGTTAAAGTTTCAGAATCATAAGATTATTTTAACACATTTTAAAAAATTCGAACAAAATGACTAATTTTTGCGCGCCTAAAGTGTTTTCTCTCCTTAATAGTCATGCGCACTAAATCTCGTTGAATATCGATCATTATCGAGGGTTTCACGCTACCCAGACAGAAAAATGTCGGCAAGATGCCGACAAAAATGCGGAACGCACCGGCACATTTTGGGTCAAATAACGTGACATGTACTGCAGCATTAAGCTGCGTATTTGACGGCACGGCGTGCGGATGCCGGCAGTGTGTCTGCAAAGTTCCGACACGCTGTGCAATGTCACGACAAAGTGTCGGCATTCGTGCCGTTAAGGTAGTTCTGTCGTGAAGGCAATCCAAACTCATATGCATGAATTTTTTACATGTTGTAATTTAGCTATTCAATTTTACTTGCATAAAATCTTGAAGGCTTTTATCGAGTATTTGAATGAACAATTAAAACTTGAAAATCGATCTTTTTACACGGCGCTCACGGGAGAGCTGGAAAAATTGATCTTTAAATCGAAAATTAACATACTTAGATCAAAGATAGAGAAAAAATAAAAAGTACTACGGATTCGCAAATCATTCAGGAATTGATGCATCATGAAAAAAGGTGAAGTCTCCGGAATAACGTTTAATTGAACCAAGGTCAAAGTGCACGATACCGGGTCAAATGACGTTTCCTAACCCAATTATCGTAAAAATGAAGTCAAATCCGCACTAAACATATCAACTATTTACAAATCGTTTCAATTTGATTACGACAATTTCGACGGATTCTCGATTATTTTTTATATTATTATTGAGGCAGTCAAAGTCATGCGTATGATTATTTTTTAATGTTATATAGACTCTGAGATTTATGACTCCGGCGTACCGACAGAACTACCTTAAGCGCGTCGTGCCGTTAGTAATGCAGCTTAATGCTGCAGTACATGGCGCATTTTTGCCGTCATGGTGTGCGCCACGTTTTTCTATCTACGTAGCTGTCGATGGGGCTGCGAGAAAAAAAAGGGCATGCGGGAGAGATAGTGCAAGCTCTCTCGCTATTCTCTCTACATCAACAGAAACAACATGAAATTAAGAGTGCGATACTCATGCGCGCTAAATCTCGTTGAATGTCGATCATTGTCGAGGGTTCGACGCTAGACGTCGATGGCGCTACAAGAAAAAAAAAAGAAAAAGGGCATGCGGTAGAGATAGCGCAACCTCTTTCGCTGTTCTCTCTACATCAACAGAAACAACATGAAATTAAGAGTGCAATACTCATGCGCGCTAAATCTCGTTGAATGTCGATCGTTGTCGAGGGTTTGAGGCTAGACGTCGATGGCGCTACAAGAAAAAAAAGAAAAAGGGCATGCGATAGAAACATTAACAGAAACAACATGAAATTAAGAGTGCGATACTCATGCGCGCTAAATCTCGTTGAATGTCGATCATTGTCGAGGGTTCGACGCTAGACGTCGATGGCGCTACAAGAAAAAAAAGAAAAAGGGCATGCGTTAGAGATAGCGCAACCTCTTTCGCTGTTCTCTCTACATCAACAGAAACAACATGAAATTAAGAGTGCAACACTCATGCGTGCTAAATCTCGTTGAATGTCGATCGTTGTCGAGGCTTCGACGCTAGACGTCGATGGCGCTACAAGAAAAAAAAAGAAAAAGGGCATGCCATAGAAACATTAACAGAAACAACATGAAATTAAGAGTGCGATACTCATGCGCGCTAAATCTCGTTGAATGTCGATCATTGTCGAGGGTTCGACGCTAGACGTCGATGGCGCTACAAGAAAAAAAAAAGAAAAAGGGCATGCGGTAGAGATAGCGCAACCTCTTTCGCTGTTCTCTCTACATCAACAGAAACAACATGAAATTAAGAGTGCAATACTCATGCGCGCTAAATCTCGTTGAATGTCGGTCGTTGTCGAGGGTTTGACGCTAGACGTCGATGGCGCTACAAGAAAAAAAAAGAAAAAGGGCATGCGATAGAAACATTAACAGAAACAACATGAAATTAAGAGTGCGATACTCATGCGCGCTAAATCTCGTTGAATGTCGATCATTGTCGAGGGTTCGACGCTAGACGTCGATGGCGCTACAAGAAAAAAAAGAAAAAGGGCATGCGTTAGAGATAGCGCAACCTCTTTCGCTGTTCTCTCTACATCAACACAAATAACATGAAATTAAGAGTGCGACACTCATGCGTGCTAAATCTCGTTGAATGTCGATCGTTGTCGAGGCTTCGACGCTAGACGTCGATGGAGCCACGAGAAAAAAATGAAAAAAAGGCCATGCGGGAGAGATAGTGCGAAAGAGGTTGCAGAGCTTAGTGGGCCGATGGCGCTTTTGGAAAATTCGCGAAGCCGAGCGCGAACGGGTAATGCCGAGTGTCAAGGGGTGGGGGATGTGGCGGCCGATGCCGAGGGACGAGTACTAACTTGGTATGGGGTGCGCTGATGTCAGTGGCACGCCGGTCGTTGAATGGAGCGGGTGTGGAAGCGTGTTCAAAGCGCCGGGCGCCGCGGCGGTGCTTCGGGAAGATGTGGATGTCCCACGCAGCCCTGTCAGCTGCACGTGGTGGAACGTACGAAGCGCGCTAACACCGGGAGCGGAGGTGCCGCTGGGGCCCGCAAGTCCCGAGGTCCTCAGACAATCGTTTGCGCTTGTCAAGTTCAGCCCTGTCCCGTTCATCCCGTTCTCATAAGGGTTAGACGCACGCGGCCAACCAACAGCTGCGATTGTCCGCCCGAATCTCAACCCTGTCCCCACGCACCCCGGCCCTCTTCGCGTAGAGTCAAAAGGTAAACAAACCCGGCTAATAACCTCGTCACATGGTACATTTATTTTTAGTTTATTCACACGCGAAAATTTCACGATATTCTATAGATTAATGTTGAAGCATTTGTTAATGTTCTACTCGCGCTGTGATTGGTTGACAGAAAAGTCGTTAACATTTGTTTTTTAAGTTTGCGTAACTAAGTATGTTTATTGAAATAAACAAACCCGGCTAATAACCTCGTCACATGGTACATTTATTTTTAGTTTATTCACACGCGAAAATTTCACGATATTCTATAGATTAATGTTGAAGCATTTATTAATGTTCTATTCGTGCTGTGATTGGTTGACAGAAAAGTCGTTAACATTTGTTTTTTAAGTTTGCGTAACTAAGTATGTTTATTGAAATATTTTTACTGATTTATTCGTGCTGTGATTGATTCAGAGAAAAAACGTTAACTTTTTTTTTTAATTTTGTGTTACTATGTTTATTGAAATAGCTCGAAGGTTTTTTTTTTCAGCTTGTAAAAACTTCGTGTAATGATTTTTAGTGGAAAGGTGCTGAATCCTTTGTTATTGATTTATTCGTGCTGTGATTGGTTCACAGAAAAGACGTTAACTTTTTTTTAAATTTTGTGTTACTATGTTTATTAAAATAGCTTGAAGGTTTTTTTCTCCTGCTTGTAAAAACTTCGTGTAATGATTTTTAGTAGAAAGGTGCTGAATCCTTTGTTATTGATTTATTCGTGCTGTGATTGGTTGTCAATAAAGTCGTTAACGTTTTTTTTTAAAGTTTGGGTATATATGTTTATCGAATTAGTTCGAAGCTTTTTTTCTACTACTTGTAAAATATTCGTGTAATGATTTTGTTACTGTTTTATTCGTGCTGTGATTGCTTCACAGAAAAGTCGTTAACTTTTTTTTTTTAAGTTTGTGTTAATATGTTTATCGAAATAGCTCGAAGGTTTTTTTTCTCTTGCTTCTAAAACATCGTGTAATGATTTTTGTCGAAAGATGTTGAATCCTTTGTTACTGATTTATTCGTGCTGTGGTTGGTTGACAGAAAAGTCGTTAATTTTTTTGTTTAGTTGTAAATAACTATGTTTATCGAAATAGTTCCAAGCTTTTTTTCTCCTACTTGAATAAAAACTTCGTGTAATGATTTTTGTCGAAAGATCTTGAATCATTTGTTATCGATTTATTCGTGCTGTGATTGGTTCACAGAAAAGACGTTAACTTTTTTTTAAAATTTGTGTTACTTACTATGTTTATTGAAATAGCTTGAAGGTTTTTTCTCCTGCTTGTAAAAACTTCGTGTAATGATTTTTAGTAGAAAGGTGCTGAATCCTTTGTTATTGATTTATTCGTGCTGTGATTGGTTGATAGAAAAGTCGTTAACGTTTTTTTTTTAAGTTTGGGTAACTATTTTTATCTAATTATTTCGAAGCTTTTTTTCCACTACTTATAAAATATTCGTGTAATGATTTTGTTACTGTTTTATTAGTGCTGTGATTGTTTCACAGAAAAGTCGTAAACTTTTTTTTTTAAGTTTGTGTTAATATGTTTATCGAAATAGCTCGAAGGTTTTTTTTTCTCTTGATTCTAAAAACATCGTGTAATGATTTTTGTCGAAAGATTGTTGAATCCTTTGTTACTGATTTATTCGTGCTGTGGTTGGTTGACGGAAAAGTTCGTAATTTTTTTTTTAGTTGTAAATAACTATGTTTATCGAAATAGTTCCAAGCTTTTTTTCTCCTACTTGAATAAAAACTTCGTGTAATGATTTTTGTCGAAAGATCTTGAATCATTTGTTATCGATTTATTCGTGCTGTGATTGGTTCACAGAAAAGACGTTAACTTTTTTTTAAATTTTGTGTTACTATGTTTATTGAAATAGCTTGAAGGTTTTTTTCTCCTGCTTGTAAAAACTTCGTGTAATGATTTTTAGTAGAAAGGTGCTGAATCCTTTGTTATTGATTTATTCGTGCTGTGATTGGTTGACAGTAAAGTCGTTAACGTTTTTTTTTTAAGTTTGTGTAACTATGTTTATCGAATTAGTTCGAAGCTTTTTTTCTACTACTTGTAAAATATTCGTGTAATGATTTTGTTACTGTTTTATTCGTGCTGTGATTGCTTCACAGAAAAGTCGTAAACTTTTTTTTTTAAGTTTGTGTTAATATGTTTATCGAAATAGCTCGAAGGTTTTTTTTCTCTTGCTTCGAAAAACATCGTGTAATGATTTTTGTCGAAAGATTGTTGAATCCTTTGTTACTGATTTATTCGTGCTGTGATTGGTTGACAGTAAAGTCGTTAATTTTTTTTAAATTGTGAATAACTATGTTTATCGAAATAGCTCTAGGGCTTTTTTTCTCCTACTTGTATAAAAACTTCGTGTAATGATTGTCGAAACATCTTGAATCGTTTGTTATCGATTTATTGGCGATGTGATTGATTGACAGAAAAGTCGTTAACCTTTTTATTTTAAGTTTGTGTAACTCTGCTTATCGAAATAGTTCAGAGCTTTTCTTCTACTACTTGTAAAGACTTCGTGTGATGATTTTTAGTCGAAAGATGTTGAATCCTTTGTTATCGATTTATTCGGGCTGTGATTGGTTGACAGAAAAGTCGTTACATTCTTTTTTACATCTGTGTTATTGTGATTATTGAAATAACTCGAAGTTTTTTTCTCCTCCTTGTAAAAACATCGTGTAATGATTTTTGTCGAAAGATGTTGAATCCTTCGTTACGGTTTTATTCGTGCTGTGATTGGTTGACAGAAAAGTCGTTAACCGTTTTATTTTAAGTTTGTGTAACTTTGCTTATCGAAGCTTTTTTACTCCTACTTGTGAAAACTTCGTGTAATGATTTTTGTCGAAAGATGTTGAATCCTTTGTTACTGTTTTATTCGTACTGTGATTGATTTTCGTTGTTCAGCGAAATAGCTCGCAGTCTTTGTTACGATTTTATTCGTGTTGTAATTGGTTGCCAGAAAAGTCGCTTTTGACTAATTTAGTGTAAAATTTGTTAATTGCTTCCTCATAGAGGAAGCTTTGTTTTCATGAAATTTTTTTTTTCGAGATTTTCATGTCAGTATGCTTAGAATCACCTAAAACGTCGAGAAAAGTGGTTTAGAAAAAATGTCCGTATGTATGTATGTGTGTGTGTGTGTGTGTGTGTGTGTGTGTGTGCTGGGCTTCGAAAATTCAATCTCCTCTCACTCGGTAACCGTTCGAGCGATCCGGCTCAAATTTGGCACGCAAGTAGAGTAGCTGCCCCTCTTTGAATGTTGTGATTTTTGCCAAAATATGTGAAGTCATTAAGATTTTATGTTGATTTTAATTTGTTGAAAAAAGGGCGTCGTCGCTCTAACTTTCGTAAAAGTTCGCCGATTTGGCTAAATAGTTCTTCATAACTGAAGATACGTTCAATGTTGTATGGTATTGAATTTCGACGAAATCGGTAAAGCGGTTCGGATTTTATAGAATTTTGAATTTTTCGAAAAAAATAGATTTTGATCTAAATTACGTCGAATTTCAACAAATGAACAGAAATTTTGTACAGACGAAAAATAACATTCAGAAATGCCATGTACCAAATTTGGTGATGATCGGTAAAGTCGTTCGGATTTTACACCATTTTTCATTTAAAAAAAATGTAGATTTTCGCTATAACTTCCGGAAAAGTTGAGAAAGTACGACAAAAATTTGTATCTAATCAAAATTAGATGTAACGGTGTTTGCAGAGGTGATTTATAGCTGTATAAAACACCTCTGCAAAAGAGACACAAGGTATAAAAAAAAAAGATGCAAAGTAGAACCTTGCACATTGCTTCCTCATTATTTTTCGCTTTTTACAAAGCTTCCTCTATGAGGGAGCCAAAATTGAATAACATACTGCTTCCTCACAGAGGGAGCTTTGTAAAAAGCGAAAAATAATGAGGAAGCAATGTGCAAGGTTCTACTTTGCATCTTTTTTTGTTATAGTTAAAGGCTAATATTTATCGGATATGGATAAATTATAAATAGATCGGTCTTGCGATTTTTTCACCATTAGATTTGAAATTATGTTAATTAGTATCGCTGATTTCTTGGAAACAGCCGCGCGGAGAAAATTTGTGGTAGGCTTGGCAACAATTTCTAAAATTGTAGGTGCGCGTGGTATTCAAAATGCTTTAAACAATTCGTTTGTCTAGCGTAATTATAAACCGCCACGAAAACAAATACTATTGTTATTGTATAATTAAGACTACAAAAATTGAATTGCGAATTTTTGTCTTTTTTTTGGTACCAAAAAAAACGATTTTAAATTATGTCGTGGGAACTAACAACATTTTCTATACTTTTAACTTCTTTCCCTCCGATCGTTAAATTATTGTATCAGAATTTAACCAGATATTTTTTCGAAAACTTAGTAATTTAATAAAAAGTATTTCCTTGATATTCCATATTTCAGAATACGTAAATTCGATTTCCGGTAGAAAAAATTCCACCGCTTGATGAAAATATGAAAAAACAGCTATTGTTTAATAGCCCCTTAGCAGCTATCTATTATTGTCGTTACATTTATAGAAGGCCAATCTATAACGTTTCGACCTGGATCCGCACGTTGACCCCTCGGATTGTGTCCGCAATTTGTTATACGATTGCAGTAACTCTTAAAATCACTATTTTTAATTAAATGTTTGTGTTTTGAATTATCTACATTTTTTAGAAACAAAAATATGGATTATCAATATTTAAAAAATTCTTGTTTTTGGCAAAAGTTTTTTCGGATTATTAAAGTTTGACATTTTTCTTTCGCACAAATCGTAAATAATTTAAAAATTTACAAAGTTTAGAAAAAAAAAACTTTGGTAACATTTGTAATTATTTACGACTTGTGCGAAACAAAAACATCCATCGCCAAACTTTAATAATCTGCGAAAATTCTGAAAAGATCTTTTGTCAAAAATAGGAATTTAAAAAATTTAGAATTATCTACGATTTTTTTTTTAAATATGGGTCATCAAAATCTCAACAATTCTTATTTTTGACAAAAGTTGCTTTCAGAATTATTGCCGATATTTTAAAAAATTGGCGATTGATATTTTAGTTTCGCACGATTCGTGGATAATTCAAAATTTTTCGAAAAAAAAAAATATATATATATATTCCTTAAGAGTTGTGTAAAATCACATAGAAAATTGTGAGCCCAATTCAAGGGGTCAACGGTCAGACCCAGTTCGAAATCGTACAGTTTTACCCAAAAGTTTCTTTTTACAGACTGATTGACGATGCACTTTAAATGCCATCGTTCTGAAATTCTTATAGAATGTTCGCCAATAATTTTAAAAAATTTCTGTAGAATTTGAATCCGATCACACGGAGACAAACGCTTGGTTGGGCTTACTATGATTTTGGTTAAAAATTTTACCAAGAAAAATTTGGTAGGCGCAACCAAGTTATTGCTTAGGCGTACTAAATACCTGGTTGTCTTACGAAATCCTTGGTTATGTTAGCTAATAACTTGGTTATGTTAGTCCATAACTTGGTTGTGCCTACCAAGTTTTCTTGATAACAGTTTTAACCAATTTTTTGGTGATTCTAACCAAGCTTTTTTCTGAGTGCACCTACCGTACTTCAGAAATATTCAATGTGAAAGTTGTTCCATAGGTTACACTCGCTTAAAAAAAATCGATGGTGAAAAGAAAAAAAAGCCAAAAAATTGTATTGTGAAGAAAATTTTCTTCCCCAACTTGTGTTCAAATTTCAAGTCGATTGCCTATTTTATTTTTGAGATATCATCAGGGAAAGTATCTGTTTTCTCTCTGACCCATGCATTTTCGGGTTATCGTGCTCTCTGGCACGCGTTGATTGTTTGTCTTGCACGAAAAACAATTGATATATGCCCCTCTGACATCCACGTAGCGGACGTCCATAGAGACACTTTAAAAATGTGTATTGCGATTAATGTTCACAGATGCGATTGCCCAGAGCGTCCTTGTCGTCACAGTTCATCGGCGGTGGTGTCTCGTCGACGTCCTCAAGGTTCCTTTTCATTGCCAACGTCTTCAGCACCTGGATGTAGCCAGCAGGGCGGTAATTCTTCGAAAACGGGTTGCGAGTGTCCCGAGGGTCCGGGATGTCCTCATACGGGTTCAGACGGAGCATGCGAGTGCGAAGCAAAGCCCTGCCGTCACACAATCAAGTCGCGTCGACCTCGTCGCGTGTGCGAATGTACCGTTCAACCGTGTGCCCATGGAAAATCAGCAGAGGGTCGAATCAAGCGCGTTAAGTATCGCGTTAGACGCGCCGGTTGTGCTATGGCTCGTTGTACCGCCGAACTCGCGATGCTTAAACTTCACTGGGAATTAGCAACCGAATGTGCACCCTGTAAGCCACGAGCTTTGACTAGACGATTGTGCAGAAGACAACAGAGCGACAACGAACTCTACAGGAGCAACAGCTTCAAGTTTGAAAGATTCGAGAGAACCAAGGATGACTGTCCTAGCCCGACCCGCAAACAGGTAAGTCCTAGTGTTCTAGTTTTTTAAATAAAGGTAAACTGCCCAGTTTGTGACGATTTAAGGAGGTTGGAGCGCTCCACACTAGTCAAATCAGTGTTAGCACTGATTTTTAAATTTTTAAAAGGGTTTCTACAATTTCAGATGGTTTAATAATCTGTTCCAAGGTGTTGATCACATAGCAGCATTAGTTCTTGATATTCAAATACATGCACAGCTATCATATGAACAGTAAATCGATCAATATCTCCAAATTTCCGATGTCATGTTTTTCATCCAGTTTTGTAAAAGGGTAAACCGTAATATCAGTCCGATTATGACGAAATATAGCTCATTTTGATCAGTGGAAGATCCTTAATCGATTGACCGTCCGGATTTTCTATAGTATCAGGCGTTCAAAAGTTACAGCCATTTGTATACTTGATGTTAGGTTATGATAGGATAAACAAACGGTTGTATCTTTTGAACTACTAATACGATTTTAAAAAATAGACGGCCAATCGATAGAATATCTTTTAGTAAACAAAATGAGCTATTGGTCGTCACAATCGGACTGATATTACGGTTTACCCTTTTGAAAAACTGGATGAAAAAACATAACATCGGAAATTTGCAGATATTGATCGATTTACTGTTGATATCACAGCTGTGAATGTATTTGAATATCAAGAACTAATGCTGCTACGTGATTAACACCTTGGAACAGATTATTAAACCATCTGAAATTGTAGAAACGCTTTTAAAAATTTAGCACTGATTTGACTAGTGTGGAGCGCTCCAACCTCCTTAAGGCAGCCCTCTCAGTCGGCCCATGTAAAAACCCTCGTTGCCCGTAGGGTAAACGAGGATAGAGATGTGAGCAGTAAATATGACCGGCAATTTTACCGTATTTTTACCTTAAAAAACGGTACGTGACCGCTTTAAAAATTACCACATTCGTAATAAAATCATATGGTTTCATTGTGATTTAAAATCTCGTCAAGATACGGCGAATTTACGAAAAAATGTTACGGTAATTTTTATCTAAAAATTTGTTACCGGTAATTTCACAATTATATAGACAAAGATTACCATTTTTTGCGGTAAATTTACCAACAAAATTTGTGACCGGTCAAATTTGCGAGCAATTTTTGTGACCGTAACACAAAGTTTGCAGAAAAATAATGACTGCAAATTACGGTAAAAGTACCGTATTTCTACGGTCATTTTACCGAAAATAAAAATACCGCTATTTTTAAATCTCCAAACGAGGACTTAACGAGTGCCGCAGTTTGTGATGCTACCATTTACAAATTACTATTGGCTGTTTCTGGAATGATGGGTGAAGCCGCCTGCGCTGAAGCAGCACGTCAGGAACTGGGTCAACGTCAGAAACAGGGCCGTTTACCTTATGGTTAATTTTGCATCGTTGGAATGCAACGATATTAAGAAAAAAACATTAGTATTTTTACCGTAAAAAAACGGTACGTGACCGCTTTAAAAATTACCACATTGATAATAAAATCATATGGTTTCATCGTAATTTAAAATCTCGTCAAGATACGGTGAATTTACGAAAAAATGTTACGGTAATTTGTATCTAAAAATTTGTTACCGATAATTTCACAACTAGACTAGACGAAGTTTACCATTTTTTACGGTAAATTTACCAACAAAATTTGTGACCGGTTAAATTTACGAGAAATTTTCGTGACCGTATTTTCACAACACAAAGTTTGTAAAAAATAATTACTGTAAAATACGGTAAAAGTACCGTATTGCTACGGTCATTTTACCGAAAATAAAAATACCGGTATTTTCACATCTCCAAACGAGGCCCTAACGAGTGTCGCAGTTTGTGACGCTACCATTTACAAATTACTATTGGCTCTTTCTGGAATGATGGGTGAAGCCGCCTGTGCTGAAGCAGCACGTCAGGAACTGGGTCAACGTCAGAAACAGGGCCGTTTACCTTATGGTTAATTTTGCATCGTTGGAATGCAACGATATTAAGAAAAAACATTAGTATTTTTACCGTAAAAAAACGGTACGTGACCGCTTTAAAAATTACCACATTGGTAATAAAATCATATGGTTTCATTGTGATTTAAAATCTCGTCAAGATATGGTGAATTTACGAAAACATGTTACGGTAATTTTTATCTAAAAATTTGTTACCGATAATTTCACAACTAGACTAGACGAAGTTTACCATTTTTTACGGTAAATTTACCAACAAAATTTGTGACCGGTTAAATTTACGAGAAATTTTCGTGACCGTATTTTCACAACACAAAGTTTGTAAAAAATAATTACTGTAAAATACGGTAAAAGTACCGTATTGCTACGGTCATTTTATCGAAAATAAAAATACCGGTATTTTCACATCTCCGAACGAGGCCCTAACGAGTGTCGCAGTTTGTGACGCTACCATTTACAAATTACTATTGGCTGTTTCTGGAATGATGGGTGAAGCCGCCTATGCTAAAGCAGCACGTCAGGAACTGGGTCAACGTCAGAAACAGGGCCGTTTACCTTATGTTTAATTTTGCATCGTTGGAATGCAACGATATTAAGAAAAAAACATTAGTATTTTTCCCGTAAAAAAACGGTACGTGACTGCTTTAAAAATTGCCACATTGATAATAAAATCATATGGTTTCATCGTAATTTAAAATCTCGTCTAGATACGGTGAATTTACGAAAAAATGTTACGATAATTTTTACCTAAAAATTTGTTACCGGTAATTTCACAATTATATAGACGAAGTTTACCATTTTTTACGGTACATTTACCAACAAAATTTGTGACCGGTCAAATTTACGAGCAATTTTTGTGACCGTAACACAAAGTTTGTAAAAAAAATAATGACTGTAAAATACGATAAAAGTATCGTATTTCTACGCTCATTTCACGGAATATAAAAGTACCGGCATTTTCACATCTCCAAACGAGGACCTAACGAGTGTCGCAGTTTGTGACGTCACCATTTACAAATTACTATTGGCTGTTTCTGGAATGATGGGTGAAACCGCCTATGTTAAAGCAGCACATCAAGAACTGGGCCAGCGTCAGAAACAGGGCCGTTTACCTTATGTTTAATTTTGCATCGTTGGAATGCAACGATATTAAGAAAAAAAATTAATTGTAATAAACCCAAATGATTGTACCAGGTATAAAAAGTTATCATAACAACTGTTTATTCATGTTATCATAACGTGAATAAAAAAAATATTGCACTGCATTACAGCATCCTTAACAGGGGTGAAATCTTGGGATTTTTATATTTTTCAAAGTTTGAGTATTGCACAAAATGTTCTTCTGCAGTGTTATTCCTCTTCGTAAAAAGAATCGTAGAAAAAATCAACAACGTACCACGACCATCGGAACGCTCCCCTAACGAGGGGTGAAATCGTAGAATTTTTATGGTTTTTCAAGTATCGATATTGCACACAATTTTCTTTGGCAATATTACTCTTCTCCATAAGAAGAATCGTAGGATTGTCATTCGTTCAAAAGACTATATATCCAAAAATATACATAACAGTTATGTGAAATTTTGTTGTTCCATTGATGAAGAATACGTTTTATGTACTTCGGGTTTTATTTTGGATGTGGAGATATACGAATCGAGATTTTTCAGAAGACATTTTTTTCATCATGTGTGAAGATTCCTATAAAAAAAATGTTATACACAATTCTTTTTTAGCTAATTATTTTTCTCTAGGCATTTAGAATTCAAAAAAATAGAATATGTTTTTTTTTTTAAGTTAAATATTTTCGCAGACGAGAAATGAATTAATTTGAATAAATATTTCTGATCGGTTCTGATTGATATTAACTGAAATTTTTTATTTGATATGCCCTCAATTCAGCTCTTCAAACATTTTAGAAACATTTCTACAGATGTATTGGAGTTTTTTTATTAACGAATTGTGGGACAGAAAACAATTTATCAATTTTAATCAATATATTTTATGAGTTCTAATTAATATCAATTAAAGATTTTTATTAAATTCGTTGACATCTAAAATCTTAAAGATCCCAGAAATATTTAGAGGTAGAGTGGCTGCGAGGGTTGACCTATTTCCAGAGAATGAAGAAACCCTTCCGTTCGGGGGAGACGTGAACCCCTGGGAGCGCTGACCACATCGCCGGGTCGTAAAAGCTCTCGTGTCTCGTTGCTCGTCGTCAAGTGGCGTTTGACGGGACTCTTTCACCAGGGCATCCTGAAATCGACGGCACAAAGCTGATCTTTTGTCGTTCATACCTTGACTTTTTTTTACTAGCGTCTCTTACCGTCTAAAAAGATGCTGTCGATCCATAAAAAAAATATATTACTCGTATTATCTTAAATGGTCTTTAAAAATCATTAAAAAAATTATTTGGTAAAATTTCCATTAAATTTATTTGTTTTGCGCGTTGCTTTAATAGATTTTGTTTACACGCGGATGAACATATTTATAATTAAAAATTTAATTTTTCTACTTAATTACTAAATCTCTACTTAATTAAAGATGCTGTCGATCCACAAAAAATATATTACTCTTATTATCCCAAATGGTCTTTAAAAATCATTAAAAAAATTATTTGATAAAATTTCGATTAAATTCATTTGTTTTGCGCGTTGCTTTAATAGATTTTGTTTACACGCAGATGAACATATTCATAATTCAAAATTTAATTTCTCTACTTAATTACTAAATCTCTACTTAATTAAAGATGCTGTCGATCCATAAAAAAATATATTACTCGTATTATCTCAAATGGTCTTTAAAAATCATTTATAAAAGTATTTGATAAAATTCCTTTTAAATTTACTTGTTTTGCGCGTTGCTTTAGTAGATTTTGTTTACACGCATATGAACATATTTATAATTCAAAATTTAATTTCTCTACTTAGTTACTAAATCTCTACTTAATTAAAGATGCTGTCGATTCAAAAAAAATATATATTACTCGTATTATCTCCAATAGTCTTTAAAAAACATTTTTAAAATTATTTGATAAAATTCCTTTTAAATTTATTTGTCTTGCGCGTTGCTTTAATAGATTTTGTTCACACGCAGATGAACATATTTATAATTAAAAAATTAATTTCTCTACTTAATTACAAAAGGTAAAGTCACTTACCGTCTAAAAAGATGCTGTGGATCCATAAAAAAATATATTACTCGTATTATCTCAAATGGTCTTTAAAAAACATTTTAGAAATTATTTGATAAAATTCCTTTCAAATTTATTTGTTTTGCACGTTGCTTTAATAGATTTTGTTTACACGCAGATGGACATATTTATAATTCAAAGATTAATTTCTCTACTTTAATTACAAAAAGTAAAGTCTCCACTAATTTATAACATTTTATAAACTCCCAACGCGAAAATTCTCCGCTTTTTCCTGTTAGCCTTTTTGGGTGGGGATCAAAATAGTGAATGACCAAAATAGCAAATAGCTAAAGTAACGAATTTCAAAATAATGGTAATTCTAGCTTGAGACGTTCATTATATTTAAATTCGCTATTTTGATCATTCGCTATTTTGACCCTACATCTTATTAAAATGCAATCAAAACAGTTAATGGCTAAAATAGCAAATTTCAAAATAATGGCCATTCTAGATTAAGACGGTCAATATTTTGAAATTCGCTATTTTAGCCATTTGCTGTTTTGGTCATTCGCTATTTTGACCCCCACCCAAATTTTGATTCCCAAAAAAAAAAAAAACAATGTACAGTTTTTCGTGATTCAGATATTTCTGGAAATTAATCGCTAGCTTTGATGGTAAAGAAATAAACGGTAGTCGAAAAATGCATTTGATGTTTTAAAACAAAGTTATATTTAATTGAAATCATCGTTTGAAGGTTAGTTTTACTGTAAAATTTGGTCCTTAAGGTGATTAAAACTGTGCTTGGTTAAACGTTATGGTATTTCGGTTATGCTTGAGTGCACCAACTAACATTGCTTCTATTTTGTGGTATACTATGTCAGTTCTCTTGGAGCCCTCGTGGCAATGTTATCTCTCTGAGCTTACGGTGGACGGAAGAGATACGTGCGGCTTGATGCTACATTGCTGAGAGACGAAGAGTTGCTAACCTACCTCTACATTCAGAGAAGAGAACCCTACGGTATTATCGACCGAGCCACGGGCAACCACGACGCGTTCTCTCTCTCGTATATAGTGTCGCCCAGGGTCGTTTTGGGCCACCTTTTCACCACACTACCGCCAATTCCACGGTCTGTGACACCGGAAGTTATTTACACTCAGACTCTCAATCCTTTCTCTAAATTCCTTCCAATCGATTTTCGTACTCGAGCGAATTTACCATAGAAAACATGTTTATAAAAAAAATCCAGAGATTCCATTCCAGGACTTTAAAAAAAAATTATCTTAATTTATGAATTAGTTAATAATTAATATAGAATATATCAATCCACGCTGCAAACATGAAGTAGCGTTTTCCTATATTTTCTATTATTTACTTCATTTTATTAGAAATTTTTAAAAATTATCTTGAGGACAAGAATTTTTTAATATCGTGGTATTTAATTTCTCAGTAAATTTTAATTTATCTTTGCTTATACTTAATATAAAGATGGGATAGTTGGTATTGTATAGTACGTTGAAGTGAAATTATTCTCTCTGACTCAGATTCCGGTAATATAAGAGCATGACAATAAATGGTATGTATATTTACTGCCTCGCGAGTTCTTACTCAAACTCGTTATATTCTCGTCAATCTTTTCCCTGAAAGATCAGCCCTCATTTATCATCGGATTTCCAGTATAATTCTATTAACTTTAAGCTCCTTTCTGCCTCCGTTCTCCAACGTGGCGATGCAATTACAGTGCAATCTAGTTGTACCAATGGATATCGATAGTCCTCTCCTATTTATCGCCTATATGTTCAGCTTTACCTTCCAGGTTCTGTTGTTCATCCTTCAAGCTGCGCGAAACCCGGCGGTTATTTTAGTTTGCATAACTTAGCGCGTGTCTGAGTATCGACAAGAGATTAGTCGACACTCTGTTCGCAGGCTTGAAGCACTTGGGAAAGTACGGTGAATAATTCAGGGTGCTTCTCTTCTGGATAGTGCACGCCAGCCTCGAGAATCCGTTAGTAGGTTCATGTTACCTACACTCTTGGCCTAACTTACTCGTTTCTCACTCTCAACGTTCTTCTCCATGGTATACGATCTTTACATTTGTATTACTATGCGCGTATTCCTCGTGGTCGGGTCACATCCGAGAATTGAATCGAAGGTTTACCTATTGCACTATATATAATAGAGATAAAATAGATTATAATTTATAATCATAAAAAAAAGGATAGCCTCAGAAAAAATCTTATATGTAAATAGTAGAATATATTAATTTTTAAAGGTTTGTTTATTATTAATATTAAATTTTTTTACAAATGTTAGTATTAATGTAATAGAGATAAAATAGATTATAGTTATGAAAAAAAGAATAGCCTCAGGAGAATATTCTATGAAAATAGTAGAATTTGTTAATTTTTTTTAGGTTTTTTTATTATTAATATTAATTTTTTTACAAATGTTAGTATTAATGTAATAGAGATAAAATAGATTATAGTTATGAAAAAAAGAATAGCCTCAGAAGAATATTCTATGAAAATAGTAGAATATGTTAATTTTTTTTAGGTTTTTTTATTATTAATATTATTTTTTTCACAAATTTTAGTATGGATATAATACAGATAAAATAGATTATAGTTATAAAAAAAAGAATAGCCACAGAAGAATATTCTATGAAAATAGTAGAATTTGTTAATTTTTTTTAGGTTTTTTTATTATTAATATTAATTTTTTTACAAATGTTAGTATTAATGTAATAGAGATAAAATAGATTATAGTTATAAAAAAAAGAATAGCCTCAGAAGAATATTCTATCAAAATAGTAGAACAGGTTAATTTTTTTTTAGGTTTTTTTATTATTAATATTATTTTTTTCACAAATTTTAGTATTAATGTAATAGAGATAAAATAGATTATAGTTATAAAAAAAAGAATAGCCTCAGAAGAATATTCTATGAAAATAGTAGAATTTGTTAATTTTTTTTAGGTCTTTTTATTATTAATATAAATTTTTTTCACAAATGTTAGTATTAATATAATAGAGATAAAATAGATTATAATTATTGAAAAAAGAATAACCTCAGAAAAAATCTTATATGCAAATAGTAGAATATATTAATTTTTTTAGGTTTTTGATTATTAATATTAATATTTTTCACAAATGTTAGTATTAATATAATAGAGATAAGATAGATTATAGTTATAAAAAAAAGAATAGCCTCAGAAAAATATTATATGCAAATAGTAGAATATATTAATTTTTTTAGGTTTTTGATTATTAATATTAATTTTTTTCACAAATGATAGTATTAATATAATAGAGATAAAATAGATTATAGTTATTAAAAAAAACAATAGCTTCAGAAGAATATTATATGCAAATAGTAGAATTTATTATTTTTTAAAAGTTTTTTATTATTAATATTATTTTTTTCACAAATGTTAGTATTAATATAATAGAGATAAAATAGATTATAGTTATAAAAAAAAGAATAGCCTCAGAAGAATATTCTATGAAAATAGTAGAATTTGTTAATTTTTTTTAGGTCTTTTTATTATTAATATAAATTTTTTTCACAAATGTTAGTATTAATATAATAGAGATAAAATAGATTATAATTATTGAAAAAAGAATAACCTCAGAAAAAATCTTATATGCAAATAGTAGAATATATTAATTTTTTTAGGTTTTTGATTATTAATATTAATATTTTTTACAAATGTTAGTATTAATATAATAGAGATAAAATAGATTATAGTTATTAAAAAAAACAATAGCCTCAGAGAAAATCTTATATGCAAATAGTAGAACAAATTAATTTTTTAAAGTTCTTTATCATTAATATTTTTTTTTCACAAATGTTAATATTAATGTAATAGAGATAAAATAGGTTATAGTTATTAAAAAAAACAATAGCCTCAGAAAAAATGTTATATGCAAATAGTAAAATATATTAATTTTTTTAGGTTTTTTCATTATTAACATTAATTTTTTTCACAAAGGTTAATGTTATTTGAAAAATTTGCGCAATTTAATCTAAAAAAAAATTACCAGTAAATAGTATATGATCATTTTAAATTGAGGAATAATTGTCCTATTTCTGCGAGCTTCTAACAAGCACATTGTTATTAATGCCTTTCAAGTTTTGTTGGACCTGCTAGAGATGATTAATGCTTCCTAGCAGTTTCAAGTTATAATATAACTGCGTCTAATTAGCGCCTAGCTACAGCTGTGCTTTACCACAAATAAGCTATAGGAACAAAATGAGAAGAAAAAAGAAACGTTTGGTTAAATTATATTCTTCAGTCGTAGTTTTGCTTTCCATTTCAAGCTAGGAAAACGTTTTACATTTGCCCTTCGAGCGTGTCCCACATACTCTTCATCAATATACAATTTTCTACATCAAGGCTGCGCATTGAGGAAAAATTTATAGAAAAAAAAAGAAAAAAATTTCTAGCATGTTCTTGCTAAAAGCTTTTACTCCCACAAATTGGGTTGGAGAAACTTTAGACTTGCGGACGTTGATGAAAATTCGCCAGATTTCGCCAACGTGGCATTATTATTCGTCGGAGTAACAACAATTCGAGAGACGAGGTGATGTTTTTCTGGGGACGTAGAAACGAAAGGATGACATGACGCCTCACGAACGAAGCTTCAGGCAACTTTTATAATTTCAAGCTAGGCAAGGTCGTTCAGTCGAGTGGCTTTTAATAGGCCAGCAAAAGTAGAAATCTCGAGTTTCGTGTATACCTGCAGTAGATGCAAACTAATTAACCAGGTACCCCAATATATGCAACTCTTGTTACTTTCAATTAGCGAATTTTCATACGTCCAGTTTCGGACGCAATTGGATAATTAAATTCTATTTGAAACAGTATATCTTAAATTGAAAATTTTGTGTGAATTATGGTAAAAAAATGTTAGCTATTATTCAAACAATCACGTATAATGCCAAGTTCTAAAAAAATTGTTGGGCATTTTTTTTTGGTAATATAATTTAAATTTAAATTTCTTTAATGTTGGCCACTTTTCGAAATTTTGTTAATAGCTAAAAAAATGTATGATAATAAATTATAAAACGATTATAAAAAAGAATATGGCGGTTTCGTAATCTTTATAAATTTAGTAAAAGCTGAATTTTTTTTTCGACATTTGACTTTGCAAAATGGAAAGGCATGTAGGCAAAAATTGATAAATTCCATTCTATTACGATTTTCATTTAAAAATTCGTCGATATTTTGTAATCAGCGAGAAATATCCGATGAAATAAAACTTTAATATTAAATTGAAGTCGATAAAAGCATTAATTTTATCCCGAGAACCTTTGAAAGGCTCTGTGTGAAAGCGATGGACCGTTCACCTATTTTTGAGGGGCTTTGGTGCACGTATAAGGCCTGATTAAGTACATAGTGGAATTAAAAAGTAAAAATGTCTGTTTAAAATAGAAGTGCTTATCTCTCGCCGTTTGCACATTTCCGTAAAGGCGTGAAATTACAATTACAAAAATTATATATAGTCCGACACATGGAATTGGGCCATTATATAGTCTGTATAAACTCTATATATAATTTATATATAAGATCACCTATAAAGTTGGGTTTATGTATAAATGGTATATAGATTACATATAGAGCGTATCTAAATTATATATTCCCAATTCCATGCCTAAAACTATACATTTGTTCTTCCTCATAGAGGAAGCTTCGTTTTCGTGAAAATAAAAAAATAAAATTCGGGATTTTCATGTCAGAATACTTAAAATGGTCTAAAACGTCGAGAAAAATCGTTTGTACGAAATGTCTTTTTGTTTGTTGTAAAAATTGCGACGATAGCCGTCGCAATTTTTAAGATATCGGGCTCAAATTTGAACCACGAGTAAGCTGTCATTAAACAAGGTATGGGATTGAATTTGGAGTTAATCCATCAAGGTATTCAAAATTTATGGCATTTTCAATTTTTTGGAGAATGTCAGCGGGGGCTCTAACTCCCGCAATTTTTATGATATCCTGCTCAAATTTGGACCAGTAGTGGACTGTTATCAAATAATGTTTGGGATTAAATTTGGTATCAATCCGTCAAGGAGTTCACAATTTATGGCATTTTTAAATTTTGTGAAATTTTTTGTTCGCGCTCTAACTTTCGCAGTTTTTAAGATATCGGGCTCAAATTTGGTCCACAAGTAGACTGTAGTTAAACAAGGTATGGGATTGAACTTGGATTGAATCCGTCAAGAGGTTCTATATTTATGACATTATGATATTTTTCGTTCGTGCTCTATCTTCCGTAATTTTTAAGATATCGGGCTCAAATTTGGTCCACAAGTAGACTGTAGTTAAACAAGATATGAGATTGAATTTGGAGTAAATCCGTCAAGAGGTTCTATATTTATGGCATTATGAAATTTTTTGTTGAAATTTTTCGTTCGCGCTCTAACTTTCGCAGTTTTTAAGATATCGGGCTCAAATTTGGTCCACAAGTGGACTGTTATTAAATAAAGTTTGGGAGTGAATTTGGATTGAATCCGTCAAGAGGTTCTATATCTATGACATTATGACTTTTTTTTATAACATTTTTCATTCGCGCTCTATCTCCCGTAATTTTTAAGATATCGGGCTCAAATTTGGTCCACAAGTAGACTGTAGTTAAACAAGGTATGGGATTGAATTTGGAGAGCACCCGTCAAGAGGTTCTATATTTATGGCATTATGAAATTTTTTTTTGAAATTTTTCGTTCGTGCTCTAACTTCCGCAATTTGTAAGATATCGGGCTCAAATTTGGTCGATAAGTAGAGTGTGGGTAACCTAAACATCAGTTCAAATCTGGCGAGAATCCGTTTAAGGGGTTCAAAAATAATGCCATTAAAATTTTTTTTAAAACAAGGCTGCAAAGTAGAACTTTTCAAATTGCTTCGCCATTATTGTTGGATTTTTGCAAAGCTTCCTCTAGGAGGAAGCCAAAATAAATTAACATACTTCCTCATAGAGGTAGATTTGTAAGAATCCAACAATAATAAGGAAGCAATTTGCAAAGTTCTACTTTTTAAATATAATATTCTATATATATATATTTTTTTTTTTAACTTGCAAAGCAACTCTCGTTTTCCCACCAGTTCTCGCGATTCCATTCGCGTTTGCGTTTCGGTTTGGTCACGGAAACTACGTGACGGACAACAGTATGCTTTTCACTCTGTATCTCTCGCTCTCGATATGTCAGTCGCATATATGCATTGCAGCTGCGGTGTAACCAGTGGTGCCTGAAAAAACTCGAATGGCTGGCTGGTTGCCTGTGCTCGTCGCGAAGCTCTAGTGGCTTTACTATTCGTGTGCTGCTCGTTGGAGTGCCACTGTCGGCACGTCTCAATACGCCGAAAGAGAGCAATATATACGGTAAAATATTCGAGGTAACCGACGAGCGGTGCTTTTCTCTCCCGATTAAAAGGTAAAAAAATAAGTGGTAAAAAGGAGAGCAGTTTCACGTATAAAAATGTCAATACATTTGACATTCCTCTCTGTTACTCCTTTTATACCCGTATTCCCGGCTCTGGATCACTAGGGATTTATGCAGAAAGACAAGTTTAAATATAGAATGCTATTTTTCTGGATGATCATTGAAAGCCATCAAAGAAGAAACTACCGGTTTAGTGTGTCGGTGAAGAATTTTATCGATTGCGGATTATTTTCCATTTAAATACGACTACACGACGTGCTTGGTATATTATAGAACACACTTAAAGCCGCACAGTTATATTGTTGAAAATCGGACGTTAAAAATCTATATTCATTTATTCAGCATATTTAGTAAAATCATTTTTCTTCTCAAGAATATATATAAAATACAAACATGGATGCCAAGTAGCACATTGCTTCCTCATTATTTTACGCTTTTTACAAAACTATCACTCTCAAGTCGCATATTCTATTACAGAAAACACCGGTTATAAGCCTTTTTATGATGATTTTTAAAAAAGTGACTTTTTTCCGTTTCTGATTCCAGATTTCACAGTTCTGACTTTTGGTCCAAAAATCCAACCTAAAGAATCTACATTTTAAAAAAATTCTAGACATAAAATTTTGGCCTTCACTATCATTCTCAAGTCGCATATTGTACCTCGCAAAGTACCGGTTAGAAGCCTTTTTACGATGATTTAAAAAAAAGTGACTTTTTTCCGTTTCTGATTCCCGAATTCACAGATTTGACTTTTGGTCGAAAAATTCAACCTACAGAACCTACATTTTTTTTCTTCTGGATATCAAATTTTGGCCTTCACTATCGTTCTCAAGTCGCATATTGTATCTCGGAAAGTACCGATTACAAGCCTTTTTACGAAATTTTTTTTAAAAAGTGACTTTTTTCCGTTTCTGATTCCAGAATTCACAGATCTGACTTTTGGTCGTAAAATCTCCAGCCTAAAGAACCTACATTTTTTTTTCTTTTACATATCAAATTTTGGCCTTCATTATCGTTCCCAAGCAGAGTTGTAAATGCCTAATACTTATAGAAATAATGATGATGATACGACCAGCTCTATAATTATGATTTTATAATAATAACATGTAGCGATTGTAATACGATGATTAAACTTTGGAATAGCTGCAAAAATTATTATTTTTCAATAAAAATTCACGGTAATCCTTTTGAAAAAATGGAGAAAAATAAATAATGCATTAAGAAAGTAATGCATTACTTATTTCTTCCATTTTTTCCACTATTTCTTGCAATATTAAAGCGAAAATTAGTATTTTTTTCAGCTATTCAAATGTTTATACTCTATTTTATAATCACTACATATTATTATTATGAAATCATAATCACGAAACAAATTGTACTGTAAACTATATCTCATGAATCAATGGGGATTCACAACTCTGTTCCGAAGTCGCATATTGTACCACAGAAAATACCAGTTACAAGTCTTTTTACGATGATTTTATAAAAAGTGAGTCAGTTCTGAAATTAACTGAATTATCATCCTTAATACAAATAATTTCCATCATCAAACTTAAAAGTGTGGTTGTTACTGTTCGCATGTTTTATTAACGCTGTGCGTTCCTGAGACAAATGGCTTATGCTATTCTTATGTTCCTGTATTCTAGTTTTTAGGTATCGTTTTGTCTTTTCAATATACTAGGCTGAGCAATCATTACATGGGATGCTGTATACTAATTTGAATTGTAAAAATTTGGGGATTTTGTCTTTTGTTGACCCAACGTTCGAGAAAATGTTGTTTTTGTTTGCAACTAAGTAAATTTCAAATTGTTTTAGAAGTCTGATTAATGGATAATGGAGATGAAAAAGGTAAATTCATCATTCTTTTAATATCAAGGGTTTCTCCTCAACAGACAATCGTTCGCTATTGATTTTCACTTGTCTAGTTCTAATATTTAACAAAGTTTTCGATGTAGGAATTTCGAATAACAAATATTATTTTTTTACTCACAGAAATTTGAAAAAGTAAATTATTTCGAATATATTTCCGTATGTAGACATATATTACTTATTTGTCTAAAGTATGTTACAATTTAGTTCTAATTCTTGATTAAAAAATTGTTATGCTACAATATCTCAGTAATAATTATTTTCCCGTCCATTAAATCAACCACAACACTTAAATTTTCATTCATTGGTTTCTTTATTCCAGAGAAAGAGAGTAAAAAAAAAGTATAACGAGGGCGAAGAAGTTTTGCCATTGTTGGGAATAGAGAAGTATACTTTCAGTTCGTGCCACTTGGAGAAATTCAAAGCGAGAAAATTTCATTAGCAGTGTAAATACGGTTCGTTGGCTATTAAAGGGCCGTGTTGTAGTATCGTATCTCCACACCTTTCGCGAGTTGCTGGTTTTGATGCGCTAGCTCGAGCTTGCATAGGACACAGGCAGCTTTTGTCCACCGTTCGTTTCATCCCTCTGGAGCGTGTGGACTATCCCGGCGCCGACTTTGTGGCCTCGGCTATGACAAAAGTATTAAAAAAAAAAGAGAAAAAAAAGCAAAAACTCAAGAAGAGACAGAACGCGAGAATAAAAGAAAACAAGAATAGTCGTCGGGGCTGAAAGCCAACGAGAAATTTAGCATACGACAAACTGTTTAACCTTTGTGTGTCTATGTCTTCGTGTGTATAAAGGTGTAGATCACTTTGAAGTAATCTAACGCTACGTACTTATCCAAAAGACTTTGTGAAAGCTTTTTCGACATGATCAGGGCAGATTTTTATGCGGCTCTCGTTTAATGGTATTGCCTACTATAACTGCTGTGCTTTATGGGCGACACACTGGAATGCCAAACATTCAACCGCGGAATTTAAGCGAATCGCTAAGAGCTCAATTCTGTGGAAGAAATACTTAAGTAACATAAAAAAATTAAATTAATTTATTGTCTTATCAATAAACAAATTTCTGGTGAACATATATTACTTATTTGACCAAATAAGTAATATATGTCCACCAGAAATAAAAAAAGATTTTTTTTATTGATAAGACAATAAATTAATTTTTTTATGGTACTTGAGTATTTGTTATATAATATAATATATTATATAACAAATACTCGAGTACCATAAAAAATAAAATTAATTTATTGATAAAATATATTTATTAAATTAATTATTATATTATTATATATAATATTATATAATAAACAAATTTCTGGTGGACATATATTACTTATTTGGCAGAAATTTGTTTATGGATAAGTCAATAAATTAATTTTATTTATTATTTATAATACTTATTTAGCCAATTAAGTGATATATGTCTACATACGGAAATATACTCGAAATAATTAACTTTTCCAAATGCCTATGATTAAAAAAAAAAAATTTTAGCGAATTTTAATATACTTTTGTAGAAATTTCTATATTACGCATGAGAAATTTCGACATCATTAATCAAACAGTTACATAAAAACAAGAGAGTCCTCTTTTTCAGTCGAAAGTTCTATATCACGTCTTTTTATTCAAACATTTCTTGGTAGCGATTTTATAATATTCCACCATTTACATAATACAATTATGCAAATTGTAAAAAGAATTAAAAAAAAATAGCAACTGTGTATTCTGAAAGGATTGTCTGATGGTTGCAGCCTAAACTACTAATTATCAGAAACGTTTTTACTAGAGTAAAAATGGCCCTCCACAAACTTCCTTTTATACCCGTCATTGCCATTTCCGCTTTGCCGTGATTTTCATCGCAAATACTTAAGTAACATAAAAAATAAAATTAATTTATTGTCGTATCAATAAACAAATATTTAGTCAAATAAGCAATAAATGTCCACCAGAAATAAAAAAATAAAATTGGTTTATTGATAAGGCAATAAATTAATTTTATTTTTTATGGTACTTGAGTATTTGTTATATACTGTATATAATATATACTGTAATATATATCATATATTATATAATATAATATTAATAATATAATATAATAAACAAATTTCTGGTGGACATATATTACTTATTTGGCCAAATAAGTAATACCAGAAATTTGTTTATGGATAAGTTAATAAATTCATTTTATTTATTATTTATTGATTATTATTTATTATTTGTAATACTTATATTACTTATTTATTATATAATTAAGTAATATATGGAAATATATTCGAAATAATTAACTTTTCAAAATGTCCATGATAAAAATAAAATTTGTCTTTTTGCAAATTTTAATATGTTTTTGTAGAAATTTCTATATTAGACATGAGAAATTTCGAAATCATTAATCAAGCAGTTACATAAAAACAAGATTGTTCTCTTTTTCAGTCGAAAGTTCTATATCACGTCTTTTTATTCAAACATTTCTTGGTAGCGATTTTATAATATTCCACCATTTACATAACACAATATGCAAATTGTGAAAAGAATAAAAAAAATTAGCAACTGTGTATTCTGAAAAGATTGTCTGATGGTTGCAGCCTAAACTACTAATTATCAGAAACGTTTTTACTAGAGTAAAAATGGCCCTCGACAAATTTCCCTTTATACCCGTCATTGCCATGTCCGCTTTGCCGTGATTTTCATCGCAAATACTTAAGTAACATAAAAAATAAAATTAATTTATTGTCTTATCAATAAACAAATATTTAGTCAAATAAGCAATATATGTCCACCAAAAATAAAAAAATAATTTTTTATTGATAAGACAATTAATTAATTTTATTTATTATTTATATTACTTATATTACTTATTTATTATATAATTAAGTAATATATGGAAATATATTCGAAATAATTAACTTTTCAAAATGTCCATGATAAAAATAAAATTTGTCTTTTTGCAAATTTTAATATGTTTTTGTAGAAATTTCTATATTAGACATGAGAAATTTCGAAATCATTAATCAAGAAGTTACATAAAAACAAGATTGTTCTCTTTTTCAGTCGAAAGTTCTATATCACGTCTTTTTATTCAAACATTTCTTGGTAGCGATTTTATAATATTCCACCATTTACATAATACAATTATGCAAATTGTGAAAATAAAAAAAAATTAGCAACTGTGTATTCTGAAAAGATTGTCTGATGGTTGCAGCCTAAACTACTAATAATCAGAAACGTTTTTACTAGAGTAAAAATGGCCCTCGACAAATTTCCCTTTATACCCGTCATTGCCATTTCCGCTTTGCGCCGTGATTTTCATCGCTAAAGAGCATCAAGCTTATTTGTAAACCACATAGTTTCGTGGTCGACTAAATATTGAAATTGGAAAATTCGAAATTGCAGAGGGTGCGATGATTAAACGCAATGGTTTCCGGCCACGGTTTGACCATAATTTAATTGCCATTAGAGTGACCTCTCGTTTCTATCAACATTATCACCGGATAAAAGGTTTGCCGGTAAAATGTTTATTCAAGAATTTTCCTAAAGTGGAAAAGCAAGCTCTACATCACTTTATACCCTTTCCTGTTGGATTTCTCTCACTAGGGTTGGGAAAACTGACCCACATTTCATCGTCCATTGTAAGGACAGAGTCGATGAACGAGAAGTGGATCGATGCGAGGAAGAATAAACGTGAGAATTGGAGCCGAGAAGGAGACTCTCATGGGTCATGAAAGTCGGTCGAACGCTTAACAAAGTTAAATGCCAAGAAGCCTCCTACGATATTACTTTCTAACATAAGTCTACGCAAATCGAGTTTCTGATATCCCCGGCAAAGCAGACGTGCGAATTGTACAAATTACACGAAGTGGAAAACTTTGAATAGACTCTATGATCACACTGTGGAAACTTTGCCGGGCATTCGATATTTCTTGTACTCAGTCGAAGAGTAACTTTCTTCACGTGGTGCTGAAGCTTCGTACCTACTTAGAGACGTTCGCGTCTGACCAATATTATCATTTTCCACTTTCAATTAATTATTACTGTAGTAGACTATTTATTTAAAGTCCAAGCATTTTTATAATATGTATATCTGTATTTCCATCGAGTTAATGGATAATTATTATGTTTTGTAAAATGAGGAATTAAAAATTTTCGCTAATTTATTCTAGTAGCATTTTTCTATTTCGAACAACTTCAATTCTTTGCGTTGCTTTGACCGATTTGAAAAAATTGCCGAAATTGAGGGAAGGCGCATAAATTTTCAATTTTCGCTGGTCAAACTTTGAAATACTGTAAAATAATACTTGATTCGAGATACGCTATTATTTAACTTATAGTCGTTCCAGTAAAATACTGTATTTTTGGCCAAAACATGAACAAATTTTTCTTTTTCTTTTGCACATCTCAGTAATAAATAAGTCAATAAATTAATTTTATTTATTATTTATTATTTATATTACTTATTTAGCTAATTAAGTGATATATGTCTACATACGGAAATATATTCGAAATAATTAACTTTTCCAAATGCCTATGATTTAAAAAAAAAAAATTTAGCGAATTTTAATATGCTTTTGTAGAAATTTCTATATTACGCATGAGAAATTTCGACATCATTAATCAAACAGTTACATAAAAACAAGAGAATCCTCTTTTGCAGTCGAAAGTTCTATATCACGTTTTTTTATTCAAACATTAGAGACGTTCGCGTCTGACTAATATTATCCATTTCCACTCTCAATTAATTATTACTGTAGTAGACTATTTATTTAAAGTCCAAGCATTTTTATAATATGTATTACCAGCGAGTAAATGGATAATTATTATGTTTTGTAAAATCGGGAATTAAACATTTTCGCTAATTTATTCTAGTAGTATTTTTCTATTTCGAACAACTTCAATTCTTTACATTTCTTTGACCGATTTGAAAAAAAAACGCCGAAATAAAGGAAAAGCGCATAAATTTTCAATTTTCGCTGGTCCAACTTTGAAATACTGTAAAATAATACTTGATTCGAGTTACGCCATTATTTAACTTATAGTCGTTCCAGTAAATTACTGTATTTTTGGCCAAAACATGAACAAATTTTTCTTTTCTTTTGCACATCTCAGTAATAAATAAGTCAATAAATTAATATTATTTATTATTTATATTACTTATTTAGCCAAATAAGTGATATATGTCTACATACGGAAATATATTCGAAATAATTAACTTTTCCAAATGCCTAAGATTAAAAAAAAAAATTTTAGTGAATTTTAATATGCTTTTGTAGAAATTTCTATATTACGCATGAGAAATTTCGACATCATTAATCAAACAGTTACATAAAAACAAGAGAATCCTCTTTTTTAGACGAAAGTTCTATATCACGTCTTTTTATTCAAACATTTCTTGGTAGCGATTTTATAATATTCCACCATTTACATAATACAATTATGCAAATTGTGAAAATAAAAAAAAATTAGCAACTGTGTATTCTGAAAGGATTGTCTGATGGTTGCAGCCTAAACTACTAATTACCAGAAACGTTTTTACTGGAGTAAAAATGGCCCTCCACAAATTTCCCTTTATACCCGTCTATAAATAGATAATTATTATGTTTTGTAAAATAACGAATTAAAAATTTTCGCTAATTTATTCTAGTAGTATTTTTCTAATTCGGACAACTTCAATTCTTTGCGTTCCCTTGACCGATTTGAAAAAAAAAACGCCGAAATAAAGGGAAAGCACATAAATTTTCAATTTTCGCTGGTTCAACTTTGAAATACTGTAAAATAATACTTTATTCGAGCTACGCCATTATTTAACTTATAGTCGTTCTAGTAAAATACTGTATTTTTTGCCAAAATATGAACAAATTTTTCATTTTTTATTTGCGCATCTCAGCAATTAAAGAAAATTTTGCATTTTAGTTGATCAAATTGTACAAACTATTTTCATATCCGATTTTTTGTTTTCAGTCTTTCAAAAAAGTGACTGTGTATAGATGAATTCGAAGCTTCTTAGAAGCTTAGAGGCGTCGATGTCTGACTACACACTCCACTTTTTATTGACGATCCATCTTACCGGCCGTCTGGAGTCTTCGTCCAAGTTTCCAGCCCAAAGCTTCATGGCATTCTCCATCATCCTGTGATTTATTTAATCATTCTGCCTCGATGCTGTATCGGTTAAAGTGTTTGAGGGTTTGGAGAGAGTTCGATCCAACCCCCAAGTAAGCGATAACCGAGCCAATAGCTTCGATATCTCTTTCTGGAGGGATGCCCTGCTTATTCGTCTTGTTGAAGTCAGCCACGAGTGAGGAGATCGACGATGACTCGGTCGAATGAGGTATATAAAGGACGAGGAGAGCAACACGTGATCAAAAGTAGTATAGAGGTAGCAGCAGCAGCAGCAGCAGCAGCACTGGAGAAGCAAGAGTCTCTGGCGTCCTCGACGAGCTGAGAGAGCGTGGGCGGTATTATTGATCTAGCAGAGCTGCCAGCTGACCCGCTATCCTATCCAATCGGTACATAGTTCTAGCTGTCCTGTGTGTGCCCTACGAAAGGTCCTTGTCGCACTCGACTGTTCTTAAGCTTGTCTTTTGGTTAATAGACTTGGAGGGAAACTTGCGTTTTGACTAATTCGATTCAACAGTCGTTGGAGAGAATCGAGAAGCAGGATGATAAAGGTTATGTTAAAGTTCTGTCTCGTGGTCCTGACCTCTATATAATTCGACAGTCAAGAGACTTTTGAACGAGAACACGCAGGGATTTGTTTTTTATTTTTAATCACTACAATTCAATATTTATGATTAATTGCTTTGAAAATTTATATATAGATTTTTATCCGTTGAGTGTCAGAAGTATTTATTGATTATCGAAAAAAATAGACAGTTGATGAAAAGTTTATTAATCCAATATAGTTAAAATCGTGCATTTGCATCAATCATCTTCTCATTTATGATCGGATTTATTATCGGTAGATAGTTTTAGCTGTCTTGTGTATGCCTTACCAAAGGTCCTTGTCGCACTCGACTCTTCCTAAGCTTGTCTTTTGGTTAATAGACTTGGAGGGAAACTTGTGTTTTGCCTAATTAGATTCAACAGTCGTTGGAGAGAATCGAGAAGCAGGATGATAAAGGTTATGTTAAAGTTCTGTCTCATGATCCTGACCTCTATATAATTCGACAGTCAAGAGAGTTCTGAACGAGAGCACGCAGGGATTTGTTTTTTTTTTAAATTCATTATTATTCAATATTTATGATTAATTGGTTTGAAAATAAAAATAATGAATTACTGCACGTAAGAAGATTAAAGATCGATTTTTATCCGTTGAGTGTCAGAAGTATTTATTGATTATAGATTCCCAAAAAAAAATAATAATCGACAGTTGATGAACAGTTTATTAACCCAACATAGTTTGAACTATACATTTGCATCAATCATCTGCTCATTTATGATCGGATTTATTATCGGTCGATAGTTTTAGCTGTCCTGTGTACGCCCTACCACAGGTCCTTGTCGCAGTCGAGTGTTCCTGAGGTTGTCTTTTAGTTAATAGGCTTGGAGGGAAATTTGCGTTTTGGATAATCCGATTCAACAGTCGTTGGAGAGAATCGGAAGCAGGATGATAAAGGTTATGTTAAAGTCCTGTATCGTGGTCCTGACCTCTATACAATTCGACAGTTTAAGAGACTTCTGAACGAGAGCACGCAGGGATTTGTTTTTTTTTAATCACTACTATTCAATATTTATGATTAATTGCTTTGAAAATTTATATATAGATTTTTATCCGTTGAGTGTCAGAAGTATTTATTCATTATCGAAAAAAAAAAAATAGACAGTTGATGAAAAGTTTATTAATACAACATAGTTTGAACTGTGCATTTAAATTAGTTATCTCCTCATTTATGATCGGATGATAGTTTTAGCTGTCTTGTGTATGCGCTATCAAAGGTTCTTGTCGCACTCGACCGTTCTTAAGCTTGTCTTTTAGTTAATAGACTTGGAGGGAAATTTGCGTTTTGACTAATTCGATTCAACAGTCGTTGGAGAGAATCGAGAAGCAGGATGATAAAGGTTATGTTAAAGTTCTGTCTCGTGGTCCTGACCTCTATATAATTTGACAGTCAAGAGAGTTCTGAACGAGAGCACGCAGGGATTTGTTTTTTTTTTCAAATTCATTATTATTCAATATTTATGATTAATTGCTTTGAAAATTAAGCTAATAAATTACTGCACCTGAGAAGATTAAATATAGATTTCTATCCATTGAGTGTCAGGGAGTATTTATTGATTATATATTCACAAGTAGAAAAAAAATGTAGTCGACACATGATGAACGGTTTATTAACTCAATATACTTGAAACTGTATATTTTCATCAATCATCTCCTCATTTATGATCGGATTTAATAACGCACAGTGTTATTTTACGACGTCTCGTTAGTTTTATTTATATTTATTTATTTACAAATGAAAATGCATTTGGATTTTGATATAGTAAGCTAATTGGAAGCATTGGTTGCAAATACATTGTTGATTATCTGTATGAAGTTATTGGCACATTGTACAGAGAATTCTCCACTGTTTCAAGCGCGTTACATTAGGTCGTTGAAATACTGACGCACAAAATGAGCCGAGACAGGGTTAGTTGTCGCTGCTGGTGCAGTGCACTCTACTGTATAGTATGTAGATTTTGTCCAACAGAGTTTCTGACCCTTGGCGTGGTAACCGGCGTCAACATATTATACTTGGACCTACCGCATACACTTTAGTGTGGCTAAACGCTAAACGCTCTTAGCTATAGTTTCCCCTGGTGTCTGCAGTATACTACATCCTCCAAATGATATTATACAACCGCCAACTTTGTCAAGGGATATTCATTTGGCAGCAGAGGCGGAAAATTAGCTATTATTATATATGAGACATTCTTTTAAAAAAATGGCCAACTTTATTTGGTCTTAGATGTTTAAAAAAAATTGCTAGCCTGTATGGCAACAATTCTTGGCATACAAATTAAAAAACTAATTTATATCTCTATATATTATAAAAAGATCTCGCCGCCGCCGCCGCCGCCGTGTCAAGAATCGAGGGACTTAGAATAATTCGGGCTAGAATCGGTCGCCCATCCAAGTACTGACCCCAAATCCTTTGGGGCCTGTAGGGCCTATATTTGAACAATTTAGGCCTATTTTTGAAAAATTTTAGCCTATTTTTGACAAGTTTAGTCTTATTTTTTAAAAATTTTCGTGTATTTTTTTTTAAATTTGCCTATTTTTGAAAAATGTTGGCCTATTTTTGAAAAATTAGACCGATTTTTGAAAATATGTGGTGTCTTGTTGAAAAAAATTTTCCATTTTTGAAAAATTTTGTCTGTTTTTGAAAAAATTTGCCTATTTTTGACAAGTTTAGTCTTATTTTTGAAAAATTTTGGTGTATTTTTTTTTTTAATTTGCTTATTTTTTAAAAATGTTGGCCTGTTTTTGATAAATTTAGTCATATTTTTTAAAAATGTCTGTTTTTGAAAAAAATTGTTTATTTTAGAAAAAAAATGCCTTTTTTTGACAAATTTAAGTCAAGGTATATTCATTTAGCAGCAGAGGCGGAAAATTAGCTATTATTATATATGAGACATTCTTTAAAAAAAATGGCCAACTTTATTTATTCTCAGATGTTTAAAAACATTTGCTAGCCTGTATGGCAACAATTTTTGGCATACAAATAAAAAAACTAATTTATATTTATTATATTATAAATATTTTTTGCTCTTTTCTCATTAACTCTTACACTCAGAGAAATTGTAATAGTACGGGTAATTATAAAGTAACAACTATTAATTTCTAGTCGTACCAACTATTTTTATAGTTACGGTAATTATATAAATAGTTATAGTAACTATTTGATAGTTGTGGCAAGTATAAAAAATTGGTTATATGAACTAAAAATGAATAGTTGTCACTTTATAGTTACTAACACTATAATTTTCTCTCAGTGTAGAGGATTTTTATCTCCGAAAACGTAATAAATTCCGTATTGTTATTTACTTAAAAACGAATATTTCATCCTATAACAATTTTTTTTTGTAGGATTGGGATGCCATCATTGAATAACATAGGTACCAAAATAAATCTTCTAAATCATATTATACAACCGCCAACTTTGTCAAGGTATATTAATTAGGCAGCTATTAAAATTAACTATCAGGCAGCTACTAAAATTAGCTATTATTATATATGAGGCATTTTTAAAAAACTGGCTAATTTTATTTGATGAATTTATTAGATATTTCAAAACATTTGTTAGCCTACATGGCAACATTTTTTGTCATACAAATAAAAAAAGTAATTTATATTTATTATATTATACTACTATTATAATTTTTTCTTTTTTCTTCAACTATATTCTCATGAAATTGATATCCAAGTGCGTAATAAATTCCGTATTATTATTTATTTTTAACACAAATATTTTATCCTATTAAACATTTTTTTTGTAGGTTTGGCTGCCAAAATTGAGTAAAATAGGTACCAAAATGAATCTCGTGTCTAATTTTTTAAATGTCTCATGCAGAACATCGAGAGTATATAATAATTATAATGGAAGTCCCACCCTTTATTACCTCCGTCCATGTTTCTCTTCTTCGTTCGACCCTCCATTTACATAGCTACGGTGCTGCATTATGAACGTTAAACTTTATACCATATACAGGGCTTTGAAATTATCGAAGCATTATAAACATATTCGCATCGACTACACCAGTTTATTAAACAAAATGGGTTCAAGGCTTCCGTTATTGGCTCGTTTCCCTCTTCCACGGTATCGCGATATTTATTGCAATGTGCTGCAAGTTCTTGGCCTTTGCTTTAATAGAATGTCGCTTTAAGTTCTCCTTTAATACAGGCGCTGCTCACTACACTGTCAATACATTTTTTTTTTTAAATATCGATCGATATCACGCCGAACAACCAAGTCTCGCACTTTCGCAAGGTTTGTGATGCGCATTAATTAAAATTGAACTAATAACGCTTGAAACTCGTAGTTGTTGATAATAATGACGTCTCAAAAGTTTGTACAATAATTATAATTATGTTACTAATACAAAGATTTAAATTAGACTAATTATCTACATTAATCAGTGCTTTAATTGTAACATTAGAAACCTGCATTAAATTTCATTTATTAATGTAATTAGAATACGTGATTAAATTTTCAAAATGCTTTGGAATAGCTTTTTTTTTGCACTGAGAAAAAAATGTATTTAAAAGAACTAATTAGCGTACACCTTCGTTCAAACGAGTTTTTCGTTAGGGCTATCAAATATTTAGTTTCTTCAATAATCATTAGATTGAGTTGTCTAAAATTTATTAGCTGTAAACAAAATATTTGTTACATTTTTTAAAAAATTCAGTTGAACCAGGGTGTACGCTAATTTAGTCCATTCAAATATTTTTTTTCACAGTGTGCACTGAGAGAAAAACAAGATACTGGTAACTGTAAATTTATAGTGAAATACAAACTCAGTTATCTTTAAATAGTTATCTGAACTGATTATTTATAACAAAAAGTATATTGTTTTGAAAACTTATCGATAGATGCGATGTACTATTAATAGAAAACATTATTTGAGAAATTATTCAACAAATTTGAAATGAACATTGCAACAACAATAATAAAGTTGCACTAACTATAAGAAAATAGCTAAGGTTGTATTTCACTATACACCGAGAGAAATGATTTCATTGACGCCAAAGAAATGGGTGGAATGATTTTTTTTTCATTGATTTCAACGAAATATTTCTTTGATTTCAATGAAATAGGGCATTTTAATTTCAAAGAGAACATTTCATTAAGTAAATAAAGATTTACTTAGTGGGCATATAATAAAGAAACAGTTTTATTGTTTTAAAGAAACGTTTTCATTGGTCTCTCTCTCGCACCTAACCTCACTTTTTTGTTTTCCGGTTCTCCCGAACGAACGGATTCGAGTTTCGAGGAGCCAGAAGCTTAGCCTATTTCTGCTGTACTTCCTTACATACTCACAAAATTAGAGCTTTATCTGCCGCGTACTTCAGGAAAAAATAGGTTTCGAAATTTTGAGCTGGTAAGAAGAAGGTTTCATTGAATCAAAGACGATATCTTTGAAATCAATGAAAAAGGTTCATTTGTTTAAAGAAATGTTTTTTCGAATCAGTGTCACTACTTTTCATTGAGTTTGAGATCATTCAAAGAAAAGATTGTATTAAAATTCAAATATTTCATTTCATTGGCAAAGATTTCCGTGAATCAATGAAACTTTTTCTCTCGGTGTATATTTACTGTAAAAGTAACTACACGGAAAAAAAGGCTTGGTTGGAACAACCAAGTGCCTTGGTTATATATGCGCCAGACAATTAATTGGTTAGACCAACCAAGTTATTTGTTAGGCTACCAATTTCTTGGTTGGATTAACCAAGTCACTTGGTAAGCTAACCAAGTGAAGAAATTGGTAGCGTAACAAATAACTTGGTTGCTAAGCTAACCAAGTTATTTGTTAGGCTACCAATTTCTTGGTTGGACTAACCAAGTCACTTGGTAAGCTAACCAAGTGAAGAAATTGGTAGCGTAACAAATAACTTGGTTGGTAAGCTAACCAAGTGACTTGGTTAGACCAACCAAGAAATTGGTAGCCTAACAAATAACTTGTTTGGTCTAACCAATTAATTGTCTGGCGCATAAATAACCAAGGCACTTGGTTGTTCCAACTAAGCCTTTTTTTCCATGTAGGACATTATTTTAAGCCAACTATAGAATTAGTTGCAGTATCTATAACGTAGTTAATTCAACTATTAAATCAGTTAATATAATTATTCAAATTGTTGCATGGATTAAAAATCTACAGTTATGAGCTTAATAGTCAAATAAACTATCACGATTTCTCTCAATGTCTGCTTGTCGTTTTAAAGTTTGGGGGTTTAAACTTAAAATGTTTTTTTTCAAATAGAAAAACCGGTTAGTTGAATACATATAAATTTTCATAGATATTGATGCTGTTTCACGTCGTCGAATATCTGTGGATTTTTCCATATATCGGACGGAAATGTTGATCAAACATTCCGATATCATACAGTGACGCCACATATTCAGTCCGGTCTGATAAATTGCATTCGATGAGTTTTCTCAGCAAGATCTATGTATACAGCATCCCTAGGCCATGCTGGTGCAGTGGAGTAGTAGAAGAGTCGGAGAGCTTGTACATTATTTGCAGGTTTTTCAATTGCATACCTATTTCTATCGTCGATACTGTGGTCGTTCAACAGTTTCCGTGTGTGCGTGATCGATTCGTTTGATTCTGGCGTGCATCGCTGCGCAGCAGTACCTACATACAGCGGACAAAATCCCCACGGGTTTTGAAGAGTACCAACCAGTTGCCGCACTTTGCGGTACGACCTCATAAAATTCGAGGAAAATCTCTTTTTTTTTTTTCATAAAGTGTACTCTGCGGGTGCGAATATCCATTTTCTATTCCATGGGTATGCTGATCTATATGAATACAACGTAAAATATTTTGTACGTAATAACTTGCGATTGAAAGGTACACAAAAAAGAAAACAGTGATAAATATTTGTCTGAATTCATGATATTTATTTATCAGTCAATAGCAATAAATAAAAAAGCTTACACCAAAAAAGTTGATCAAAATTGCATATGCAAAAAAACATATGGTTTTGCTAAAAGGGTTACAACTTTTTTAAATAATGCACTGAGAGAAAAGCATATCCTTGATTTAAGGATTTCGTGTGATAAAATGAATGTAGGAAGACTTGCAATGTTTTATGGTTGAAGCGATGATAATATGGTTCAATAAACGATACTTGCAAGGTTATTGGAAACAAACGTTGAAATCGTATATGTAACGAAACGGCATATTTGAAACTATTATCATTCTGATGATTGCTACTATTATATTTGATATAACCATAAAATAAAGACGTTCCTCCTGGGAATTATATTAATGGTTCATTCAAATATTTTCTTATATTTGCTATAGCCATAAAATGTAGATGTACGTCCTGGGAATTATAGTTTATAGTTAGATTATCGTCGGTCTAGCTATTTTTTTTTTTTTTTAATTACCAGATTTTTGTCTCAGTGTGTTGTAGTTACTGTTGCACGGAGAGAAATAATTAGTTGCCTTAACCCTTTGCGTCACAGTGAAGCACTAAGTGAACTATCTGTTTTCTCTTAGATTTAAATCTTTTAAGCTAATTTTTGACAATAATTAATGAGTTTTTTTATGTCGGAAACGAAAAATGTATGACTCAAAGGGTTAAGCAGCTCATATAGCAAAATACGCTTAAAGCGACTAAGTTGGCTGGATTAACCAATTTCTTCGTTGTGACGACCAATTTATTGGTTGCCAAACAATTAATTTATTGGTCCAACCAACTGATTTATTCGACCAACTCATCTGTTTCCGTAAATATATTCGCGTAAAAATAATTATGTCAAAATGAGATCACAAATCGACATATGTTAAAAAGTGCCATTTTTGAGATGCGTTAAGACGAAATATCTTAGAAAATTTCAAAGTAATTTTGAGAACGTTTTCATATCACGTTAACTGAAACGCAAGCGTGATACTTATGCTCAAATTAGTAAAAAAAAAACTAGATATCAAATCGTTCTCAAAATAGCTTTGAATTTTTCTAAGATTTTTTGTCTTAACGCGTCTCAAAAATGGTACTTTTTGAGATATGTCAATTTATGATCACAATTTACCATAATTATTCTTACGCGGGTATATTAATAAACAAACAACAATAAATTTTATCGTTTGAAATCTATTCAATCAAATATTTGTTTCAGTGTACGTGTGGTTGTATCCTAATGTTTAATGTAATGAATTCAGCTTTAAAATGCTAGTAGAAAATTGGAATACGTTGAATTTTTATATTTTTTCTACAGAATCTTCGAAAGACTCGCGAAATAAGAAAACGGTAATAGAATCTTGTTTGAATTCATGATATTTATTCGATAATCTGTAAGTGTAATATTAATAAAAAAACGTACAAAAAAAACGCTAATCGTAGAAAATTCTTCCGCACAATGTAGCGAAACCGATCATTCAGTGATATCCTATGGATCCCATAGGATATTCTCGAAGCTTAGACAGCGTTTTCGTTGATCAACCAATTTCTTCGTTGGGTCGATAAACTAGTTGGTTGTTACGCCCAATTCATTGGTTGCGAACCAATTAATTTATCGGTCCAATCAACTGATTTATTGCCTCGACCAACTCATCTGTTTCCAATTAGTTCATTGGCCCAACCAATTTTGTCGCTTGGAGTCTATTCAACGAAGTATTTTTTTTGCGTGTGCTTGTATCATGTGTAATTAATCCAGCTTTAAAACGGTACTAGGAAATTGGGTTACGTTGAATTTTTCTTTTTTCTTCAGAATCTTCAAATGATTCGGGATAAAAGGAAATGATAATGGAATCTTGTTTGAATTCATAATATTTATTCGATTATCAGTAAGAATAATATGAATAAAAAACGTATAAAAAAAAGATAATCATAGAAATTTCTTCCGTATGATGTAGCAAAACCGGTCATTCAGCACGGAGAAAAATGCTTGGGTGGGCTTACTAAGATTTTGGTTAGAAATTTTACCAAGAAAAATTTGGTAGGCGCAACCAAGTTATTGATTAGACGTACTAAATACTTGGTTGTCTTACCAAATCCTTGGTTATGTTAACTAATAACTTGGTTATGTTAACCAATTTTTTGGTAATTCTAACCAAGCTTTTTTCTGAGTGAGTGGTGAATCCATACGATATTCTCGAAGCTTATACAGCGTTTTCGACGACAAACTAGTTGGTTGTTACGCCCAATTCGTTGGTTGCGAATCAATTAATTTATTGGTCCTATCAACTGATTTATTGGCCCAATCAACTGATTTATTGTCTCGACCAACTCATCTGTTTCCATAAACAACTAGTTCATTGGCCAAACCAATTTTATCGTTTTGAGTCTATTCAACCAAGTATTTTTTTGCGTGTATTTGTGGTTGTATCATGTGTAATGAATCCAGCTTTAAAACGTTACTAGCAAATTGGGTTACGTTGAATTTTTAAGTTTTTTCTTCAGAATCTTCAAAAGACTCGCGAAAAAAGGAAATTATAACAGAATCTTGTTTGAATTCATGATATTTATTCAACACTAAGTATAATATGATTAAAAAAACGTATAAAAAAAGATAATCGTAGAAATTTCTTCCGCATAATTTAGCAAAACCGGTCATTCACTGGTAGATCCATAGGATATTCTCGAAGCTTAGACAGCGTTTTCGTTGATCCAATCAATGTACTTAGGTACTCGGGTGTAGACGGTCGGGTACCTCACATTTGCACAACCATTGGCCCAGGATACCAGACCTACGAGCTTGCCATCAACAGTCAAAGGACCACCGGAGTCACCCTGGAGAACATCAATTTCATTGATTGAATATCATGATTGCTTTGGGAAATTTTAATTGGAAAAAATAAATAGCCATTAATAAAGAGACTCACGTGGCAAGATCCAGTCTCTTCCACGGGATCATGAGCGCAGACGTGCGTGTCGTGAATAGTGTATCCCATACTGTTGTAAACTTTGGAGCAATAGTCTTGAGCAGCGATCAGGATTTCAGCACGCTGAAGTTTCGTTGGGCTAGCGCCTCCTTGCTATTAAACCAAATGGCGTAAATACGATGTTAGTAATATTTATTTTTTAACAAAAAAAAACCATATCAGTTTTTCTCATTTTCAACATTAGAGAGAATTGTGTATTGCCAGAACCATATTAGTTGTTAAAAAACTAACAATAATTGCATTAACTAATCTTTCATATTCCCAAACTCTTCTTGAACCAATTCTCGAAATATTTAGCTTCAAATATATCATCCAATAAAATAAAATGAATTAATAAAACTAAATTAAAATTGAAGTTCAAGAAAAAGTTGATTGCTATTGAATGGATACTAAGTGTTGATAGAGTAATTTCTTAATTAATCAATACTCACCCAAAGGCGACCCCATCCAGAAACAACGGCAACAGAATCAGCAGGTACTTCCTGGTTACGTTCGGGAAGTGGTACGTACATCAGAGTCTTAGAAATTACAAATGGTTTGTCTACTTTGATGAGAGCAATGTCATTGAACCAAGAGTTCCACGGATTGTATTGCTTGTGGACGATTATTTTAACAGCGAGATGAACTGACTGCGGATCATCCAGACTCACTGAACCGGCGATGACTTGAATGGATGATGCACTAGTGCTGTAAAGAAAATTCATGGAATGATAAAAAATGCGAAAATAATTTTAAAAAATTTGAACAAATAGTTTCTAATAGAACACATACCCTTCAACACAATGAGCCGCAGTAATAACGTAGTTTTTATTGAGTACCGAACCTCCGCAAAAGTGGAAGTTGCTAGCACGACGCTGAAGCGATACCTACAAATAGAGAAGTGGAAATGATACGTTAATACTTGAAGAATATCAATATTAAGAAAAGTCACTAAACTGTTTAATTATCCTTACAAATGCAACAAAAAAAAGAAAGGGTTTTAATATGCTTACTTGGTAAGGAATTTCGCCTTCTTTGGCATCTTCGCCGTTGACGATTTTTCCATCGAGGGCTCTGTGCATAGGAATACCCGCTGCAAAACAGAAAATACGTTTTATTTATCTTACATTGTTTTAATTAGTCGTTTAAGTTATTCATTTAGCTATTTAATTATCATACACTGAGAGAAGAGTTTGTTAACAGTTAACAAATCTTGGTTAAATATGGCGAAATAAACCATTTAGTTATTCTTATTGAATCTCACTTGAGCCAAATAAGATTTGTTAAGGGATCTTTCCAGTGTAACAAAAAAAGATCGATTTAAAATTTTTTTTTTCAATAGTATATACGGTGAAAAACATCCTCTCAAATTTTTAAAGCGAAATTCGAAGTACTTCGCGCGCATACTTTATGGATCTGGCATCGCCGATTAGTCTTAAGTACACAATTTAGGTATATGAAATTTCTACACTCGAAACTTTAAACGCGTTTTTCTCGAAACGACATTTTTCAAAACGGTGGACATTCTCCAGGGAACAGTTTTCAAGCGATCGTTTTCAAATTTTCGGAGAACATTCTTCACGCTATTCTCTATCGTGCTATGAAAGCTTTTTTTTAAATTTTCCCATTTTTTTAAAAGAATAGCTGTCGAAAAAACGGCTAAATTCGGTACTTTTTGTTCAAACCGCCGCCATTTTGTCAATTTTGATTTTAAAAAAAGCCTCCATAGCGCGATAGTCAATCGCATACTAATTTTATCTGAAAAAAAAAACCCAAAGGATTATTATCCTTTGGGTATTTTTTTTTCGGATCAAATTTGCGACCCCTAGGATGTCCACCATGAGGCTATCTTTTTTATCCACATTATTTTAAACAATTAAAAAAAAATTTAAGCTATAAAAATCGTCTTATAAAAAATCATTTTCTGTCATTCATGATTACCTTAATATGTCATAAAAATTTCAGATTCATCGGCGTATGGTAACCGTCCGAAAAAAAATCGTGAAAATAGGCTATTTTTCGGGACGTCACACTGGAAACTATTAACTATTAACAAATGTCAGCGAGCTTCATTTGCGACAAGCAAATGTTATTTAGCTCAAGTGAGATTCAATAAGAATAATTAAATGGTTCATTTCGCCATATTTAACCAAGATTTGTTAACTGTCAACAAATGTTAACACACTTTTCTCTCAGTGTAACAGCAAAATGCTCAGAAATAAATTATTATGCGTACGATAGTAATTATGCTAAAATTTATATGATTTTTTTTAAAATGGATTCAACGTTCATATACAATAATAGAATATAATTAAATGTGATTCTACACAAAATTTTTACCGGTTATTACACAATCGACGAATATTTAGGACAACATGAATAATTGTTTACCTTGCGAGAATGCCACGAGGGCTAGGAATACCAAAGCTGACTTCATTGTTGCTGAATCCTGATCCGCCTGCTACTGCGACTACGATATTGCAGCTCGCAGTTTATATACTCAGCTTCTTCAAGATTCAATCAATTATTGTAATCCCATGAGCTCAAAAAAATTATGTGATTAGATATATCCGCAAGATAAAAATATCGTCCACGATGTCAATCTTATTCCGATTCACTGATTGATATCAACAAGCGACGTTTTTTCTTCACTAATCCCAACTGAATTCTCTATGAGATTATTAATCTCTCAAAAAATGACGAAATCAAAGTGCATAATTCCGGATTGATAAACTTTTATTTCGTCAAATTCCCATGTGGCAATTAATACCCACATGGGAATTTGTTACGGCCATAACAAATGTTTTATTTAGAGTGCATCTTCATTCAGCAATAAAAGGGAGAAAAAGAAATTGTTGAGTTTTTCCGGTTTCGAAATTTACACTTTAATTCTTCGGTCTGTATAACTCGGGTCTAATCATTGATTGATAATGACGTGCTTAATAAGATATGCGATTGACCAAAAATACACGATATCTTCCGCAATCCCGTAACTTTATCCGTTACGTTTTTTGCTACGCGTCATTTTTTTTCTCTGGAGAGTGAATTGCAGAATCATGATCTGGTTTACCTGATATATCGCAATTATTCAACTCAAAACGACGAGATTAGGCGCTACAAACATGTACGGATGTGTAGGTCGATCGATTTATTCGACGATAAGAAATGCTGATAATTTCCGTCACTGATTTTATTTTGTCTCGCTGCCTTTGTATACAAACTGGAGCATTATCATAATATTTAACGTGACAAATGTTTTTGTTGTGCATTTATTTATATTGTTTACATTTATTTTTATAGATATTCTTTCTCCATAATCGTTATTCGATGAAGACTCAACGATAAAAAAAAGGTGTATAATTTTTTTTTTTTAATTTTAGTGCTGACTTAATTTCAATTATTAAATTTTTTTAAAAATGAACTTAAATGATAACGATACTCTTTGTCGCAACACATAGGTTTTGACATGGGTCTTCCAACCTTTGGCACCACTTGATCGTAGATTTGGCATTGAAATTTCGCATGCGTTGTTCGCTGCGTGGACTATAGCGAGAATGTCTACACTCAGGTTAGTTTGCCCAGTCTTGAAATATTTCTCAGACTAAAGTTCTGTTCTAATATGTATAAAACGCATTAAAAATATTGAAAATGTATTAACATTTGTCGCGTATGTATGTATGTATGTCAATAATCGTGGTTTTTTTTTGTATGTTAATTTTTTTTTGAGACCACAAAAAACTTTCTTTTTGTATTATATTTGGCCAGACTACCATATATAAATCACTGTCTGAAGAGGGTCCACACCCAGGACCGAAACGTAACAATTGGGGGAAAAAAAATTGTTTATGTAATACATGCATGAGAAATGCTACTTCTCGTGGCTGCCACGAGCTGCTTAAACTGCGTTTTATAGCCAAGGATACGATAAAAATGTCGCGCATGCGCAAATCGGCTCAATTTTACTTCTCGCACTAGTGCTTTATTCTCGCACGCACTTCTCGCACGCAGTTCATGCACGCTCCGCTCGGGCGCCCCACGCTCGATCGGAGACCGTCGTGAGACTAGCGTACCTAACCCGAAAACCGTAATGATGTTCAGGTTCTACTAGGCGTTCGATACGACTACTGTCACCGTGATTTTACTTGTTTTGTGTTTTTATTTGTGTTTTAACTGCGATATTGACGTATCAATCTTGCGCTGTAATTGCAATCGCAGAATGTGCAACATTCTCGAAGTTCCAAGTTTAGACTGCTAAGAAATAAATGTGTTCAACTGATGACAGTATTAAAAGATAAAATATTCTCTGTCATCAAATAAATACTTTCATGTGTTTTTATTGCACTGGTGGTTTTTTAATTTAATATTCGACCCATTTTTCAATATTTTGTGGGTTTTAGGTAACTGAAACATTAAAAGATTATATTTCTTCCTACCCCCCCCCCGGGGCTGCGCCCCTGGACCCCGCCCGCCCATACGCCCACCCCTCCCTTCGACGCCACTCGAAGTGCATTTCTCATACAGTCTTTACATAAAACTGTATGCGATACGCGTGCGGGACAGCGACCATCATACGACGGTTGTGAAGTTGGCCGCACTCGTACCACAGGCAGCATGAGCCAAAGGCGAGTGCTGCCTGTGGTACACGGAAAGAAAGGCTTGATTGAAACAACCAAGTGCTATGGTTATATATGCGCCAGCCGATTAATTGGTTCGATCAACCAAGTAATTTGTTAGGTTACCAATTTCTTGGTTCGACTAACCAAGTCACTTGGTAAGCTAACCAAGTCACTTGGTAAGCTAACCAAGTCACTTGGTTAGACCAACCAAAAAATTGGTAAGCCAACCAAGTGACTTGGTTAGACCAACCAAGAAATTGGTAGCCTAACAAATTACTTGGTTGGTCTAACCAATTTAATCGTCTGGCGCATATATAACCATAGCACTTGGCTGTTCCAACCAAGCCTTTTTTTCCGTGTACTCGTGCGGCTCGTGCGCCCAACTTCACAACCTGCGTATAATGGTCGCTACCTCGCACTTGTATCGCAATATAATATTAATTTGCTCCTCTCGCTCCTGCTGAAAACTGGGAGTTGGCCGATCGTAGCCGCTAACACACATATATCTTGCCAAGAACTTGCAGCACATTGCACGCTGCTGACTACACTGTCAATACATTTTATTTTTAAATATTGATCGATATCACCCCGAACAACCAAGTCTCGCACTTTCGCAAGGTTTGTGATGCGCATTAATTAAAATTGATCTAATACCGCTAAAAGGGTTACAACTTTTTAAAATAATGCACTGAGAGAAAAACATATCGTTGATTTAACGATTTCAAATGATAAAACGAATGTAGGAAGACTTGCAATGTTTTATTGTTGAAGCGATGATAATATGGTTCAATAAACGATACTTGCAAGGTTATTGGAAACAAACGTTGAAATCGTATATGCAACGAAACGGTATATTTGAAACTATTAGAATAGCTTTTTAAACTATTATCATTCTGATGATTGCTACTATTATATTTGCTATAACCATAAAATAAAGACGTTCCTCCTGGGAATTATATTAATGGTTCATTCAACTATTTTCTTATATTTGCTATGACCATAAAATATAGATGTACCTCCTGGGAATTATAGTTTATAGTTAGATTATCGTCGGTCTGGCTATTTTTTTTGTTGAAATTACCAGATTTTTCTCAGTGTGGTGTAGTTACTGCTGCACGGAGAGAAATAATTAGTTGCCTTAAACCTTTGCGTCACAGTGAATCACTAAGTGAACCATCTGTTTTCGCTTAGATTTAAATCTTTTAAGCTAATTTCTGACAATAATTAATGAGTTTTTTTAATGTCGGAAACGAAAAATTTATGATTCAAAGGCCTAAGCAGCTCATATAGCAAAATACGCTTAAACCGACTAAGTTGGCTGGATTAACCAATTTCTTCGTTGTGAGGGCCAATTTATTGGTTGCCAATCCATTAATTTATTGGCCCAACCAACTGATATATTGGCTTCACCAACTCATCTGTTCCCGTAAACAACTAGTTCACTGGCTCAACCAATTTTATCGCTTGGAGTCTATTCAACCAAGTATTTTTTTTGCGTGCACTTGTGGTTGTATCATGTGTAATGAATCCAGCTTTAAAACGCTACTAGCAAATTGGGTTACGTTGAATTTTTTATTTTTTTCTTCAGAATTTTCAAAAGACTCGGGAAAAAAGTGATAATAGAAATGATAATGGAATCTTGTTTGAATTCATAATATTTATTCGATAATGTAGAAATTTCTTCCGCATGATGTAACAAAACCGATGATTCAGTGGTGGATCCATAGGATATTCTCGAAGCTTAGACAGCGTTTTCGTTGATCCAATCAATGTATTTAGGTACTCGGGTGTAGACGGTCGGGTACTTCACATTTCCACAACCATAGGCCCAGGATACCAGACCTACGAGCTTGCCATCGACAGTCAAAGGACCACCGGAGTCACCCTGGCGAACATCAATTTCATTGATTGTAAATCATGATTGCTTTGGGAAATTTTAATTGGAAGAAATACATAGCCATTAATCAAGAGACTCACGTGGCAAGATCCGGTCTCTACCACGGGATCATGAGCGCAGACGTTCGTGTCGTGAACAGTGTATCCCATACTGGTGTAAACTTCGGAGCAATAGTCTTGAGCAGCGATCAGGACTTCAGTACGTTGAAGTTTCGTCGGGCTAGCGCCTCCTTGCTATTAAACCAAATGGCGTAAATACGATGTTAGTAATATTTATTTTTTAACAAAAAAAACCATATCAGTTTTTCTCATTTTCAACATTAGAGAGAATTGTGTATTGCCAGAACCATATTAGTTGTTAAAAACTAACAATAATTGCATTAACTAATCTTTCATATTCCTAAACTCTTCTTGAACCAATTCTCGAAATATTTAGCTTCAAATATATGATCCAATAAAATAAAATAAATTAATAAAACTAAATGAAAATTGAAGTTCAAGAAAAAGTTGATTGGTATTGAATGGATACTAAGTGTTGATAGAGTACTTTTTTAATTAATCAAAACTCACCCAAAGGCTTCCCCATCCAGAAAGAACGGCAATAGAATCAGCAGGTACTTCCTGGTTACGTTCGGGAAGTGGTACGTACATCAGAGTCTTAGAAACTACAAATGGTTTGTCTACTTTGATGAGAGCAATGTCATTGAACCAAGAGTTCGCCAGACTGTATTGCTTGTGGACGATTTTTTTAACAGCGAAGTGAACTGACTTCGGATCATCCAGACTCACTGAACCGGCGATGACTTGAATGGATGATGCACTAGTGCTGTAAAAAAATGCATGAAATGATAAAAAATGCGAAAATAATTTAAAAAATTTTGAACATATAGTTTCTAATAGAACACATACCCTTGAAGACAATGAGCCGCAGTAATAACGTAGTTTTGATTGAGTACCGAACCTCCGCAAAAGTGGACGTTGCCACCACGAAGCTGAAGCGATACCTACAAATAGAGAAGTGGAAATGATACGTTAATACTTGAAGAATATCAATATTAAGAAAAGTCAAAAAACTGTTTAATTATCCTTACAAATGCAAAAAAAATAAAGGATTTTAATATGCTTACTTGGTAAGGAATTTCGCCTTCTTTGGCATCTTCGCCGTTGACGATTCTTCCATCGAGGTCTCTGTGCACAGGAACACCCGCTGCAAAACAGAAAATACGTTTTATTTATCTTACATCCCAATAACCCTCTGTGTAACCCACGAAACACTTTTCTTTACGAAGCTACTGGCATTACACCGATTATACTAAGAACCCGGTACCTACCCAGGCGATTCGCTATTAGTCAAGTAAACAATATTGAACCACTTTGTTGCCAACCTGCACTAAATATTACACGGAAAGCTGAACACCCGAGTCATACCACATATCAACAACTGTTAAAACTAAGAAACGAAATAGATTAATCAATTGCAAGGTTATTTCATTGTATGATTTTATTTATTAACTTAGTATTCATATAAAACAGACCGAGATTGATGTTAAAAAAAAAACCAAGGCTGAAGGACTTCGGTCGATGGCCAATTGGCATCACTAATTCTTACTGTCATTGTCCATGCAAATTGTTGTAATTCTCATTGTGCGTATGCCAATAAATACATTTTACTACTACTTATCTTACATTGTTTTAATTAGTCGTTTAAGTTATTCATTTCGCTATTTAATTATCATACACTGAGAGAAGAGTTTGTTAACAGTTAACAAATCTTGGTTAAATATGGCAAAATCAACCATTTAGCTATTCTTATTGAATCTCACTTGAGCCAAATAAGATTTGTTAAGGGATCTTTCCAGTGTGAAAAAAACGATTTTTTTTGTTTTATCCATTAGTATATACGGTGAAAAACATCCTCTCAAATTTTTAAAGCGAAATTCGAAGTAATTCGCTCGCATTATTTATGGACTTGGCATCGCCGATTAGTCGTAAGGACACAATTTAGGTATATGAAATTTCTACACTCGAAACTTTAAACTCGTTTTTCTCGAAACGAAATTTTTCAAAACGGTGGACATTCTCCAGGGAACAGTTTACAAGCGATCGTTTTCAAATTTTAGGAGTACATTCTTCACGCTGATCTCTATCGTGCTATGGAAGCTTTTTTTTTTTTTTAAATCTTGCCATTTTTTAAAAAGAAAAACTGTCGAAAAAAAACGGCTAATTTCGGTACTTCTTGTTCAAACCGCCGCCATTTTGTCAATTCTGATTTTAAAAAAGCCTCCATAGGGCGATAGCCAATCGCATACTAATTAATAATCCTTTGGATTTTTTTTTTCAGATCAAATTTGCGACCCCTAGGATGTCCACCATGTGGCTATCTTTTTTATCAACATTATTTTTAACAATTGAAAAAAAAAATTTAAACAATAAAAATCATCTTATAAAAAATCATTTTCTGTCATTCATGATTACCTTAATATGTCATAAAAATTTCAGATTGATCGGCGTATGGTAACCGTCCGAAAAAAAATCGTGATAATAGGCTATTTTTCGGGACGTCACACTGGAAACTATTAACTATTAACAAATGTGAGCGAGCTTCATTTGCGACAAACAAATGTTATTTAGCTCAAGTGAGATTCAATAAGAATAATTAAATGGTTCATTTCGCCATATTTAACCAAGATTTGTTAACTGTCAACAAATGTTAACAAACTTTTCTCTCAGTGTAACAGCAAAATGCTCAGAAATAAATTATTATGCGTACGATAGTAATTATGCTAAAATTTATATGAATTTTGTTTAGATGGATTCAAAGTTCATATACAATAATAGAATATAATTAAATGTGATTCTACACAAAATTTTTACCGGTTATTACACAATCGTCGAATATTTAGGACAACATGAATAATTGTTTACCTTGCGAGAATGCCACGAGGGCTAGGAATACCAAAGCTGACTTCATTGTTGCTGAATCCTGATCCGCCTACTACTGTAACTACGATATTGCAGCTCGCAGTTTATATACTCAGCTTCTTCAAGATTCAATCAATTATTGTAAGCCCATGAACTCAAAAAAATTACGTGATTAGATATATCCGCAAGATAAAAATATTGTCCACGATGTCCATCTTATTCAGATTCTTCACTACTAACCCCAACTGAATTCTCTATGAGATTATTAATCTCTCAAAAAATGACGAAATCAAAGTTTATCGATCCGGAATTATAAACTTTTATTTCGTCAAATTCCCATGTGGCAATTAATACCCTCATGGGAATTTGTTACGGCCGTAACAAATGAAGGAAAATTAATTCGGAGAATAATCATAAGATATTCGTAGAATATTTAGAGTGCATCTTCATTCAGCAATAGAAGGGAGAAAAAGAAATTGTTGAGTTTTTCCGGTTTCGAAATTTACACTTTAATTCTTCGGTCTGTATAACTCGAGTCTAATCATTGATTGATAATGACGTGCTTAATAAGATATGCGATTGACCAAAAATACACGATATCTTCCGCAATCACGCAACTTTATCCGTCAAGTTTTTTGCTAAGCGTCATTTTTTAGCGGTCTGGAGAGTGAATGCGGAATCATGATCTGATTTACCTGATATATCGCAATTATTCAACTCAAAACGACGAGATTAGGCGCTACAAACATGTACGGATGTGTAGGTCGATCGATTTATCCGACGATAAAAAATGCTGATAACTTCCGTCACTGATTTTATTTTGTCTGGCTGCCTTTGTATACAAACTGAAGCATTATCATAATATTTAACGTGGCAGATGTTTTTGTCGCGCATTTATTTATATTGTTTACATTTATTTTTATAGACATTCTTTCTCCATAATCGTTATTCGATGATGATTCAACGATAAAAAAAAGGTGTATAATTTTTTTTTTTTTTTTTTTGTGCTGACTAAATTTTAATTATTGAAATTTTTTTTTTAAATGAACTTAAATGATAACGATACTTTTTATCGCAACACATAGGTTTTAACATGGGTCTTCCAACCTTTGGCACCACTTGATCGTAAATTTGGCATTGAAATTTCGCATGCGTTGTTCGCTGCGTGGACTATAGCGAGAATGTCTTCACTCAGGTTCGTTTGCCCAGTCTTGAAATATTTCTCAGACTAAAGTTCTGTTCTAATAGGTCTAAAACACATTAAAATTATTGAAAATGTATTAACACTTGTCGCGTATGTATGTATGTATGTCAATAATCGTGGTTTTTTTTGTATGTTAATTTTTTTTTTTTGAGACCACAAAAAACTTTCTTTTTGTATTATATTTGGCCAGACTACCATATAAAAAACACTCTCTGACGAGGGTCCAGACCGAGGACCGAAACGTAACAGTTGGGGAAAATTTTTTTTTATGTAATACATGCATGAGAAATGCTACTTCTCGTGGCTGCCACGAGTTGCTTAAACTGCATTTTATAGCCAAGGATACGATAAAAATGTCGCGCATGCGCAAATCGGTCCAATTTTACTTCTCGCATTAGTGCTTTATTCTCGCACGCATTTCTCGCATTACTGCTCTCTTCTCGCACGCAGTTCATGCACGCTCCGCTCGGGCGCCCCACGCTCGATCGGAGACCGTCGTGAGACTAGCGTACATAACCCGAAAACCGTAGTGATGTTCAGGCTCTACTAGGCGTTCGATACGACTACTGTCACCGTGATTTTACTTGTTTTGTATTTTTCTTTGTGTTTTAACTGCGACATTGACGTACTAATCTTGCGCTGTAATTGCAATCGCAGAATGTGCAACATTCTCGAAGTTCCTCGTTTAGACTGCTAAGAAATAAATGTGTTCAACTGATGACAGTATTAAAAGATAAAATATTCTGTGTCATCAAATAAATACTTTCATGTGTTTTTATTGCACTGGTGGTTTTTTAATTTAATATTCGACCCATTTTTCAATATTTTGTGGGTTTTAGGTAACTGAAACATTAAAAGATTATATTTCTTCCTACCCCCCACCGGGGCTTCGCCCCTGGACCCCGCCCGCCCATACGCCCACCCCTCCCTTCGACGCCACTCGAAGTGCATTTCTCATACAGTTTTTACATAAAACAGTATGCGATACGCGTTCGGGACAGCGACCATCATACGACGGTTGTGAAGTTGGCCGCACTCGCCGCACTCGTACCACAGGCAGCACTCGCCTTCGGCTCATGCTGCTGTGGTACACGGAAAGAAAGGCTTGGTTGAAAAACCAAGTGCTATGGTTATATATGCGCCAGCCGATTAATTGGTTCGATCAACCAAGTAATTTGTTAGGCTACCAATTTCTTGGTTGGACTTACCAAGTCACTTGGTAAGCTAACCAAGTCACTTGGTTAGACCAACCAAGAAATTGGTAAGCCAACCAAGTGACTTGGTTAGACCAACCAAGAAATTGGTAGCCTAACAAATTACTTGGTTGGTCTAACCAATTTAACCGTCTGGCGCATATATGACCATAGCACTTGGCTGTTCCAACCAAGCCTTTTTTCCCGTGTACTCGTGCGGCTCGTGCGACCAACTTCACAACCTGCGTATAATGGTCGCTACCTCGCACTTGTATCGCAATATACTATTAATTTGCTCCTCTCGCTCCTGCTGAAAACTGGGAGTTGGCCGATCGTAGCCGCTAACACACATATATCTTGCCAAGAACTTGCAGCACATTGCACGCTGCTGACTACACTGTCAATACATTTTATTTTTAAATGTTGATCGATATCACGCCGAACAACCAAGTCTCGCACTTTCGCAAGGTTTGTGATGCGCATTAATTAAAATTGATCTAATAACGCTAAAAGGGTTACAACTTTTTAAAATAATGCACTGAGAGAAAAACGTATCGTTGATTTAACGATTTCAAATGATAAAACGAATGTAGGAAGACTTGCAATGTTTTATGGTTGAAGCGATGATAATATGGTTCAATAAACGATACTTGCAAGGTTATTGGAAACAAACGTTGAAATCGTATATGCAACGAAACGGTATATTTGAAACTATTAGAGTAGTTTTTTTAACTATTATCATTCTGATGATTGCTACTATTATATTTGCTATAACCATAAAATAAAGACGTTCTTCCTGGGAATTATATTTGGTTCATTCAACTATTTTCTTATATTTGCTATGACCATAAAATATAGATGTAGCTCCTGGGAATTATAGTTTATAGTTAGATTATCGTCGGTCTGGCTATTTATTTATTTATTTATTTATTATTTATTATTTATTTAAATTACCAGATTTTTCTCTCAGTGTGGTGTAGCTACTGCTGCACGGAGAGAAATAATTAGTTGCCTTAACCCTTTGCGTCACAGTGAATCACTAAGTGAACCATCTGTTTTCGCTTAGATTTAAATCTTTTAAGCTAATTTCTGACAATAATTAATGAGTTTTTTTATGTCGGATACGAAAAATGTATGATTCAAAGGCCTAAGCAGCTCATATAGCAAAATACGCTTAAAGCGACTAAGTTGGCTGGATTAACCAATTTCTTCGTTGTGAGGGCCAATTTATTGGTTGCCAATCCATTAATTTATTGGCCCAACCAACTGATATATTGGCTTGACCAACTCATCTGTTCCCGTAAACAACTAGTTCATTGGCTCAACCAATTTTATCGCTTGGAGTCTATTCAACCAAGTTTTTTTTTGCGTGCACTTGTGGTTGTATCACGTGTAATGAATCCAGTTTTAAAACGCTACTAGCAAATTGGGTTACGTTGAATTTTTTATTTTTTTCTTTAGAATCTTCAAAAGACTCGCGAAAAAAGTGATAATAGAAATGATAATGGAATCTTGTTCGAATTCATAATATTTATTCGATAATGAGTAAGTATAATATGTATAAAAAACGTATAAAAAAAGATAATCGTAGAAATTTCTTCTGCATGATGTAACAAAACCGATCATTCAGTGGTGGATCCGTAGGATATTCTCGAAGCTTAGACAGCGTTTTCGTTGATCCAATCAATGTACTTAGGTACTCGGGTGTAGACGGTCGGGTACCTCACATTTGCACAACCATTGGCCCAGGATACCAGACCTACGAGCTTGCCATCGACAGTCAAAGGACCACCGGAGTCACCCTGGCGAACATTAATTTCATTGATTGTAAATCATGATTGCTTTGGGAAATTTTAATTGGAAGAAATAAATAGCCATTAATCAAGAGACTCACGTGGCAAGATCCGGTCTCTTCCACGGGATCATGAGCGCAGACGTGCGTGTCGTGAATAGTGTATCCCATACTGGTGTAAACTTCGGAGCAATAGTCTTGAGCAGCGATCAGGATTTCAGCACGCTGAAGTTTCGTCGGGCTAGCGCCTCCTTGCTATTAAACCAAATGGCGTAAATACGATGTTAGTAATATTTATTTTTTAACAAAAAAAACCATATCAGTTTTTCTCATTTTCAACATTAGAGAGAATTGTGTATTGCCAGAACCATATTAGTTGTTAAAAAACTAACAATAATTGCATTAACTAATCTTTCATATTCCTAAACTCTTCTTGTACCAATTCTCGAAATATTTAGCTTCAAATATATGATCCAACAAAACAAAATAAATTAATAAAACTAAATGAAAATTGAAGTTCAAGAAAAAGATGATTGGTATTGAATGGATACTAAGTGTTGATAGAGTACTTTTTTAATTAATCAAAACTCACCCAAAGATTTCCCCATCCAGAAACAACGGCAATAGAATCAGCAGGTACTTCCTGGTTACGTTCGGGAAGTGGTACGTACATCAGAGTCTTAGAAACTACAAATGGTTTGTCTACTTTGATGAGAGCAATGTCATTGAACCAAGAGTTCGACGGACTGTATTGCTTGTGGACGATTATTTTAACAGCGAGGTGAACTGACTTCGGATCATCCAGACTCACTGAACCGGCAATGACTTTAATGGATGATGCACTAGTGCTGTAAAAAAATGCATGAAATGATAAAAAATGCGAAAATAATTAAAAAATTTTTGAACATATAGTTTCTAATAGAACACATACCCTTGAACACAATGAGCCGCAGTAATAACGTAGTTTTTATTGAGTACCGAACCTCCGCAAAAGTGGAAGTTGCTAGCACGACGCTGAAGGGATACCTACAAATAGAGAAGTGGAAATAATACGTTAATACTTGAAGAATATCAATATTAAGAAAAGTCACTAAACTGTTTAATTATCCTTACAAATGCAACAAAAAAAAGAAAGGATTTTAATATGCTTACTTGGTAAGGAATTTCGCCTTCTTTGGCATCTTCGCCGTTCACGATTCTTCCATCGAGGTCTCTGTGCATAGGAACACCCGCTGCAAAACAGAAAATACGTTTTATTTATCTTACATTGTTTTAATTAGTCGTTTAAGTTATTCATTTAGCTATTTAATTATATACTGAGAGAATAGTTTGTTAATATTTAACAAATCTTGGTTAAATATCTCACTTGCGCCAAATAAGATTTGTTAAGGGATGTTTCCAGTGTGAAAAAAAATCGATTTTTTGTTGTTGTTTTATCCACTAGGATATACGATGAAAAACATCCTTTCAAATTTTTAAAGCGAAATTCGAAGTAATTCGCTCGCATACTTTATGGACCTGACATCACCGATTCGTCGTAAGTACACAATTTAGGTATATGCAATTTCTACACTCGAAACTTTAAACGCGTTTTTCTCGAAACGACATTTTTCAAAACGGTGGACATTCTCCAAAGAACAGTTTTCAAGCGATAGTTTTCAAATTTTAGGAGAACATTCTTCGCGCTACTCTTTAACGTCCTATGAAAGCTTTTTTTTTTAATCTTCCTATTTTTTTAAAAGAAAAGCTGTCGAAAAAACGGCTAAATTCGGTACTTTTTGTTCAAACCGCCGCCATGTTGTCAATTTTGATTTTAAAAAAAGCTTCCATAGCGCGATAGTCAATCGCATACTAATTAATAATCCTTTGGGTTTTTTTTTCCAGATCAAATTTGCGACCCCTAGGTTGTCCACCATGAGGCTATCTTTTTTATCAACATTATTTTAAACAATTTAAAAAAAAAATTTAAGCAATAAAAATCGTCTTATAAAAAATCATTTTCTGTCATTCATGATTACCTTAATATGTCATAAAAATTTCAGATTGATCGGCGTATGGTAACCGTCCGAAAAAAAATCGTGAACATAGGCTATTTTTCGGGACGTCACACTGGAAACTATTAACTATTAACAAATGTCAGAGAGCTTCATTTGCGACAACCAAATGTTATTTAGCTCAAGTGAGATTCAATAAGAATAATTAAATGGTTCATTTCGCCGTTATTACATATTTAACCAAGATTTGTTAACTGTCAACAAATGTTAACAAACTTTTCTCTCAGTGTAAGAGCAAAATGCTCAGAAATAAATTATTATGCGTACGATAGTAATTATGCTAAAATTTATATGAATTTTTTTAAAATGGATTCAACGTTCATATACAATAATAGAATATAATTAAATGTGATTCTACACAAAATTTTTACCGGTTATTACACAATCGACGAATATTTAGGACAACATGAATAATTGTTTACCTTGCGAGAATGCCACGAGGGCTAGGAATACCAAAGCTGACTTCATTGTTGCTGAATCCTGATCCGCCTGCTACTGTGACTACGATATTGCAGCTCGCAGTTTATATAGTCAGCTTCTTGAAGATTCAATCAATTGTTGTAATCCCATGAGCTCAAAAAAATTACGTGATTAGATATATCCGCAAGATAAAAATATCGTCCACGATGTCAATCTTATTCCGATTCACTGATTGATATCAACAAGCGACGTTTTTTCTTCACTAATCCCAACTGAATTCTCTATGAGATTATTAATCTCTCAAAAAATGACTAAATCAAAGTTTATAATTCCGGATTGATAAACTTTTATTTCGTCAAATTCCCATGTGGCAATTAATACCCACATGGGAATTTGTTACGGCCGTAACAAATGAGGGAAAATTAATTCGGAGAATAATCATAAGATATTCGGAGAATATTTAGAGTGCATCTTCATTCAGCAATAAAAGGGAGAAAAAGAAATTGTTGAGGTTTTCCGGTTTCGAAATTTACACTTTAATTCTTCGGTCTGTATAACTCGAGTCTAATCATTGATTGATAATGACGTGCTTAATAAGATATACGATTGACCAAAAATACCCGATATTTTCCGCAATCCCGCAACTTTTTTTTGCGGTCTGGAGAGTGAATTGCAGAATCATGATCTGGTTTACCTGATATATCGCAATTATTCAACTCAAAACGACGAGATTAGGCGCTACAAACATGTACGGATGTGTAGGTCGATCGATTTATCCGACGATAAGAAATGTTGATAATTTCCGTCACTGATTTTATTTTATCTGGCTGCCTTTGTATACAAACTGGAGAATTTTCATAATATTTAACGTGGCAGATGTTTTTGTTGTGCATTTATTTATATTGTTTACATTTATTTTTATAGATACTCTTTCTCCATAATCGTTATTCGATGAAGACTCAACGATAAAAAAAGGTGTATAGTTTTTTTTTTAATTTTAGTGCTGACTTAATTTTGATTAGTACAAATTTTTTTTAAATGAACTTAAATGATAACGATACTCTTTATCGCAACACATACGTTTTGACATGGGTCTTCCAACCTTTGGCACCACTTGATCGTAAATTTGGCATTCAAATTTCGCATGCGTTGTTCGCTGCGTGGACTATCGCGAGAATGTCTACACTCAGGTTAGTTTGCCCCGTCTTGAAATATTTCTCAGACTAAAGTAACGAGAAATAATTAGTTGCCTTAACCCTTTGCGTCACAGTGAATCACTAAGTGAACTATCTGTTTTCGCTTAGATTTAAATCTTTTAAGCTAATTTCTGACAATAATTAATGAGTTTTTTTATGTCTGAAACGAAAAATGTATGATTCAAAGGCCTAAGCAGCTCATATAGCAAAATACGCTTAAAGCGACTAAGTTGGCTGGATTAACCAATTTCTTCGTTGTGATGGCCAATTTATTGGTTGCCAATCCATTAATTTATTGGCCCAACCAACTGATATATTGGCTTGACCAACTAATCTGTTCCCGTAAACAACTAGTTCATTGGCTCAACCAATTTTATCGCTTGGAGTCTATTCAACCAAGTATTTTTTTGCGTGTACTTGTGGTTGTATCATGTGTAATGAATCCAGCTTTTAAACGCTACTAGCAAATTGGGTTACGTTGAATTTTTTATTTTTTTCTTCAGAATCTTCAAAAGACTCGCGAAAAAAGTGATAATAGAAATGATAATGGAATCTTGTTTGAATTCATAATATTTATTCGATAATGAGTAAGTATAATATGAATGAAAATCGTATGAAAAAAAGATAATCGTAGAAATTTCTTCCGCATGATGTAACAAAACCGATGATTCAATGGTGGATCCATAAGATATTCTCGAAGCTTAGACAGCGTTTTCGTTGATCCAATCAATGTACTTAGGTACTCGGGTGTAGACGGTCGGGAACCTCACATTTGCACAACCAATGGCCCAGGATACCAGACCTACGAGCTTGCCATCGACAGTCAAAGGACCACCGGAGTCATACTGGAGAACATCAATTTCATTGATTGAATATCATGATTGCTTTGGGAAATTTTAATTGGAAAAAATAAATAGCCATTAATCAAGAGACTCACGTGGCAAGATCCGGTCTCTTCCACGGGATCATGAGCGCAGACGTTCGTGTCGTGAACAGTGTATCCCATACTGGTGTAAACTTCGGAGCAATAGTCTTGAGCAGCGATCAGGATTTCAGCACGCTGAAGTTTCGTCGGGCTATCGCCTCCTTGCTGTTAAACCAAATGGCGTAAATACGATGTTAGTAATATTTATTTTTTAACAAAAAAAACCATATCAGTTTTTCTCATTTTCAACATTAGAGAGAATTGTGTATTGCCAGAACCATATTAGTTGTTAAAAAACTAACAATAATTGCATTATCTAATCTTTCATATTCCTAAACTCTTCTTGTACCAATTCTCGAAATATTTAGCTTCAAATATATGATCCAACAAAATAAAATAAATTAATAAAACTAAATGAAAATTGAAGTTCAAGAAAAAGTTGATTGGTATTGAATGGATACTAAGTGTTGATAGAGTACTTTTTTAATTAATCAAAACTCACCCAAAGATTTCCCCATCCAGAAACAACGGCAATAGAATCAGCAGGTACTTCCTGGTTACGTTCGGGAAGTGGTACGTACATCAGAGTCTTAGAAACTACAAATGGTTTGTCTACTTTGATGAGAGCAATGTCATTGAACCAGGAGTTGTACGGACTATATTGCTTGTGGACGATTATTTTAACAGCGAGGTGAACTGACTTCGGATCATCCAGACTCACTGAACCGGCGATGACTTGAATGGATGATGCACTAGTGCTGTACAAAAATGCATGAAATGATAAAAAATGCGAAAATAATTAAAAAATTTTTGAACATATAGTTTCTAATATAACACATACCCTTGAAGACAATGAGCCGCAGTAATAACGTAGTTTTTATTGAGTACCGAACCTCCGCAAAAGTGGAAGTTGTTGCCACGAAGCTGAAGCGATACCTACAAATAGAGAAGTGGAAATAATACGTTAATACTTGAAGAATATCAGTATTAAGAAAAGTCAAAAAACTGTTTAATTATCCTTACAAATGCAAAAAAATAAAGGATTTTAATATGCTTACTTGGTAAGGAATTTCGCCTTCTTTGGCATCTTCGCCGTTGACGATTCTTCCATCGAGGTCTCTGTGCATAGGAACACCCGCTGCAAAACAGAAAATACGTTTTATTTATCTTTCATTGTTTTAATTAGTCGTTTAAGTTATTCATTTACCTATTTAATTATCATACACTGAGAGAAGAGTTTGTTAACAGTTAACAAATCTTGGTTAAATATGACGAATTCAACCATTTAGTTATTCTTATTGAATCTCACTTGAGCCAAATAAGATTTGTTAAGTGATCTTTCCGGTGTGAAAAAAAATCGATTTATTTTTGTTTTGTGCATTAGTATATGGGCTTTTCTACAGAACCTTCGACTTTTGTGAACTCGATTATTACTTAACGCTTATCAGTTCACCAGTCGGTGGGGTATGTCTATTCAACTTATAAGTGATGCCAATGATCTCGGGCATCATTTTATACCGCTCTGCAACATCCCTTTTAACACCACCATGCAGTTAAAGACGTATATTGTCCCCTCCAGCACAGGTATATCAAAATACCCCTTCTAATATTACACGTAGATGGAGAAGTAGCAACAGCAAAATAATTGTTCATCGACAATGAAATATTTAAACGACCACATTTTTAGAAAGACAAGGCTGAAGGACTCCGGTCGATGGCCTATTGGCAATGCGTTTGCCGTTAGGAACACAGGCATTAATTGGTTAAAAAGAAAAATGTATCGCAAGGAAGAAAAAAAACTGTAAGGCGTATTGTTAATAAAACTCTTTTACTACTACTACTAATTGTTCATCGATTTTTATATCGTAGAGAAGCACACACAATCTATTCTGCACTTGGGGATATCCGTGCGACGAGGTAACCATATCGTAATCCTCTTTGAGTCGTAGAATAGCTATGTGTGTCACATCCACCCTATTGCATGTCCAGTGAATTATTTGATTGGCACAGCGTTTATTAGGAAAATTTCCGTAAAGCATACCTCAATTAAGCTTTCAAGAACATGTGCTACTTGTAAAATTGAAGATCCGAATGATTTTTGATGGGGTTAATCTCGTGGAAATCGAAAAAAAGTTACGCGTACAGGAAATATGTCACCTCCGTGTCACCTCCAAAATTCATTTTATTTAAATGCGAAATAAATTATTGATCGTTTAGCTAGTCGACCTGAACCAGTTTCAGGTCGACGGAACCATAGTTTTCGGAGTCCAGGTCGACGGACCAATAGTTTTCGGAGTTCAGGTCGACAGTACCATCGTTTTGGGGCCCCAGGTCAATGGAACAATAGTTTTCGGAGGACAGGTTGACGGGACATAGTTTTCGGAGTCCAAGTTGACGGCACCATAGTTTTCGGAGGACAGGTTGACGGGACATAGTTTTCGGAGTCCAAGTTGACGGCACCATAGTTTTCGGAGTGCAGATTGACGGGACCATAGTTTTCGGAGTGCAGGTCAATGAAACAATAGGTTTCAGAGTCCAGGTTAACGGAACCATAGTTTTCGGAGTCCAGGTTGACGGAACCATAGTTTTCGTCGACAGAACATTCTTCACGCTACTCTCTATCGTGCTATGGAAGCTTTTTTTTTTTTAATCTTCCCATTTTTTTAAAAGAACAACTGTCCAAAAAATCTGCTAAATTCGGTACTTTTTGTTCAAACCGCCGCCATTTTGTCAATTTTGATTTAAAAAAAGCCTCCATAGCGCGATAGCCAATCGCATACTTATTAATAATCCTTTGGGTTTTTTTCTTAGATCAAAATTGCGACCCCTAGGATGTCCACCGTGAGGCTATCTTTTTTATTAACATTATTTACAACAATTAAAAAAAAAATGTAAACAATAAAAAGCGTCTTATAAAAAATCATTTTCTGTCATTCATGATTACCTTAATATGTCATAAAAATTTCAGATTTATCGGCGTATGGTAACCGTCCGAAAAAAAATCGTGAAAATAGGCTATTTTCCGGGACGTCACACTGGAAAGATCACTTAACTATTAACAAATGTCAGCGAGCTTCATTTGCGAGAAGCAAATGTTGTTTAGCTCAAGTGAGATTCAATAAGAATAACTAAATGGTTCATTTCGCCATATTTAACCAAGATTTGTTAACTGTCAACAAATGGTAACAAACTTTTCTTTCAGTGTAACAGCAAAATGCTCAGAAATAAATTATTATGCGTACGATAGTAATTATGCTAAAATTTATATGAATTTTTTTAGATGGATTCAAAGTTCATATACAATAATAGAATATAATTAAATGTGATTCTACACAAAATTTTTACCGGTCATTACACAATTGATGAATATTTAGGATAACATGAATAATTCTTTACCTTGCGAGAGTGCCACGAGGGCTAGAAATACCAAAGATGACTTCATTGTTGCTGAATCCTAATCCGCCTGCTACTGTGACTACGATATTGTAGCTCGCAGTTTATATACTCAGCTTATTCAAGATTTAATCAATTATTGTAATTCCATGAGCTCGAAAAAATTAGGTGATTAGATATATCCCCAAAATAAAAATATCGTCCACGATGTCAATCTAATTCCGATTCACTGATTGATATCAACAAGCGACGTTTTTTCTTCACTAACCCCAACCGATTTTTCTATGAGATTATTAATCTCTCAAAAAATGACGAAATCACAGTTTATAAATCCGGATTGATAAACTTGGATTTCGTCAAATTCCCATGTGGCAATTAATACCCACATGGGAATTTGTAACGACCGTAACAAATGAGGGAAAATTAATTCAGAGAATAATCATAAGATATTCGGAGAATATTTAGAGTGCATCTTCATTCAGCAATAAAAGGAAGGAAAAGAAATTGTTGGTTTTTTCCGGTTTCGAAATTTACACTTTTATTCTTCGGTCTGCATAACTTGAGTCTAATCATTGATTGATAATGAGGTGCTTAATAAGATATGCGATTGACCAGAAATAACCGATATCTTCCGCAATCCCGCAACTTTATCTTTTACGTTTTTTGCTACGCGTCATTTTTTTTTGCAGTCCGGAGAGTGAACCGATAATCGAATTGCAAAATCATGGTTACCTGGTTACCTGATATATCGCAATGATTCACCTCAAAACGACGGGATTAGGCGCTACAAATATGTATGACGATACAAAATGCTGATAATTTCCGTCACTGATTTTATTTTGTCTCGCTGCCTTTGTATACAAACTGGAGCACTATCATAATATTTAACGTGGCAGATGTTTTTGTTGTACATTTATTTATATTGTTTACATTTATTTTTATAGATATTCTTTCTCCATAATCGTTATTCGATGAAGACTCAACGATCCAGAGCGGAATATGTTGCGCATGGCTATATTAATGGAGAAATTGTCAGAGGCCTTTCTCAGATGGTACCTTGAAGCACCTAGAGCGGAATACACGGCACGTTAACGGCCAATTCCATTTTCCGGATGGCCTTAGCCGGCGGCCAGGATGACGTTGGCCAAGATCCAAGGAAGGTATTCGGAAACCCTCGTATAGACTATCGAAAAAGCCGGCTCAGTCATGCTGGTTTTCCAGCTTTCCCATAAGCCCATTCGAGCAGATATACGAATTTACAATAATTTCTATTCTCTCACTCGAAGCAAAATACTGCAAAAAGTTATGTTCAACACTGTGGATTATATCCGATATATATATATATATATATTGCTTCCTCATAGAGGAAGCTTTGTTTTCGTGAAAATTTTTTTTCGAGATTTTTATGTCAGGCCACTCAGAATAATCTAAAGCGTCGAGAAAAGTGGTTTAGAAAAATGTTTGTATATGTGTGTGTGTGTGTGTGTGTGTGTGTGTGTGTGTGTGTGCGTCGCAATTTTTAAGATATCCGGCTCAAATTTAAACCACGAGTAAACTGTCGTTAAACAAGGTATGGGATTGAATTTGGAGTTAATCCATCAAGGTGTTCAAAATTTATGGCATTTTGAATTTTTTTGAGAATGTCAGTTCGGGCTCTAACTCTCGCAATTTTTATGATATCTGGCTTAAACTTGGTCCAGAAGTGGACTGTTATCAAATAGTGTTTGGGATTAAATTTGGTGTCAATCCGTTAAGGGGTTCACAATTTATGACATTTTTAAATTTTTTGAAATTTTTTGTTCGTGCTCTAACTTTCGCAATTTTTAAGATATCGGGCTCAAATTTGGTCCACAAATGGATTGTTATTAAGTAAAGTTTGGGAATGAATTTCACGTCAATCCGTTAAGGGGTTTAAATTTTATGACATTTTGAATTTTTTGTTTTTGCTCTAACTTCCGCAATTGTTAAAATATCGGGCTCAAATTTAGTCCACAAGTAGAGTGTAGGTAAACTAAGCATCAGTTCTAATCTGGCGAGAATCTGTCAAGTGGTTCAAAACTAATGCCATTAAAAAAATTTTAAAACAAGGCTGCAAAGTAGAAGTTTGCAAATTGTTTCCTCATTATTGTTGGATTTTTACATAGCTTCCTCTATGAGGAAGCCAAAATAGATTAACATGCTTCCTCATAGAGGTAGATTTGTAAAAATCCAACAATAATGAAGAAGCAATTTGCAAAGTTGTACTTTGCAGCCTTGTTTCAAAAATTTTTTAATGGCATTAGTTTTGAACCACTTGACAGATTCTCGCCAGATTAGACACATGAAATAGACACTCATATCTTTCATAAGTATATTTCATAAGTGTCCGATGCCCTGCTAAAAAGTTTTATTTCATAAGTGTCCGATGTCCTGCTAAAAAGTTTTATTTCATAAGAGTTTGGAAACGCTTATGAAATAAAACTGCACATCCAGTAGTGAGAAGCGCTACTGGGTGTTAAAATAAAAAAGGAATAAAATATTAAATTCATTATTATCATCAATTTCTATTTCAAAACATTAAAACAGTAATAAGAATAACAATTTACAAAAAATGTATTTTACTTGTTTGTATATTCGTTATTTAATTATATGGGAAAAATATACCCGGACGTAACACTCCATTTCTGCGTTCGCTAAGGCGATTTGAAAAATTGTCGAAAAAAATGTGAAGTAAAGGAGAATTGCAGAAATTTTCAATTTCCGTTTCTTCAACTTAAAAAATCTGTAAATAATTGAGAACTTAACAGCTTTTAATTCATTGAGCAACATTTTAAAACATGGCAAGGATTATTTCTGATTTCACGTATTTCATAAAAATTTGTACTATCCAAAACCTTTGCAATATTTTTAGGACATTTTAAAATCGTCATGTCGATAACCCCACGAAAAAGAAATATATACGAAAATATATCTGCGCTACAACACTTTCTAACCAGCTGCACAGCCTCTGGCGCATATAGAAGTCAATATTTAGGAGAAAATGTAACAATGTTAAACATATTGAGTCTGAGATCGAGATCAGAAATTCATAACTTGTTCTACTATTTGACAAACAGCTTGAAAATACGCGCCTTTACACTCAGAGAAATCGTAATAATACAGTCAACTATAAAGTGACAACTATTAAGTTTTAGTCCATCCAACTATTTTCATAATTACGATAGCTGTGAAAATAGTTATGGCAACTATTTGGTAGTTATAGCAACTATTTGATAGTTGTGGCAACTATTAAAAAATTACTTGTATGAACTAAAAATGAACAGTTGTCACTTTGTAGTTACAAATACCACAATTTTCTCTCAGTGTATTTTATCACCAGACTAATAAGTTACGTTCCGTATACGAAAAGGTAAAATGTGCAAAATTAGAAATATTAAAAATGAAAGTAAAAACTATTGTAAAATAACAAAATGTAATCGTAAAATGAAACAGTAATATACCGAAATCCCTCGTGTATCAGTGGATGATTTTCGACAACATATACAATAAATCTATCTATCTAAATCTGACATATAGAACTTTCTAAACGATAATATAACAAAAATACATTTTTTATTTATTTTGGATGTATCTCAGATATATTTCTCACTCGCATGTATTTCGCATATATGCTAAGATATATCTGCCATATAGAGTTTTTGGGAAAGATATATTCTGTACATATAGGATACATCTTTTATATATCTTGCATATACTTTATTTCCATAGAATCATGATATGATATCCACAGTTTTGTATTTTAATATTTTTATTAGTCAATGAAATAATTACACTGAGAGAAAATTATGGTATTAGTAACTATAAAGTGACAGCTATTCATTTATGGTTAGCACAACCATTTTTTTATAGTTGACACAACTATCAAATAGTTACCATAACTATTTTCGTAGTTATCGTAACTATAAAAATAGTTGCATATAATAAAAATGAATAGTTGTCACTTTATAGTTGACTGTGCTATTACGATTTCTCTGAGTGTATATTATGATCTCACCGAAATAAGTTGGCTTACCAAATTCATTTGGCTTCATTTAAACAGTTATTTCTCAGAGTATAGTGATAGCAGGCAAATTATCTTATTCCTCTAATTCGATTCTCAGTCACTTCTCTTGGTTACGAACTCTGTTTCGATCTTCTCTTCTCATTTCATCTCAGTTTTCGACGCTACGTGATTTCTAAGAAACTTGTGTCGAAGGAATGCATACAAAAGGATAAGCGAATAGAGAGACGATGTCAGAAAGGGAAAGTCTGTAAGGGTTGGAACAATTTCACCGAGCTCGCTCTGTGTGACGAACAAATATCTAATATATTCTCATCAAAGTAAACCCACTGACGTTACCTAGCCTTTATCAAACTTTACCGATTTCTCCGTAAAACTAACACGGCGCAGTTCTGCCTTGAAAGACGCTATAAATTGTAATTTACTCCGTGGTTCTTGCGACGAACTGCTTGAGATATTCAATTATTCAAATGATATTCCGTCGAGCTGCAAGTGGCGAGACGAAAGAAGAAAAGAATATAAAGCGATGGAAGAACGTTCGTGGAAAATAATAATAATAATAAAAAACCGAATAGATAAAAATGATGTTGCACGAGCCGACGATCCCATTCTCAATAACGTCATTCCAAATCAAGCTGTCGTGAATCGTAAGGTCGAAGACCTTTGAGCCCTCGGCGAATGACTCTTGACACTATTATTAACTGGAATTTATTACAGCTTCCATGAGGGCTGCGGGAATCTCTGAAATCTTCCGGAGCTTTAAATAGAACCCACGTGGCTCTGGTCAATGTACATCCTGAGGAATTTGGTGAATTTAAAAAAGAAGGACAAGAGAGAAAGAGAGCGATACTGGAATCGATCCGAAAGCTGGAGAGCGCAGGCGAAGAACTGGGAACCACTGCATGGCCTGGTCCACACCAGGACTCACCTGCGGAGGGCGAATGCCCCTTCCTCCTGCCAACAGTGCGACCTCTCCGCCCAGCAACTCCTGCGAAGGATTCCCGAGCATGTTCATCCCGTCGATATAACCTTCCCGCACCCTCAAATTCGTCGATAACCTTCGATCAGACGATACGGCATATTGCGGAGGCCGTACATCGAGTCTTTACAATATTCAACAGTCACCATTGCAGTCGTGAAAAAAGTACATGGAACAAAAATATTTGGTTGGGACAACTATACGTTTTCAATTCGCTGGTTACATTAGTAAATGTAACCAATCCAATCGTCGGGACTACCGTTCGAATCGTTGCGACTACTATTCGAATTGTTGGGGCGACCATTCCAATCGTGGATACTATCATTTGAGTTGTAAGGGAAATAGAATAATCGATTGGTTGTGCCAACTCATTTTTTGGTTGTGGCAACTAATCTTTTCTTTTCGTGTATGCAAATTCTTAGGTGTTTACGATAAAACTTAAAGAATGATTATTTTGATCTTCTGATTAAAGTGGAAAAAAAGAGGATTTCGAACTGGACTTCGGCATTTAATCTTGTACGAAAGTAACGTTTCAATTGTCTAAGAGTTATTATTTTGCAATATATTATACGATATTCTGCAACTGGTGGAGGTCAAAATAGAGAATGATCAAAATAGCGAATGGTTAAAATAACGAATTTCAAAATAAGGAACGTCTGAATCTAGACTGGCCATCATTATGAAATTCGCTATTTCAGCCATTTGCTATTTTGACCTCCATCTTATTAAAATGCCATAAAAATAGCGAATGGCCAAAATAGTGAATTTCATAATGATCACTTTAAAAAAAATCTACTTGAAATTTAATGTAGTTTTACTGGAAGTTTTTATGCATAAACTAGTATATTAAATTTAATATACAAGTGTAATGTAAAACTAATGTGTGGTACAGTAAATGCAATAATTTACAGTAAAAGTACTTGAATTTTAATACTTTACTTTAATTTTACTGGAAAAGTACATGAATTTTATACCACAATTGTATATTAAATTTCGATTACAAGTTTATGCATAAAAACTTCCAGTCTTTTCTAACAGTGATTGCCATTCTGTATTTGAACGTTCCTTATTTTGAAATTCGCTATTTTAACCATTTGCTATTTTGGTCATTCGCTATTTTCACCTCCACCCTCTGCAACAATGTTTGGTCGTTGGGAACATAAATGGCTGTTTCTCTTTCCGTTACGTTTCGACTTTCATTAGAGTACTCTTCAGAAAATTTATATTCCCGAGCATATTCATCCCGATGATACAATCTTCCCGCACCCTCAAATTCGTCGATAACCTTCGATCAGACGATACGGCATATTGAGGCGGCCATGAATCGAGTCATTACAATATTCAATAGTCACCATTGCAGTTGAGAAAAAATAACGCGTGAATTTTCAGTTGTTTACGACAAAACTGAAATAACGATTATTTTGATCTTCGGATCAAAGTGAAATAAAAAGAGGATTTCGAACTAGACTTTGTCATTTAATTTTATACGAAAGTAACGTTTCAATGATTTAATTGTTATTAATTTGCAATATATTATATGGTATTCTGTAGCAATGTTTGGTCGTAGGGAACATAAATGGTTGTTTCTCTTTCTGTTACTGTTGGATTTTCATTGGAGTCCTCTTCAGAAAATTTATATTCCCCAGCATGTTCATCGCGTCGATACAACCTTCATGCACCCTCAAATTCGTCGATAAACGTATTCGTCGAGGCCGTACATCGAGTCTTTACGATATTCAATAGTCACCATTGCAGTTGAGCAAACAGTACGCGTGAATTTTTAGTTTTTTTTACGACAAAACTCAAATAATAATTATTTTGATCTTCAGATCAAAGTGAAAAAAAAAAGATTTCAAACTAGACTTCGTCATTTAATTTTACACGAAAGTAACGTTTTAATGATTTAATTGTTATTATTTTGCAATATATAGTATTCTGCGGCAATGCTCGTAAGGAAAATTACCGGTTGTTTTCCTTTTCGTTGCGTTTCGACTCTCATTGGAGAGTCAGACAATTTATATTCCTCTCGTTATTAAAAAGCAAATATGAATCATACTTATTTTTCAGTATAAATAAGTTCGCGAAATGTTGATGTCATTTTGTCAAATCCATCGTCGATGATATAAATAAAAAATGATGTCTTTAAGAGATTCAGTTTATAGCCGGATTATCCCACTGATATTTTATCGTGGTGTTTGTGAATATCAGTGATTAAAATGTGGGATTATGTCAATAATGATGTATGTCAGGGATTTAAAAAGGAATTTAAAATTATAAATATCACATTGCTAAAATCGTTTCTACCGGAGAAGCATGTATATACGCCACTATTTATTTTCCCTACGAACGAACATTGACGCAGAATTATTATTTTGCAAAAATTTCCTGCTATTTTGATTTTAAAAAAATTACATGGTTTCAATAGAAAGAACGAAATTTCATAGAAATTTCTCTAAATATTCTGGATAATAGTGCGGCACATATTTAATGCATTGAAAAATAAACTAAGTATGTACTCTTCAATTTTTATCATGCAATTTTATCGAAAATATTTTTTGTAAATTAATTTATTCAAAAGATTGGACATTTTTTAGATAAGCTTTAATACATAAATGAAAGTGATCGTAAATCTTTGTGTACAGATTTATATTGTGATTGATATGCCGCATAAAATTTTTACACGGAAAGAAAAGTTTGGTTGTGGCAACTACGTTTTCGATTTGCTGTACACAATGTCTCAAAAATTAGTTGCCTCAACCATATCGAATAGTAACCTCAACTATTCACGATTATTTCTCGATTGGATTAGTTAGGTTAACTAATCGAATCGTCGATATTACCATTTGAGTTGCTAGGGAAATAGAATAATCGATTGGTTGTGTAACTCATTTCTTGGTTATGGCAACTAATCTTTTTTTTCCGTGTAGTTGCTTACGACAAAACTGAAATAATTATTATTTTGATCTTCAGATCAAAGTGAAAAAAAAAAAGATTCCAAACTAGACTTCGTCATTTAATTTTACACGAAAGTAACGTTTTAATGATTTAATTGTTATTATTTTGCAATATATAGTATTCTGCGGCAATGCTCGTAAGGAAAATTACCGGTTGTTTTCCTTTTCGTTGCGTTTCGACTCTCATTGGAGAGTCAGACAATTTATATTCCTCTCGTTATTAAAAAGCAAATATGAATCATACTTATTTTTCAGTATAAATAAGTTCGCGAAATGTTGATGTCATTTTGTCAAATCCATCGTCGATGATATAAATAAAAAATGATGTCTTTAAGAGATTCAGTTTATAGCCGGATTATCCAACTGATATTTTATCGTGGTGTTTGTGAATATCAGTGATTAAAATGTGGGATTATGTCAATAATGATGTATGTCAGGGATTTAAAAAGGAATTTAAAATTATAAATATCACATTGCTAAAATCGTTTCTACCGGAGAAGCATGTATATACGCCACTATTTATTTTCCCTACGACCGAACATTGACGCAGAATTATTATTTTGCAAAAATTTCCTGCTATTTTGATTTAAAAAAAATTACATGGTTTCAATAGAAAGAACGAAATTTCATAGAAATTTCTCTAAATATTCTGGATAATAGTGCGGCACATATTTAATGCATTGAAAAATAAACTAAGTATGTACTCTTCAATTTTTTTCTGGCAATTTTATTGAAAATTATTTTTTTTAAATTAATTTATTCAAAAGATTGGACATTTTTTAGATAAGCTCTAATACATAAATGAAAGTGATCGTAAATCTTTGTGTACAGATTTATATTGTGATTGATATGCCGCATAAAATTGACACGTGACAAGCAGTTTGAGGAGATTAGCAGAAAATTGGAACTTGGTCGGAAGTGTTAGATGAGCCTTGATACGTTTAGACGATAACGCGGATCGATAGATTACAATTCGTTACGCGTGATTTCTGACGCAGTACTCGTCTCCCTCCATCCCTTCCCGTCGCTATCACAGCATGTATTTGGTAATCGCTGTATAAATCATACGCTCTATTTACTCTGCTTCAATCTAGTGGGTTCAAGTAGCGTCGCTGCGCCCACTTGATGAGTTAATGCGCTTTCTGCTTTATTACACATACGTGATTTATTTTTTTTTTTATCGGAAATGTTTTCTACCATTTTCATTATTTTTCAAGCCAAAACCGTAACAAAGAAAAATAGTTTATCAGTTAACCATAAAACTTCATGGTTTTCCTGAGCTTTTTAGGGTTACTACAAAAATTAGTATAGTTATCACAACTACTGAAGATAGAACGCGTTTTATTAATAACAAACAGTAGTGTACCTTAAATTAGTTTTACTGATTTTGTTAATCAACGAGTGCCTTGTAAAGCCAGGTGGATTAAAAATACGGATTTTAAAAAACGATTATTGGTTACATTTGCAAAAAAAGTTTTGTCAATGCTTGGCTAAATAGATCAACAAATTCTTTTAAAAATTGAAAATAAAATTCTTAATATAACAGCGAACATGATTTGTTTGTTATAAATGCAGAAGTAAACTTAAAATCAATAACAATATAATTATAGCAAAAGAATATATCCGAAATCGGTTGCTTCTTACAATACATTATTATAATAATTATTATATATGTTATGCAAACGATTGACTACAGCTTCAATTGCTCGTAATAAATTTGAGCATTTGTTATGCTCTTTCAACGATAACTGCTATTCCGTTTCATTGAGGTGAGTGGGCATATGGAGAAATATTGAGTAAAAATAACAATAAATCGGTGCATTTTTAAAATTGAATATAAAATTTTTAATATAACAGCGAACATGAATTTTTTGGTAGAAATGTAGAAGTAAACTTAAAATTAATAACAATATAATTATAGTAAAAGATTATACCTGAAATCGGTTTCTTCTTACAATACGTTACAGGGTTCGAAACGTTACTCAGTAAAAGTTATTCGTTACCGTTACAGTTATCGTTACCGTTACCGTTAATCGTTGTGTAAAAGTAACGCGTTACCGTTACCATTACTCCTTGTGAAAAAATAACACGTTACCGTTATCGTTACTGAAAATGTAACGCTTCGGTTACTTTTCCTTACTTTAAAACATATTAATCATGCAACAAATTTAGACGGATGTAATTATTAACGTGTAGAATGAAGGTTAATAACGAAAAAACGAGTAATTCAGAGGAGGCGTTTATTAACGTTGAGCAAAAGTAGCTGTTCGAATGTTAAGTCGTTTAGATTCCCTCTAAGAGGAGAGAAAATGAACGAAAGCTACTTGTTAACAAACATTTTCTGTCTCAAAAAGTAACGAAAAAGTAACGGCAATTTCGTTACGCGTTACAAAAAATTTGTAACGAGCGTTATTTTAGAATTACTCGAATAAAAATGTAACGACATTACCAACCGTTACCACCAAAAAGTAACGAATTCACTAACGACATTACGAGTAACGCGTTACTTCCGAACCCTGATACGTCATTATCATAATAATTATCACATATGTTATGCAAACGATTGATGGCTGCAGCTTCAATTGCTCGTAATAAATTTGAGCAATTGTTATGCTCTTTCAACGATAACTGCTATTCCGTTTCATTGAGTTGAGTGAACATATGGAGACATTGAGTAAATAGAACAATAAATCGGTGCACCCCGTTTGACAATACCGTCAGGTATCCACAACGTTGCGGACGGAACGGAGTACGTGATATATCGAAGTTGCCTTTATCCTCGCCTCCGTAGTTCGTAAGTCGATGTCTGGTCCCTCTCTCGGCTATGCACTCCATCTGACCACTCTCGCCGAACTATACTGTCGCTCGGAGCGTCCATAATAGATAAAAGCGATCCCCATGTCTCACTGAACAGACGAGAGACGTAGTCCTCTCAGTCTCGGTACGTTCTCGGTTCTTTCGCATTTTTCGAACATCTTTCTCCCCGTCTCGGCACTTCAATACTAGAAATCGAAATCGATCACGCTGTCAGTATAAGCGTAGTGCAGAAATTTTTCCCACATGCCAGAAAAATATATATTTGTCTAACATTTTTCTTCCTTTGTGGATCTAAAAAACTAATCCAGTTTTTGCTGATTTTTTTTGTTCTCATTTTTCTCCAAATTTGTAAGGTACGATCTCGGTTCTTTCGCATCTTTCGAACATCTTTCACCCCGCCTCGGCACTTCAATATTACAAATCGAAATGGATCACGCTGTCAGTATAAGCGTAGTGCAGAAATTTTTCCCAAATGCCAGAAAAATATATATTTGTCTAACATTTTTCTTCCTTTGCGGATCTAAAAAATTAATCCAGTTTTTGCTGATTTTTTTTTGTTCTCATTTTTCTCCAAATTTGTAAGGTACGGTCTCGGTTCTTTCGCATTTTTCGAACATCTTTCTCCCCGTCTCGGCAATTCAATACTATAAATCGAAATCGATCACGCTGTCAGTATAAGCGTAGTGCAGAAATTTTTCCCAAATGCCAGAAAAATATATATTTGTCTAACATTTTTCTTCCTTTGCGGATCTAAAAAACTAATCCAGTTTTTGTTGATATTTTTTTGTTGTCATTTTTCTCAAAATTTGTAAGATACGTTCTCGGTTCTTTCGCATTTTTCGAACATCTTTCTCCCCGTCTCGGCACTTCAATACCATAAATCGAAATCGATCACGCTGTCAGTATAAGCGTAGTGCAGAAATTTCTCCAAAATGCCAGAAAAATATATATTTGTCTAACATTTTTCTTCCTTTCCGGATCTAAAAAACTAATCCAGTTTTTGCTGATTTTTTTTGTTCTCATTTTTCTCCAAAATTGTAAGGTACGTACTCGGATCTTTCACATTTTTCGAACATCTTTCTCTCCGTCTTAGCACTTTAATATTACAAATCGAAATCGATCACGCTATCAGTATAAGCGTAGTGCAGAAATTTTTCCACAATGCCAGAAAAATATATATTTGTCTAACATTTTTCTTCCTTTGCGGATCTAAAAAATTAATCCAGTTTTTGCTGATTTTTTTTTGTTCTCATTTTTCTCCAAATTTGTAAGGTACGGTTTCGGTTCTTTCGCATTTTTCGAACATCTTTCTCCCCGTCTCGGCAATTCAATACTATAAATCGAAATCGATCACGCTGTCAGTATAAGCGTAGTGCAGAAATTTTTCCCAAATGCCAGAAAAATATATATTTGTCTAACATTTTTCTTCCTTTGCGGATCTAAAAAACTAATCCAGTTTTTGTTGATATTTTTTTGTTGTCATTTTTCTCAAAATTTGTAAGATACGTTCTCGGTTCTTTCGCATTTTTCGAACATCTTTCTCCCCGTCTCGGCACTTCAATACCATAAATCGAAATCGATCACGCTGTCAGTATAAGCGTAGTGCAGAAATTTCTCCAAAATGCCAGAAAAATATATATTTGTCTAACATTTTTCTTCCTTTCCGGATCTAAAAAACTAATCCAGTTTTTGCTGATTTTTTTTGTTCTCATTTTTCTCCAAAATTGTAAGGTACGGTCTCGGTTCTTTCGCATTTTTCGAACATCTTTCTCCCCGTCTCGGCAATTCAATACTATAAATCGAAATCGATCACGCTGTCAGTATAAGCGTAGTGCAGAAATTTTTCCCAAATGCCAGAAAAATATATATTTGTCTAACATTTTTCTTCCTTTGCGGATCTAAAAAATTAATCCAGTTTTTGCTGATTTTTTTTTGTTCTCATTTTTCTCCAAATTTGTAAGACTCGTTCTCGGTTCTTTCGCATCTTTCGAACATCTTTCACCCCGCCTCGGCACTTCAATATTACAAATCGAAATGGATCACGCTGTCAGTATAAGCGTAGTGCAGAAATTTCTCCAAAATGCCAGAAAAATATATATTTGTCTAACATTTTTCTTCCTTTCCGGATCTAAAAAACTAATCCAGTTTTTGCTGATTTTTTTTGTTCTCATTTTTCTCCAAATTTGTAAGACTCGTTCTCGGTTCTTTCGCATTTTTCGAACATCTTTCTCCCCGTCTCGGCACTTCGATATTACAAATCGAAATGAATCACGCTGTCAGTATAAGCGTAGTGTAGAAATTCCTTCCAAATGCCAGAAAAATATATATTTGTCTATCATTTTTGTTCCTTTGCGGATCTAAAAAACTAATCCAGTTTTTGCTGATTTTTTTTGTTCTCATTTTTCTCAAAATTTGTAAGATACGTTCTCGGATCTTTCACATTTTTCGAACATCTTTCTCCCCGTCTCGGCACTTCAATACTATAAATCGAAATCGATCACGCTGTCAGTATAAGCGTAGTGCAGAAATTTTTCCCACATGCCAGAAAAATATATATTTGTCTAACATTTTTCTTCCTTTGTGGATCTAAAAAACTAATCCAGTTTTTGCTGATTTTTTGTTGTTCTCATTTTTCTCGAAACTTGTAAGGTACGATCTCGGTTCTTTCGCATCTTTCGAACATCTTTCACCCCGCCTCGGCACTTCAATATTACAAATCGAAATGGATCACGCTGTCAGTATAAGCGTAGTGCAGAAATTTTTCCACAATGCCAGAAAAATATATATTTGTCTAACATTTTTCTTCCTTTGTGGATCTAAAAAACTAATCCAGTTTTTGCTGATTTTTTTTTTGTTCTCATTTTTCTCACAAATTTGTAAGGTACGGTATCGGTTCTTTCGCATTTTTCGAACATCTTTCTCCCCGTCTCGGCACTTCAATACTAGAAATCGAAATCGATCACGCTCTCAGTATAAGCGTAGTGCAGAAATTTTTCCCACATGCCAGAAAAATATATATTTGTCTAACATTTTTCTTCCTTTGTGGATCTAAAAAACTAATCCAGTTTTTGCTGATTTTTTGTTGTTCTCATTTTTCTCGAAATTTGTAAGGTACGATCTCGGTTCTTTCGCATCTTTCGAACATCTTTCACCCCGCCTCGGCACTTCAATATTACAAATCGAAATGGATCACGCTGTCAGTATAAGCGTAGTGCAGAAATTTTTCCCAAATGCCACAAAAATATATATTTGTCTAACATTTTTCTTCCTTTGTGGATCTAAAAAATTAATCCAGTTTTTGCTGATTTTTTTTTGTTCTCATTTTTCTCCAAATTTGTAAGACTCGTTCTCGGTTCTTTCGCATTGTTCGAACATCTTTCTCCCCGTCTCGGCACTTCAATATTATAAATCGAAATGAATCACGCTGACAGTATAAGCGTACTGTAGAAATTCCTTCCAAATGCCAGAAAAATATATATTTGTCTATCATTTTTCTTCCTTTGCGGATCTAAAAAATTAATCCAGTTTTTGCTGATTTTTTTTTGTTCTCATTTTTCTCCAAATTTGTAAGACTCGTTCTCGGTTCTTTCGCATTTTTCGAACATCTTTCTCCCCGTCTCGGCACTTCAATATTACAAATCGAAATGAATCACGCTGTCAGTATAAGCGTAGTGTAGAAATTCCTTCCAAATGCCAGAAAAATATATATTTGTCTAACATTTTTCTTCCTTTCCGGATCTAAAAAACTAATCCAGTTTTTGCTGATTTTTTTTTGTTCTCATTTTTCTCCAAATTTGTAAGACTCGTTCTCGGTTCTTTCGCATTTTTCGAACATCTTTCTCCCCGTCTCGGCACTTCAATATTACAAATCGAAATGAATCACGCTGTCAGTATAAGCGTAGTGTAGAAATTCCTTCCAAATGCCACAAAAATATATATTTGTCTAACATTTTTCTTCCTTTGTGGATCTAAAAAATTAATCCAGTTTTTGCTGATTTTTTTTTTGTTCTCATTTTTCTCCAAATTTGTAAGACTCGTTCTCGGTTCTTTCGCATTTTTCGAACATCTTTCTCCCCGTCTCGGCACTTCAATACTATAAATCGAAATCGATCACGCTGTCAGTATAAGCACAGTGCAGAAATTTCTCCAAAATGCCAGAAAAATATATATTTGCCTAACATTTTTCTTCCTTTGCGGATCTAAAAAATTAATTCAGTTTTTGCTGATTTTTTTGTTCTCATTTTTCTCAAAATTTGTAAGATATATTTCTGATTTTTAGTGACAGTAATGGAAATTTAATCAATAAAAAATTATCGCCTAATTGGTCTTTTATATAAAAGAATCTTCATTGCACTCCTTGAATGACATTTTTATTTTATTTATCTGACTGAAAAAAAATCTAAAGACTAAAATGATTCCTAAAAATTTGATAGTTGCTGTTTGATGTAGTTTTGCAAAGCCTCTCACGATTTCTCTAGCCAAGAGTATAGCCATTTAGAAGAAATTATATTCTATTCACTCACACAGTGAGGACAATCTCCTATTATTTTTTTTTTACTTTTACTTGGTTTTTTATACCAATGCTGATCCAATTTTAATTTGCTGGTTTTTTAAAATTCTTTTTACTTTTACTTGGTTTTTTATACCAATGCTGATCCAATTTTACTTTTCTGGTTTTTTATTTTTTTACTTTTACTTGGTTTTCTATGCAAAAATTCTTCATTGCATTCCTCAAATGACATTTTTATATTATTTATCTGTCTGAAAAATAAATCTAAGGACTAAAATAATTCCTAAAAATTTGCTAGTTGTTGTTTGACGTAGTTGCAAAGCCTCTCACGATTTCTCCCAGTGTAGCCGTTTAGAAGAAATTGTATTTTACTCACTCACGCAGTGAGGACAACCTCCTGTTATCGCCCACTTCTCGTTGAGTACACATCATCGCCAGAGGTGAAGACTTCTCAGAGAGTATTGCACGGAAACTTTCTTTGAAGCCGCAGTAGAATCGAGAAGAGCTTGTATACGCACGATGAGAAACCTCACTTAATCATATCGAGTTCAATGAATTCATCTGCACCGACATATTGCAACTTAGTTTCGTATTCTGAGTGCTTTTATCTGATCAGCTGTTCAGCATATTACGTTCTCGACATTGTTAGTCGATGCGTCTGTGATTTTTTCCCATTCATATAGCTACTTAAGGTAGTTCTGTCGCTTCACGCTCACTTCGCATAAGTTTCCGAAAAATGAGAGCGAATTGCAAAACACTTCTCGATGATATAAAAATCTGTAAAAAATCATGCATATTAAAGATGCTGAAGACATTGATTCGGCATAATAATAATTCCAAAAAGTTATTAACAAATTGATGAAAAATAAAATTGTTTAACAAATTTTCCGATAACTTAATTTTTTTCATTCGGTGAAAATGATTTGTTCATTTTTCTGAGTACGTATGAATTTTTTCAAATTTTTTTCTTTGCTTTGAATTTTTCGATTTTTCACATGGAAAAAATCACAAAATTCAAAGCAAAGAAAAAAATTTGAAAAAATTCATACGTGTTCAGAAAAATGAACGAATCATTTTCATCGAAACAAAAAAATGAGGTTGTCGGAAGATTTGTTGAACATTTTTATTTTTCATCAATTTGTTAATAACATTTTGGAATTATTATTATGTCGAAATAATGTCTTAAGTATCTTAAATATGCATGATTTTTTTCAGATTTTTATATCATCAAGAAGTGTTTGCAATTCGCTCTCATTTTTCGGAAACTTATGCAAAGTGAACGTGAAGCGACAGAACTACCTTAAGTAATTAATACTGAAAAAGCAGTTTCCAAATCGTTTAGTTTCTCTTTTTCTCCCTCAATCTGAGCTTCGTATGAGTTTGGAGGTCACGTAAAACTTTGTACTTGATATTCACGATCGTTCGATGAATCTTGCAGGGAGGAAAAGGGGAGGAAAAGCACCGGATGCGATGCAGACCACGGAAACCATTTGCAGGAAAATCCTGCATCTGTATTTGCAACGTGAACTGTCTATAACAGCGTCGTTTACGAGCTTAGACTATAAGAATCCTTATGATATTTTCCTCGACTTCTGTCGTTTCCTTAGTTTCTCACTTCTACCTCTAATATCGTTGTATTGATTTCACTAAAAATAGCGTAATTACAGCGCCGATGTTATTGCCTGTGTAAACTTTTTTTTAGGGTGACGCGTCGGAATTTCGATTCGACAGAATCTGTTTTCGCACTCGGGTGGAGCTGAAATTGCGAATGACTAAATTAGCGAATTTCAAAATAACTGTAGTCTAAATTTAAAATAGCCGTTATTATGAAATTCGCTATTTTGATCATTTGCTACTTTGATTCCCACCGCTAATTATGAAAAACATTTATTTTCTATGACTAAAAAGTGTCAGGTGTAAAACATTTTTTTTAAATATTTTTTTCCCCGGTGATTGCCTCTATAAACTTTTTTTAGGGTGACGCGTCGGAATTTCGATGTGACAGAATCTGCTTTCGCACTCGGGTGGAGCTGAAATTGCGAATGACTAAATTGGCGAATTTCAAAATAACGATCGTCTAAATGTAAAATAGCCGTTATTATGAAATTCGCTATTTTAATCATTTGCTACTTTGATTCCCACCGCTAATTATAAAAAACATTTCTTTTCTATGACTAAAAAATGTCACGTGTAAAACATTTTTTAAAAATATTTTTTGTCCCCGGTAATTGCCTCTGTAAACTTTTTTTTAGGGTGACGCGCCGGAATTTTGATGTGACAGAATCTGTTTTCGCACTCGGGTGGAGCTGAAATTGCGAATGACTAAATTAGCGAATTTCAAAATAACGATCGTCTAAATGTAAAATAGCCGTTATTATAAAATTCGCTATTTTTATCATTTGCTACTTTGATTCCCACCGCTAATTATAAAAAACATTCTTTTCTATGACTAAAAAATGTCACGCGTAAAACATTTTTTTAAAAATATTTTTTGTCCCCGGTAATTGCCTCTGTAAATTTTTTTTTAGGGTGACGCGTCGGAATTTTGATGTGACAGAATCTGTTTTCGCACTGGGGTGGAGCTGAAATTGCGAATGACTAAATTAGCGAATTTCAAAATGACGGTCGTCTAAATTAAAAATAGCCGTTATTATGAAATTCGCTATTTTTATCATTTGCTACTTTGATCCCCACCGCTAATTATGAAAAACATTTTCTTTTCTATGATTAAAAAATGTCACGTGTAAAACATTTTTATATATATTTTTTTTCCCCGGTAATTGCCTTTGTAAACTTTTTTTTAGGGTGACGCGCCGGAATTTTGATGTGACAGAATCTGTTTTCGCACTCGGGTGGAGCTGAAATTGCGAATGACTAAATTAGCGAATTTCAAAATAACGGTCGTCTAAATGTAAAATAGCCGTTATTATGAAATTCGCTATTTTAATCATTTGCTACTTTGATTCCCACCGCTAATTATAAAAAACATTTCTTTCCTATGACTAAAAAATGTCACGTGTAAAACATTTTTAAAAAATATTATTTGTCCCCGGTAATTGCCTCTGTAAACTTTTTTTTAGGGTGACGCGTCGGAATTTTGATGTAACAGAATCTGTTTTCGCACTCGAGTGGAGCTGAAATTGCGAATGACTAAATTAGCGAATTTCAAAATAACGGTCGTCTAAATTTAAAATAGCCGTTGTTATGAAATTCGCTATTTTGATCATTTGCTACTTTGATTCCCACTGCTAATTATGAAAAACATTTATTTTCTATGACTAAAAAGTGTCACGTGTAAAACATTTTTTTATATATTTTTTTTTCCCCGGTAATTGCCTTTGTAAACTTTTTTTTAGGGTGACGCGTCGGGATTTTGATGTGACAGAATCTGTTTTCGCACTCGGGTGGAGCTGAAATTGCGAATGACTAAATTAGCGAATTTCAAAATAACGGTCGTCTAAATGTAAAATAGCCGTTATTATGAAATTCGCTATTTTTATCATTTGCTACTTTGATCCCCATCGCTAATTATGAAAATCTTTTTATTTTTTTTTCTATAACTAAAAAATGACACGAGTAAAACATTTTTAAAAATATTTTTTCCCCCGATTTTTGCACATTCATCAACCAGCAAAATACATGGAGAAAAATTTTTACTTTATGAGAAACCACCACAAATCACTGCAATAAATTTCTTTAATTGTAGTATAGTATAATTTCCTTAATTTTAGTATAGTTTAGTAATAATTAAGTTTAATTAAGGAAAAATTATTCCTTAAGGAATAATTTTTTCTTTAATTGTTTTATTTAAATGTTTAATTAAGGAAAAATTATTCCTTAAGGAATAATTTTTCTTAATTAAACTTAATTATTCCTTTACAGAATTCGCAATTATACTGTAGTACTTGTAAAGTAAAATATCGACCGATCAGTAATAAGCGGTTTTCGACTATTTTAATTGGTATCTTTACAATGTACCGAAAGCGATATTAATCAACGTGAGCATGGATTACTGGTTTTCATGTACCATTAAAACAACATAAAGTTATCGATATTGAGTGACGGAAAGCTCTTTTAACTGCCCGGTATTGTTCTTCTCTCGCGTGTTTTCTCCATGACAATGGAGTATCGGTATGGATTAATGTTCTCGACGATGAAGGGAATACGGGCATACAGCCCAGGATTCATTTAACTAAATCTTCTGACAAACACGGGGGAGAACTTGAGAGGAGGAGTGAAGAAAGCGAGAAGTAGGAAGCCGAAGAGAACTGTTCAAATAATTCTTCCCTTGGGTAGTTCCGTCAGATTATATTCTTAACCCACTTTCCTTTGGGAAGAAGATTCAAGTTTTGCGATTAATCAACGATAATTGGATAAGACTGAAAAAAATAGTTATTATTTTAATAATGTTATCAAAGTGACTGAGAACTTTGTAAAAACTTGCCAGAAGAAGATACTGCAGAAAAAATCATCTATTAAATTGTTTCGCTAATTTATATTCTGTTATTCTTCGAACATAATTTAACGAGAACAAAATGATGAAAATTATTAACAAATGGCCTGTGATCCAAAGTGTCAACAAATTTTATTAAGTCCAAGAAAAATATACTCGAAGAATTCTGCACTGAAAGAAAAAATTAGTTGGGAGAACCATCTTCAGCATATGCTGTACCGCTGAATAGTTGCAGCAACTAACTCGCTCCTGTAACTAATCGCAGTGCTGTTTTCACCAATACGATAGGTGGCGCAAGCAACAGCGAGTTCCTATAACCAACCACAGCGGTTCGTATAACCAACGAGTAGTTGTCATAACCCACTGAGTAGTTGTCATAACCCACTGAGTAGTTGTCATAACCCACTGAGTAGTTGTCATAACCCACTGAGTAGTTGTCATAACCCACTGAGTAGTTGTCATAACCCATTGAGTAGTTGTCATAACCCACTGAGTAGTTGTCATAACCCACTGAGTAGTTGTCATAACCCACTGAGTAGTTGTCATAACCCACTGAGTAGCTGTCCTAACCCACTGAGTAGTTGTCATAACCCACTGAGTAGTTGTCATAACCCACTGAGTATCTGTCCTAACCCACTGGGTAGTTGTCATAACCTACTGAGTAGTTGTCATAACCCACTGAGTAGTTGTCAACCCACTGAGTAGTTGTCATAACCCACTGAGTAGTTGTCATAACCCACTGAGTAGTTGTCATAACCCATTGAGTAGTTGTCATAACCCACTGAGTAGTTGTCATAACCCACTGAGTAGTTGTCATAACCCACTGAGTAGTTGTCATAACCCACTGAGTAGTTGTCATAACCCACTGAGTAGTTGTCATAACCCACTGAGTAGTTGTCATAACCCACTGAGTAGTTGTCATAACCCACTGAGTAGTTGTCATAACCCATTGAGTAGTTGTCATAACCCACTGAGTAGTTGTCATAACCCACTGAGTAGTTGTCACAACCCACTGAGTAGTTGTCATAACCCACTGAGTAGTTGTCATAACCCACTGAGTAGTTGTCAAAACCCACCGAGTAGTTGTCATAACCCACTGAGCAGTGACGCTATTTCAACTCTTTCGAGTGGTTGTCGGAACCCATTTATTGGTTTGTCCAACTACTTTTTTTTCTCCGTGTGTATTTCGTTACTTTATATTCTTAACCCACTGCCGCTTCATCACAAATGAAAGATACTTTGTCCCTCTTCATTGATGATTGAATGAGACCAAAATGATTATAATTATTTCAAGACTGCCCTCTGATAAAATTGATTAAAAAGATCGGGACGATGAAGGACATTTTTTTTTCCAAGTCCTGACTCATCGACCTACGCTTGTTTTTTTTGTCGTGCAACCCTCAAGAAGATGAATCACGTGGTCGAAAAAAAAATATGGGCGTGCCGGATTATATACGATTACAGAGTCTGCGAGGAAAGCCAAACATAAAAGGGAGAAACTCCGATGAGTAATCGTAGGCAAAAAAAATGTACAACAGTGTGTAGAATCGTGGCTGAGAATTTTTATTTCCAGGTCATAACTACGGGATATAAAAAACCGCGAGAAACGAAAAATCATGTCGCGAGTGTTTGTTCACGAATTTATTATTCTCAAGTAATCCCGAGTTTTCTTTACGACGAGAACGTTTTACTCTCTTCTTCTTCTTCTTCTTCTTGTCCTTTCCCAAGGCCTTAAGGGCACGTAGTAGGCTTTCTTGGAAAGATGCTTGCCATCTCACAAGCTTCCTCACATGGAGCCACGAAAATATTTGCAGTCTCATAGCACACAGCACGACTGAGGTCACTGCTTTATGTGACTCTAGAGATTTCGAATATACGAATGAAAATTTAGGATGGTTGAATTTTCTTACACCCAGAATAAGCATTTATTCGATAAAAATATATTTGGAATATTTAAAGGACTGAATAGTTTTGGGTAATTAAACCTATTATTTAAGAAATTAATTTTATTAATGTATCCATTAAGTTATTATTTAATTGATGTAATACTCTATAATTAAATAATGTGGTATTAAAATTATCGTCCACAATTAGTCAGTCATGAAAATATTTAAAAAGAATTCTAGTATTTAATACGTAGAAAAATAAATAAATAAAATTATTTATTTATTTATAAATAAATAATAACTAAAATTATTTATTTATTTATAAAATAAATCAATAAAATTATTTATTTATTTAACATTTCTTCAATAATTATAAATAATTTTGTTGATTTTTTTCTGAAAGTAAATATTTACAGTCTCACAGCACACAGCACGACTGAGTTCACGGCTTTATGTGACTCTAGAGATTTCAAAGATACGAATGAAAATTTAGGGTGATTGAATTTTCATACACCCAAAATAAGCATTTATTCGATGAAAATATATTTGAAATATTTAAATGACTGAATAATTTTGGGTAATTACACCAATTATTTAAGAAATTAATTTTATTAATGTATTCATTAAGTTATTATTTAATTGATGTAATACTCTATAATTAAATAATGGGGTATTCAAATTACAGTCCACAATTAGTCAGTCATGAATATATGAATAAAGAATTCTAGTATTTAATACGTAGAAAAAAAATCAACAAAATTATTTATGTTAACATTTCTCCAATAATTGTAAATAATTTTGTTGATTTTTTTCTAAAAGTATTTTGTATAAAAAATCAAGTTTGGAGATGTCGAATATAAATGTAACGATTTTGTCAATAATCGAAGCGGGATCGATTTCTCTCGTCTGTTTTAGGAGTTTCGATGTAAGTTGCATGAATTTCCCAGAAGATTTTCGATTTCGATTTCGGTTCCTCATCCCTTTGTGACGGTGTAAGTAGAAGGGAGTAGAATGTCGAGATACGTAAGGTATTGGAAGCGTATCGCGGAAATACATCGTTAGAGAGCTGAAACTTCCTTCCCGTCTCTAGAAATCTCGAGATACCGACAATTGGGAAAGCTGTGGCTGAGTATTAAATCGGGGAATGGACTAAACTTTGGTAGGAATGAACCGATCGATAATATCTCGAGGTGGGGTTAATGTTGATGTAATCTTCTACAGTTCTGCGTAGTAAGAGTACTTGAAAACGATTAATCTTTTATACACTATGTAAACTACAAAATACTATATGTAACGCAGCTTTATCTTCATTTCATTATCGAACACTCTAGCCTCGTTATGATCTCTAAACGAGATCAACTAATTGAATCGTTATCTAGAGTTTCAAGTATCTCCTTAGTTTGAATTTAATTGGTTTATTTGTAACATAAAAAAATGATTTTGTTCATTTAGGCTTCCTAATATTGTAAAAGGAAGATTTACAAACATAAACAATTTTTTTTACATTTCATAAAAATTAATTTAAGCTCAATGTTTCGAATATCAATATAATGGACGAATTTATTATTTTTGCTATTATTCATTAATTACTATTTTTCTGTGTATGGGAATTTAATAAGAATTTTTTTTCATCCTATCGAAATATTGACTTGAAATTTCTAATATAAAATGATTTATGGAATGACTAAACGCATAATATAATTTCGAAACTAATAGGGTGTTGTTATTTCACTAATGCGACCGAATGAATTGCGGAAAATGCATATCAATTTTTTTTCTTTTTTTTTCAACCAATTTTCGTCTCTAATAACGAAAAAATAAATAACGAGAACGTCTATTAAAATCGCCATCAATTATTCAGTTAATTGGCAATCATCTTTCTTTGCTTGCGAATTGCCCGGTTAGATTTTATCTCGATTCATTTGCAGTCTTGTTGGATCGATAGGCAAGTATTCACCGAATGAAAATACGTTATTTCGTGTATAAAATTTGTTCACATTGTTGAATGTAGACATTTCAGGTCCGGTGAGACAGGATCGTCAGTGTTAATCCCCTCGAGAGAACTTGTGAAACATGGAATCGCCGGCGCCATAGAAACTCGAAGGATTATCCAACTCGGCTATTCGGTGAGGAAGGCGCTCTTCAGCTCGTGGTATGAAGAGCTCCAGCTCTTCTGGCATTCGTCTGTGGACTGCTCAAGTGGAGAATCGCCGGGTGCTTGAACCTCTGACTTTTGAGGTCTCTGGTGACTAGGCAGCCGTCGCTGCCACTCACCTTGATGTATACAGAGAGGAGGCCATGCAACACGAAGCCTGGAGTTGCGAGGTCATTTGTGTAGTCGTGCTTGCGCAACAAACAGCGCCACTTCTCATTAGGTCAATTGGAGACCAAATCCTCGATCCATCTAGTTTTCCGCTAGGAGAAGATCGCTGCATGTGATTTCTACAGAGTTTCTGAGAGCTTCGTGTCTCCGACGATAAAACTTTACGACGTGATCGTTGGTAAAGCGAAGGCGATGAGAGGGCGAAAGTTTTGCAGAATCCTCAGGACTACACTACGCAAAAGCTCAACGGGTTTGGAGGAAATACCGACCGAAAACTGTTGCGGAGTTACCGACTGAAGCAACGAAAGAGAAGAGAAATTTTCCCTCTTAACGACTGATAGCCAGTGGTAATATATACTTTTTGGAGAGTTGCTATCCTCTTAGAAAAAGAAATGTCTATTAGTATTAGAGACATAGCGAATAATGAAAAACTTTGTTTGTCCTTTACAAAGAAAGATTTTTGATCTTGACAATTTGGCGATGAATGATTATTTTTTTTGTTGATAATTTTGGTAGTTTTGGAAAAAATTCTTTACAGTTTTTGTTTTGTTACCGACTGAGTAGGTTTTGTTTTCTTGTTGGTTACATTCTAGCCTTTCTCGACTGAGCTTTTTTTTCAGAGAGGCCGCTCTGCTCACGTGAAATAATGTTATACAATATTTTTCGCGATAAAATGGCTTTTCTGTAAAACGTTTAGGTTGCAGATCCATAAATGTGCAAGCTAGCAGGGTTATTCTCTCCTTATGTAGTATAGGGGGGAGTGCAGTATCTTTACTGGCTCGTACGGTATTATCTGCTGCGTGTGCTGACGTAAGGAATATGTTCACGATCAGAACTGATATATGTATATGTATATATCTATGACATTATGCTCGAATCGCATGTAAATGTATTCACATGGGTCGTATATTCCGCATCATAAATCTGTGGGATAAAGACTGCATTAAGGCCATGCTACGAGATATTTTGCGTAAAGGGTGGAGAAGAAGCTGGGATTATGGATGTTGATATTATGTGTGCGTAAAAAAGAACTAAAAATCTTGGAAATTCCATTTTTTAGGCATGTTTGCCATTTATTAGTTTAAATGCAGATATTTTTAGCCATAGCATTCTAAACCGCAATTTCGATAAAAATCTCCATATATTATAACGAAGATTCAAAAAGAATTTGAAAAATTACACATTTTTCGGCCTTTGCATGAAAAACTTTGATTTGTCAGTGAAATAAATAGCAAATTCGTGTTCAGTGGGGCAAAATATATCAGTATAGCGTCTGATAAAAATTACTATAAAATAATTTTGATTTTTACAATTTGGCCAATGCATTTTTTTTCTTACTGAAATGGTTGTAAATTTAACAAGGATGCAAAGCAGAACCTTGCACATTGCTTCCTCATTATTTTTCGCTTCTTACAAAGCTACCTCTATGAGGAAGTATGTTATTCAATTTGTGGCTTGCTCGTAGAGGAAGCTTTGTAAAACGCGAAAAATAATGAGGAAGCAATCTGCAAGGTTCTACTTTGCATCCTTGTTTTAATTAGATAAATATACATGTTGTGGATTCGCTTTTTCTATTTCGTTATTACGTTATTTCGTGATTATTAAAGCGTTTCCGAGAGAGAATGTGATAATGTACATTTTTTAAAATAATTCAACATTCCATAAAATCAAAAATTTCATACCGTTCGTCACTAAATTATACATATATAATGGCTGAATATTGTTTCATTTATATACAAAATTTGAGCTCGCTATCTTAAGTTTTGCAAAAGTTACAATAGAGCGATAATGTCAATTTTTTGAAAAATTCAAAACATCATAAAATTTGAACGGTTCAACCGATCTTAACCAAATTCAATAGCGATCACCGACGTATGAAAGCTCACATTCATACTAATTTTAAGATCAATATCTCGAAAATTGAAAGAGTTATCGCGTAAACAGACATTTTTCAAAAAATTAAAGAACGTGTAATAATTTAACGATGAAGTGGATTTTAACAAAAATCTGTATGAACGATGAGGCTTGATCCCTCTATCTATGGTCCAAATTTCAGCTTGATATCTCAAGGCATTCCTGAGTTATAAAGGTTTACATTTTTCGATCGTGTAACACACACACACACACACACACACACACACACACACACACACACACACACACACACACACACACACACACACACACACACACACACACACACACACACACACACACACACACACACACACACACACACACACACACACACACACACACACACACACACACACACACACACACACACACACACACACACACACACACACACACACACACACACACACACACACACACACACACACACACACACACACACACACACACACACACACACACACACACACACACACACACACACACACACACACACACACACACACACACACACACACACACACACACACACACACACACACACACACACACACACACACACACACACACACACACACACACACACACACACACACACACACACACACACACACACACACACACACACACACACACACACACACACACACACACACACACACACACACACACACACACACACACACACACACACACACACACACACACACACACACACACACACACACACACACACACACACACACACACACACACACACGCACACGCACACGCACACGCACACGCACACGCACACGCACACGCACACGCACACGCACACGCACACGCACACGCACACGCACACGCACACGCACACGCACACGCACACGCACACGCACACGCACACGCACACGCACACGCACACGCACACGCACACGCACACGCACACGCACACGCACACGCACACGCACACGCACACGCACACGCACACGCACACGCACACGCACACGCACACGCACACGCACACGCACACGCACACGCACACGCACACGCACACGCACACGCACACGCACACGCACACGCACACGCACACGCACACGCACACGCACACGCACACGCACACGCACACGCACACGCACACGCACACGCACACGCACACGCACACGCACACGCACACGCACACGCACACGCACACGCACACGCACACGCACACGCACACGCACACGCACACGCACACGCACACGCACACGCACACGCACACGCACACGCACACGCACACGCACACGCACACGCACACGCACACGCACACGCACACGCACACGCACACGCACACGCACACGCACACGCACACGCACACGCACACGCACACGCACACGCACACGCACACGCACACGCACACGCACACGCACACGCACACGCACACGCACACGCACACGCACACGCACACGCACACGCACACGCACACGCACACGCACACGCACACGCACACGCACACGCACACGCACACGCACACGCACACGCACACGCACACGCACACGCACACGCACACGCACACGCACACGCACACGCACACGCACACGCACACGCACACGCACACGCACACGCACACGCACACGCACACGCACACGCACACGCACACACACACGCACACGCACACATACAGACATTTTTTCTAAATCACTTTTCTCGACGTTTTGGCCCATTCTGAGTGTACTGACATGAAAATCTCGAAAAAAAATTTTTTCATGAAAACCAAGCTTCCTCTATGAGGAAGCAAAAATAAATGAAAAAGCTTCTTCGGACTTTTCGGAGGATTAGACGGAGAAAAAAAATTTCAAAAGCCTCGAAAATCTTTTTTTTCCGGTTTTATCACGTTTAGAATTGTAAAATTATATTTCGAGGGTTCTCTACCTTTTCAACATTCTGATTAAACTTGATGTACCTCTCCGACTAAAGGATCATTGCGGTTTACAATTTCGCGGAGGATCCGACAGAAGCAAATTGGCTAGGGTTAGCCCTTGACCAGGGTGAGCTAGAAATCCTATCCTACCTCGAGTTAGGTCTTGTACAGTGAGCGACAATAGAATTTGCGTACTCCGTGGCTCATTCAACGTTGAAACCTCAATTCTGTCCATTCGCGATACGACAACTAGCAGGGTGCTCCTTTTCATACGAGAACGAATGGAATTTCAAGAGGATGGACATTTCTCCTGCGTTCACTTGAGAGTCTGAACCGTGGCCTTCGAATTGTAGACATTTTTTTGTGTCTCCATTTCGATGACAGTCGTCGAGATGATCGATAGAGCGAAAGGCACAGACGACCATCGATATCGTTGTCTTCTCCCTATCTTGCAATACTTTTTCTTCTATTTTATATCCGTGCACTCTGAGTACAGTATAGACAGGAAGAGCATAAAGACGAAAGCCCCAAGGCGTAGTCTGATCTATACCCTTATACCTTTCTATTGTTCTCTTTCTCCGTCTTTTTATCAAACATTTCTCCTTCGTGCCAGAATTTTTCGCAGCTGAATGTTGTAGGAGATGTTTTTTGAGCGTTGGAGCGAGAGTAGATAGATAGAAGAAGACACAACAAACGTCTTGTCGACGTTTTCTGCACAGAATATAACCCAAGTTTGGCTCAATCCCCTGAACGAATCTACTTCCCCATTCCTGCAAAACACAAGACGTACGAACATCTTTTTTCTCAGCGACGAAACAAATTGAATTACACCTTCGTGGCAGAAGAAAATCGTCATGCGACAGGGAACACCTAATTTTTAGTTTTAGCTCTCGATCTGCAAGCCCTTTTCTATTTTATGGTTGGCTGACGAGGATTTAGAGCTAAATTGTAGTTGCATAGATGTGCTGTGACAGTAATTTTTTTATGGGCGGTTTATTGACCAGAAAATAAAGGTAAAGCTATGAATTTCGGTAGCAATTGTTTTCTTTTCGAAATATCGCATTTTCGTGTTCACTGTCGTGCTCAAGTCATATATTCCACCACAAAAAACACGCGTTTGAACCCTTTTTACTGTGATTTTAAAAAAAGTCACTTTTCGTTGTTTCTGAATCTAGAATTTACAGATCCGACTTCCGGTCAGAAAATTCAACCCAAATTTTTGTTCTCTTTGAAATATCGAATTTTGTTCTTCACTATCGTTCCCAAGTCATATATTCGACAGAAAAAACACCCGTTTGAACCCTTTTTACTGTGATTTTAAAAAAAGTCACTTTTGGTCGTTTCTGATTCCAGAATTCACAGATTTGACTTCCGGTCGGAAAATTCATCCTAAATTTTTGTTCTCTTTGAAATATCGAATTTTGTTCTTCACTATCGTTCTCAAGTCATATATTCCACACAAAAAAAACACCCGTTTGAACCCTTTTAACTGTGATTTAAAAAAAAAATCACTTTTGGTCGTTTCTGATTCCAGAATTCACAAATCTGACTTCCGGTCGGAAAATCCAACATAAATTTTTTCTCTTCAAGATATCGAATTTTGTTCTTCACAATCGTTCTCCTGTCATATATTCCACAACTAAAAATGCCGGCTACAAGTCTTTTTACCATGACTAAAAAAAGTGACTTTTGCCGTTTCTGATTTTAGAATTCACAGATCTGACTTCCGGTCGGAAAATCCATCCTAAATTTTTTTTCTTCAAGATATCGAATTTTGGCCTTCACCATCGTTCTCCAGTCATATATTCCACCACTAAAAATACCGGCTACAAGTCTTTTTACCATGGCTGAAAAAAAGTGACTTGCCATTTCTGATTTCAGAATTCTCAGATCTGACTTCCGTTCGAAAAACCCAACCTAAATTTTTTTTTCTTCAAGATATTGAATTTTGGCCTTCACCATCGTTTTCAAGTCATATATTCCACTACAGAAAACACTCCTTTCAATTATTTTACTATTATTTTTAGAAAAGACTCTTTTGGCCCTTTCTGACATAACCAAAATATTATATTATTATCATTATCGTTACTTATGAATGTAAATTTCATTAACCTCCAAATATTAATTTGGATTAATGTTTTTTCGGATTAACTTGCATTAATGTTAACGTTGACAAACATTCATTTGTAAAAGTGCTGTTTTAATTTGATAAAAATAAGAATCCTGTGAAGATCCTTCTGTGCACTAAAACCTAGTCGTCGCCGTCATGGTGTGTCACAAACTTTATCTTACAACCCTGCAACAACTCCCTCCGTGTCTTATTCATATTTAAAAAAACCACTTCACTGATCTATTCGCCTTCTCGTTATAGACCCTATATAATACACGTGTGCTCGTCTGTGGTTGGTATAGTAGTGGTCTCCTGGGAATCTGCGGTATAATAACGTTGACACAGCCTCTGCCGAAGCGCAGTGCACTAAATAGGCTTTCCCATCTCCTCTTTGCGTGCGCCAGGCGGTTATATAGCAACCTCTCGGAGTTTTACCCTCTCGCGTGTTCCAGGTTCGGTCTTCTGACTATCTACCTTCGTCTCGACGAATCTCCTTCACAGCGATACGTTGGATTCTCCGTAGAGCTGAGAATAGAAGACGTCTCGTTCCAGAGCTTTCATCCCCCATTGGTAGGGTGCCACTCGCTTTTTCCCTCAAACCATGACAAACCTCGATATTTGACGTACGGAAAATTTTCCAAGCATCCCGAGTGATTTAGTCAAGGCATAGTGTACTTACAGTCCTGCGGGAACCCCTTAATACAAAGTTGTCCTTTAGGATCAATCTTACGCCTGAAACAATGGTGAACGACACGAAGGCCTCCCGAAACACGTTGCTATGATGAAAGTCGTGCTTCTCGCAAACCCTTTGTGTTAACAACGTAGCATGTAATTTCTGCAACGTGAGTGTCACTTTTCTGAGAGACTAAAATTGACGCTGCCAAGAGGCTAGATTTTGCATGGGGAGTCATCAACTTACTGGCGTTAATGGAGAGAAACGAGACGCTGCAAAAGGCTCTTCGAATCTACAATTTACAGCCATTTGTTTAATTGGTTCGTGAAAAAATATTGCCACCCTTTTAATGCACTAGCAATATGAAAAGCTAAGAGTAAGGCTGGCGACTTTTTCGAGAATTGGATATTCGTCGCTGATGAGGTGATCTTGTGATCACCTTATGATTGCAGAGAAATGTGATTTGTAGTTCAGAAATCAACGTGGAGATCAAAAGGTATTCAGATGTCGAGTTTTACCCCTTTTATTACGATTCTTCTGTCTATTTTAGTCTCTGTAAGGTTTCGGTATGAAAAATTGCATAAAGTGAGAAAAATCTGACCTTTTCCTCGGTGTTGACTTTGAAAAATAAAATTCGAGAGCTTGCAATACGGCTTCATTTTGAAGTACGTCGCTTCGTTAAATATTATTCATTAATTAATGAATATGGTTTTGAAACTCAATCTCGTTAGGATTTTTACAATTGCAAGTATTCATTTCTTTATCGAGTGTAGAAATGCGATGAAAAAGTGAAATGGGGTCGAATTTGATGTACGTGTTGGTTTGTGGGCCTTTGATAGTCCTCTAATATTTTAGATGCGAAAGCATCAAAGCGATAAATACGAAAAAAAAGTTCTCTTTGTAATTATTCCAATAATGTCGTTGGCAATGACATATACGAGTTGAAAAGCCGTTTTGGCATACATACATGACATAAAACGTCCGATGATTGGCTCGTAACGGGTGGTCAGTAGGGGATGAAAAACGCAGAAGCGACCAAGAGGGCTGATTGCTTTTGGCGATCGAGCAGCTGCGTCACACACGAATAGGGCGACTGAGAAAAAGCTGCTGGAGTGTGGAATTTGTCAAACGTTACTTTAATGCTCAAACTCTTGTTTTTACCTCCCTTTTTTTAAACCCTTTTGTTATTTAACTTACCACCTTTTGCACGGTAAAAAAAAGTTGTTTCCATCGGTTTTTCATCCACAAACATAATTACTTGTATTTTTAAATTTGTACTTTATTTTGTAAATACACCGAGAGAAAAGATTTCCTTGACGCCAACGAAATGGGTGGATTGATTTTTTTTTTCATTGATTTCAACGAAATATTTCTTTGATTTCGATGAAATAGTGCATTTGAGTTTCAAAGAGAACATTTCATTGCCTGTAAATAAAGATTTACTTAGTGAGCATATAATAAATAAACAGTTTTATTGTTTTAAAGGGACGTTTTCATTAGTTCAAAGAAACGTTTTCATTGATCTATCTCTCACACCTAACCTCACTTTTTTGTTTTCCGGTTCTCCCGAACGAACGGCTTCGAGTTTCGAGGAGCCAGACGCTTAGCCTATTTCTGCCGTACTTCCTTACATACTCACAAAGTTTGAGCTTTATCTGCCGCGTACTTCAGGAAAAAATAGGTTTTGAAATTTTGAGCTGGTAAGAAGAAGGTTTCATTGAATCAGAGACGACATCTTTGAAATCAATGAAAAAGGTTCATTGTTTTAAAGAAATGTTTCTTCGAAACAATGTCACTACTTTTCATTGAGTTTGAGATCATTCAAAGAAAAGATAGTATTGAAATTCAAGTATTTCATTTCATTGGCAAAGATTTCCGTGAATCAAAGAAACTTTTTCTCTCGGTATAATTTAATTGCAAAAAGTATTAATATTTTAATTTAAAAAAAAGAAAACAGAAATTTATTATAAAATGCCATGAGAAAGTAAAACTAATGGGCCATAAAAAAATGGCCCATTAGTTTTACTAAAAAAAAACAGGAATTTATTATAAAGTGCCATGAGAAAGTAAAACTAATGGGTCATCAAAAAATGGCGCATTAGTTGTACTAAAAAAAAAAAAAACAGAAATTTATTATAAAATGCCATGAGAAAGTAAAACTAATGGGTCATCAAAAAATGGCGCATTAGTTGTACTAAAAAAAAAAAAACACAGAGATTTATTATAAAATGCCATGAGAAAGTAAAACTAATGGGCCATAAAAAAATGGCCCGTAAAAAAAAAAAACAGAAATTTATTATAAAATGTCATGAGAAAGTAAAACTAATGGGCCTTTTTTTGATGACCCATTAGTTTTACTTTCTCATGGCATTTTATAATAAATTTCTGTTTTTTTTTTTTTTTTTTCTTTTTAATTCTCTTTAAGCGAATCTATGAGGATAATTAAGACTTTTGTGTTTTATTTTTTCTATTGTAAAACTTTATGTATCAAAATTAGTGAAGCTGTAAATCAATATTTATGAGCGACATTTATGAATTATATACTACAAGGGTTGGCTAACCAACGACGAAAGGATCGGCAAGGGCACCAAACTGAGTTTCTCTAAGTTTTCGACACGAGAAATTACCAACGTAGATGCTTCTAATGGTCAGCTAGGAAGTTGGCTTGCGGACTGGTCTCCCTGTTGACCAGTGTACGTGACTCACAATGTTACGTCCGCTCCGAAATACTGTACTCGAGACAGTTGCGGGCTCCGCAACTATTACAAATTCTAATGCGATCTGTATAAGCGAGGAAAAGGTTCTCTGCTCTGCTCCAATCGACTTCCTCCCAATTCCTGCGAATCCAATATTCTCGAGTAGATGCTTCCTCTGATAGGAATTTCATGAGCCACTGTGGAGAAGTAAAATCGGAAAATTAAATTTTGTGTAGCAAGTGTAACATTATATTATCAAAAAACAAAAATGTTTCTTCGAAATCTGCTTTTCTTGGGCTACTGTAAGAAAGTAAAATCGGAAAACAAACATTTTGCGGCAATTGTTACACTATATTATCGAAATAAAGTATGCTTTTTTGAAGTCTGCTTTTCATAATCTACTGTAAGAAAGTAAAATCGGAAAACAAAATTTTTTGTGGCAAGTGTTATATTATATTATCAAAATAAAAGATGTTTTGTTAAATTCTGCTTTTCATGGGCTACTATAAGATAGTAAAATCGAAAAACAAAATTTTGTATGGCAAGTGTAACATTATATTAACGAAAAAAATTCTTTTTGAAGTTTGCTTTTCATAATCTACTGTAAGAAAGTAAAATCGGAAAACAAAATTTTGTGTGGCAAGTGTAACATTATATTATCGAAAAAAAATTCTCTTTTGAAGACTGCTTTTCATAATCTACTGTAAGAAAGTAAAATCAGAAAAAAAAATGTTGTGGCAAGGGTAACATTGTATTATCAAAAAACAAAAATGTTTTTTCGAAGTCTGCTTTTCATAATCTACTGTAAGAAAGTAAAATTGCCATACACAATTTTGTGTGGCAAGTGTTACACTGTATTATCAAAATAAAAGATGTTTTGTCAAATTCTGCTTTTAATGTGTTACTATAAGATAGTAAAGTCGAAAAACAAAATTTTGTGTGGCAAGTGGAACATTATAGGGTAGAGTCACCAGTAAATGAACGGTTAAGCAGAACGGTTTGTTTATCATGGGTTTCTATAAAATGTAATATTTCCAGACTGTCTGTGAATATTTTAACGAATTACCAGATTGTCAAATTATGCGATGGAACTAAAAAAAAATATCGAAATTTCTTCGCAAAGTATATAAAAATAAATACTGAAAGACAAAAATCCAAAAACAGCAGTAAATGAACGGGCCAATCTAACCTACACTTTTAGTCGAAAACAGGCATCTGCGACAAAATAATCACTGTAGACCGCTAAGAAATAGAAAAATAAAAAATCTAATGTTCAGCCAAGTCGGCAGAATTTCTCATGACTTCTCAAAAAACGGTTGTTCATTCACTGGTGACTGTTCAATTACTGGTACATTTACCTATTATCAAAAAAAAATCTTTTTTGATGTCTGCTTTTCATAATCTACTGTAAGAAAGTAAAATCGGAATAAAAAATTTTATGTGGCAAGTGTAACATTGTATTACCGAAAAAAATTCTTTTTCAAAGTCTACTTTTCATGAGCTACTTTGGGGAAGTAAAATCGGAAAACGAAATTCTGTGCCTGAAGTATTACGCAATATTATAAAAAAGCAATATTTAAGTGCCGAATTCTGCTTGGCAATGAGATAAAATAAGGTTCGGTGGTGCAGAGTATAAAATTTTACGAGGCACTTTTCGATTCCCAGAGAAAGTGTGTAGAATACTCGTACTGGAAAACCACAACGATCCGACTTATGCGGTCCCGAGAGTTTTCCCTTCGCGAGTCTGAGGGTCGTAGCCGTCGTCGTCATCTCGGTTCTCCGTTCCCCCCAACACCTGTAAATCATGCTAGGTGCTGGCAGGGACAGCCACTTTTCAGAAGTGTCTCTACATCAAGTCCCCGCGGCACAGCCGACGACGTCGACGACGCTACACTACGTCTCCTCTACTTTGCGACTCTCTCTTTTCTCCGTATGGTTCTCGCGGTTTCCAACATTGCGTGAAGAGCCTTGTGTGTTTTCCCGCGGGGAAATTCAGCCTATGAGAGATTTTCTTTTCGACTCCCCAACCAAAAACCAGAAATGCATAAGACATTATTTTCTTAGATTATAATACAATTACAAAAAAGGATGCAAAGTAGAACCTTGCACATTGCTTCCTCATTATTTTTCGCTTTTTACAAAGCTTCCTCTATGAGGAAGCAAAAAAGTATGTTATTCAATTTTGGCTTCCTCATAGAGGAAGCTTTGTAAAAAGCGAAAAATAATGAGGAAGCAATGTGCAAGGTTCTACTTTGCATCCTTGTTTAAATTAGATAAATAAACATGTTGTTAATTCGCTTTTTCTATTTCGTTATTCCGTTATCTCGTTATTATTAGAGCGTTTCCGAATGTAAATGTGGTAACGTATATTTTAAAAAATAATTCAACATTCCATAAAATCACAAATTTCATACCGTTTGTCACAAAACTATACATATATAATGGCTGAATATTGTTTCATTTATATACAAAATTTGATCTCGCTATTTCAAGTTTTGCAAAAGTTACAATAGAGCGATAATGTCAATTTTTTGAAAAATTCAAAATTCCATAAAATTTGAACCACTTTACCGATTCGAGCCAAATTCAATACCAAACAGCATTGAGTGCACCTACTCTTATAACCAGCTATTTAGAAAAATAGACTAAATTTTACGAAAGTTAGAGCGACCACGTCCTTTTTTCAAAAAATTCAAAACTGCATAAAATCGAAATTTTCGCACAGATTTTGTCGAAAATTGCTACAGTTGAAGAGGGTCTGTTGCTACACTAGTGTGCCAAATTTGAGCGCGATATACAAAACCGTTCTTGAGTTATCGGCGTTCGAATTTTCAGAGTTGTATACATACACACACATATACATACATACGGACATTTTTTCTGGATCACTTTTCTGGACGTTTTGGACAATTCTAAGTGTCCTGACATAAAAATCTCGAAAAAAAAATTTTTCATGAAAACAAAGCTTCCTCTATGTAGAAGCAAAAAAAAGAAAAAAAAAACAGGTCCATTTTTTTTTCTTGGATTAGGATACAATTACTTTTGTATCTTTTTTCTCTCTTGGATTATAATACAATTACAAAAAACAAAGTAGAACCTTGCACATTGCTTCCTCATTATTTTTCGCTTTTTACAAAGCTCCCTCTGTGAGGAAGCAGTATGTTATTCAATTTTGGCTTCCTCATAGAGGAAGCTTTGTAAAAAGCGAAAAATAATGAGGAAGCAATGTGCAAGGTTCTACTTTGCATCTTTTTTTTTTATACCTTGTGTCTCTTTTGCAGGGGTGTTTTATACAGCTATAAATCACCTCTGCAAACACCGTCACATCTAATTTTGATTAGATACAAATTTTTGTCGTACTTTCTCAACTTTTCCGGAAGTTATAGCGAAAATCTACATTTTTTTTTAAATGAAAAATGGTGTAAAATCCGAACGACTTTACCGATCATCACCAAATTTGGTACATGGCATTTCTGAATGTTATTTTTCGTCTGTACAAAATTTCTGTTCATTTGTTGAAATTCGACGTAATTTAGATCAAAATCTATTTTTTTCGAAAAATTCAAAATTCTATAAAATCCGAACCGCTTTACCGATTTCGTCGAAATTCAATACCATACAACATTGAACGTATCTTCAGTTATGAAGAACTATTTAGCCAAATCGGCGAACTTTTACGAAAGTTAGAGCATTCACGTCCTTTTTTCAACAAATTAAAAATTGCATAAAAACTTAATTACTATATATATTTTTTCAAAAATTGCAGTATTCAAAGGGGGGCAGCTACTCTACATGTGTGCCAAATTTGAGCCCGATCGCTCGAACGGTTACTGAGTGAGAGGCGATTGAATTTTCGAGGCCCAGCACACACACACACACACACACACACACACACACACACACACATACATACATACGGACATTTTTTCTAAACCACTTTTTTCGATGTTTTAGGTGATTCTAAGCATACTGACATGAAAATCTCGAAAAAAAAAATTTTCATGAAAACAAAGCTTCCTCTATGAGGAAGCAAAAGAAAGAAAAAACACGTCTGTTTTTTTTTTCTGTAACGTTCGTACTGTAATTGTCATTATGATCTGTAGGACGTGAAAGAACTTTGTCGTGATAGCCATCAGGCTCGAAACAATGGTTTACTGCTTTGCACTCTCGCGACACATTTCACTGACGACTTTAGTCAATACACTACTCGTGAACTCGAGTGCGAACGAAGGGTAAGAACGCGTGAGATTTACACTGAAGGGAGAGATTGAGAGACGCGAAATGGATTCGTGAAGTGCATTTTTCGAGGACCGTTGCACAAAAGTTGTTGTCTTCTCGTGAAAACAGGTTTTCTGAAATGCACTCTGTTATTATTCGAAAAAAAAAAAAAAAATAGCGAATTCATTTTATCAACGAATCTTGATCTCCTCAATGCAATGCAAATTATTTTCTACTAATTTACTAACAACGCGTGATGGTTCCAATATTATTTAGAAATGATGTTATTAGTTTCTGGTTATTTGATCTATATCATTTATTGAATTTATGTATTACATATATTGAATTTAATATATTTACCAAAGATATACAAACAGTCTTATAATAAAACAACGAAGATAAAAATAATTTTATAAAAATTAAAAAACTCTCGATTGACAAATTAAGTGTTATTAATAAACAAATTGGGTAAATGAAAAATGGATAAATAAGAATCATTCACATATTATAGATGGGAGATTAATTCGTCAACAGTCTGTATATTCAATTTTATTTAATACATAAAAAAATATTTAATATACAGATAATACATATCTTTATATTAAATGAAATTTAAATATTTTTTTATGTATTAAATTTCATTTAATGTACAGATATGTATTATCTGTATATTAAATATTTGTTTATGTATTAAATTTTTGTATTAAATAAAATTGAGTATACAGACTCTTGCCGAATTAATCTCCCGACAGAATGATTCTTATTTATCCATTTTTATTTACCCAATTTGTTTATTATTACACTTATTTTTTCAGTCGGTCATTTTTTAATTTTTATAAAATTATTTTTATCTCCGTTGTTTAAGACTGTATATCTTTGGTAAATATATTAAATGAAATTTAATATACAGACATGTTATCAAATTCCAATAATTATATTATAAACACAACTTTTATGAAGTGTTTAGTTTAGTGTGTTTAGTATACCGTATATTAATTTTACAACAATTTTTTTCTATATTAATTAATATTTGTATATTAAATTTAATACTTTATATTAACTTTCATACAAAAATTTCAAACAGTGTTCTCAGACAATTGAATTCTGAAAATAAATAATCATCAATTTCAGTCGGTATAAGAATAATAATAAATCGCGACTTCTATTGCAAGCGACGAGGCTCCACAAATTAATGATTTCAATGATTGGTAGTTGTTTATTTGCATATGTGCTTGATATTCGCTTGTATGTATGGCTGCAATTGGCGCGATAATACCGAAGCCCTCGATGCACCGAAGTTACCGGCGTTGAAATCAAATGGTATTATGTATTAACACGATGCTCACGCACTGGCTATTGGTCATCGTACGCAGCCGGTGCCGACGCACGCTCGGACGTTTAATTACCCTCAATAAATCACCGCAAATGCGTCCACCGCGTTCGTTAGCTGTTATTTGATCGTAACGCGTATGCGTGTTACTGCTGCTGTGCCTCTGGACCGCATGTCGATATTTTCCGCTTGGTTTTCATAAACAAGCCAACCCCATACCGATACCCATTAACCCACACATCGCTATACCCAATTTATTTTTTAAAATACCCTTTTGGGTAATTGTAATCTCGCGCGCTATCGATAAATACTTAGTTACACTGTTAAAAAAATCTGTATTATAATTAATACAAAAGTGTTGGAAGTTTTTTTGCAGATACCGTATATGAAATTTTGTATACATGTGTATATGAAAAATCATAACATTTAGAGGAATATTAAAATTCAACGTTATTAAGATTTAATGTCAATATGACCATATGCATAAACTGTGCATTAAATTTCATAAACATGTATGATGAATTTTCATATGAGCGGTATCTGAAAACTCAAGCACATATGTGTTGGAAATTTAAAGTGGACATAAAAACAAGTTAAAAAAATAGAAATATTATTCGGACATTATTTTTTCAAACTGTTGGGTATTGGTTTTCGCCACAGAACATTTTTCGCTTACACTGGGGTTTGAACCTACTATATTATTTTGGTTTAAGGATGTACGACCTACCTACCTAAGTATTTAACAACGCGCGCACGCTACCAACTACACTGTTGAAAAAATCTGTATTAAAATTGAAACAAAAGTCTTGGAAGTGTTTTTGCAGATACCGTATATGAAATTTTGTATACATGTGTATATGAAAAATCATAACATTTAGAGGAATATTAAAATTCAACGTTATTAAGATTTAATGTCAATATGACCATATGCATAAACTGTGCATTAAATTTCATAAACATGTATGATGAATTTTCATATGAGCGGTATCTGAAAACTCAAGCACATATGTGTTGGAAATTTAAAGTGGACATAAAAACAATTTTTAAACAATAGAAATATTATTCGGACATTATTTTTTCAAACAAATTATGTCATCAGAAATTGTTGGGTATTTGTTTTCGCCACAGAACATTTTTCGCTTACACTGGGGTTTCAACCTACTATATTATTTTGGTTTAAGGATGTACGACCTACCTACCTAAGTATTTAACAATGCGCGCACGCTACCAACTACACTGTTAAAAAAATCTGTATTAAAATTAAAACAAAAGTCTTGGAAGTGTTTTTGCAGATACCGTATATGAAATTTTGTATACATGTGTATATGAAAAATCATAACATTTAGAGGAATATTAAAATTCAACGTTATTAAGATTTAATGTCAATATGACCATATGCATAAACTGTGCATTAAATTTCATAAACATGTATGATGAATTTTCATATGAGCGGTATCTGAAAACTCAAGCACATATGTGTTGGAAATTTAAAGTGGACATAAAAACAATTTAAAAAAATATAAATATTATTCGGACATTATTTTTTCAAACAAATGATGTCATCAGAAATTGTTGGGTATTGGTTTTCGCCACAGAACATTTTTCGCTTACACTGGGGTTTGAACCTACTATATTATTTTGGTTTAAGGATGTACGACCTACCTACCTAAGTATTTAACAACGCGCGCACACTACCAACTACACTGGTAAAAAAATCTGTATTAAAATTAATACAAAAGTGTTGGAAGTTTTTTTGCAGATACCGTATATGAAATTTTGTATACATGTGTATATGAAAAATCATAACATTTAGAGGAATATTAAAATTCAACGTTATTAAGATTTAATGTCAATATGACCATATGCATAAACTGTGCATTAAATTTCATAAACATGTATGATGAATTTTCATATGAGCGGTATCTGAAAATTCAAGCACATATGTGTTGGAAATTTAAAGTGGACATAAAAACAATTTTAAAAAATAGAAATATTATTCGGACATTATTTTTTCAAACAAATTATGTCATCAGAAATTGTTGGGTATTGGTTTTCGCCACAGAACATTTTTCGCTTACACTGGGGTTTGAACCTACTATATTATTTTGGTTTAAGGATGTACGACCTACCTACCTAAGTATTTAACAACGCGCGCACACTACCAACTACACTGTTAAAAAAATCTGTATTAAAATTAATACAAAAGTCTTGGAAGTTTTTTTGCAGATACCGTATATGAAATTTTGTATACATGTGTATATGAAAAATCATAACATTTCGAGGAATATTAAAATTCAACGTTATTAAGATTTAATGTCAATATGACCATATGCATAAACTGTGCATTAAATTTCATAAACATGTATGATGAATTTTCATATGAGCGGTATCTGAAAATTCAAGCACATATGTGTTGGAAATTTAAAGTGGACATAAAAACAATTTTTAAACAATAGAAATATTATTCGGACATTATTTTTTCAAACAAATTATGTCATCAGAAATTGTTGGGTATTGGTTTTCGCCGCAGAACATTTTTCGCTTACACTGGGGTTTGAACCTACTATATTATTTTGGTTTAAGGATGTACGACCTACCTACCTAAGTATTTAACAACGCGCGTACGCTACCAACTACACTGTTAAAAAAATCTGTATTAAAATTAAAACAAAAGTCTTGGAAGTGTTTTTGCAGATACCGTATATGAAATTTTGTATACATGTGTATATGAAAAATCATAACATTTTGAGGAATATTAAAATTCAACGTTATTAAGATTTAATGTCAATATGACCATATGCATAAACTGTGCATTAAATTTCATAAACATGTATGATGAATTTTCATATGAGCGGTATCTGAAAACTCAAGCACATATGTGTTGGAAATTTAAAGTGGACATAAAAACAATTTTTAAACAATAGAAATATTATTCGGACATTATTTTTTCAAACAAATTATGTCATCAGAAATTGTTGGGTATTGGTTTTCGCCACAGAACATTTTTCGCTTACACTGGGGTTTGAACCTACTATATTATTTTGGTTTAAGGATGTACGACCTACCTACCTAAGTATTTAACAAGGCGCGCACGCTACCAACTACACTGTTAAAAAAATCTGTATTAAAAATAAAACAAAAGTCTTGGAAGTGTTTTTGCAGATACCGTATATGAAATTTTGTATACATGTGTATATGAAAAATCATAACATTTAGAGGAATACTAAAATTCAACGTTATTAAGATTTAATGTCAATATGACCATATGCATAAACTGTGCATTAAATTTCATAAACATGTATGATGAATTTTCATATGAGCGGTATCTGAAAACTCAAGCACATATGTGTTGGAAATTTAAAGTGGACATAAAAACAATTTTAAAAAATAGAAATATTATTCGGACATAATTTTTTCAAACAAATGATGTCATCAGAAATTGTTGGGTATTGGTTTTCGCCACAGAACATTTTTCGCTTACACTGGGGTTTGAACCTACTATATTATTTTGGTTTAAGGATGTACGACCTACCTACCTAAGTATTTAACAACGCGCGCACGCTACCAACTACACTGTTAAAAAAATGTGTATTAAAATTAAAACAAAAGTCTTGGAAGTTTTTTTGCAGATACCGTATATGAAATTTTGTATACATGTGTATATGAAAAATCATAACATTTAGAGGAATATTAAAATTCAACGTTATTAAGATATAATGTCAATATGACCAAATGCATAAACTGTGCATTAAATTTCATAAACATGTATGATGAATTTTCATATGAGCGGTATCTGAAAACTCAAGCACATATGTGTTGGAAATTTAAAGTGGACATAAAAACAATTTTTAAACAATAGAAATATTATTCGGACATTATTTTTTCAAACAAATTATGTCATCAGAAATTGTTGGGTATTGGTTTTCGCCACAGAACATTTTTCGCTTACACTGGGGTTTGAACCTACTATATTATTTTGGTTTAAGGATGTACGACCTACCTACCTAAGTATTTAACAATGCGCCCACACTACCAACTACACTGTTAAAAAAATCTGTATTAAAATTAAAACAAAAGTCTTGGAAGTGTTTTTGCAGATACCGTATATGAAATTTTGTATACATGTGTATATGAAAAATCATAACATTTAGAGGAATATAAAAATTCAACGTTATTAAGATTTAATGTCAATATGACCATATGCATAAACTGTGCATTAAATTTCATAAACATGTATGATGAATTTTCATATGAGCGGTATCTGAAAATTCAAGCACATATGTGTTGGAAATTTAAAGTGGACATAAAAGCAATTTAAAAAAATAGAAATATTATTCGGACATTATTTTTTCAAACAAATTATGTCATCAGAAATTGTTGGGTATTGGTTTTCGCCACAGAACGTTTTTCGCTTACACTGGGGTTTGAACCTACTATATTATTTTGGTTTAAGGATGTACGACCTACCTACCTAAGTATTTAACAACGCGCGCACGCTACCAACTACACTGTTAAAAAAATCTGTATTAAAATTTTAAAAAAAAGTCTTGGAAGTGTTTTTGCAGATACCGTATATGAAATTTTGTATACATGTGTATATGAAAAATCATAACATTTAGAGGAATATTAAAATTCAACGTTATTAAGATTTAATGTCAATATGACCATATGCATAAACTGTGCATTAAATTTCATAAACATGTATGATGAATTTTCATATGAGCGGTATCTGAAAACTCAAGCACATATGTGTTGGAAATTTAAAGTGGACATAAAAACAATTTTAAAAAATATAAATATTATTCGGACATTATTTTTTCAAACAAATTATGTCATCAGAAATTGTTGGGTATTGGTTTTCGCCGCAGAACATTTTTCGCTTACACTGGGGTTTGAACCTACGACCTACCTACCTAAGTACCTACCAACGAGCGCACGCTACCAACTACGCTATCAACGACTTAGTAATTTTGGATATTTAAATGGCATAGGAGTTGTATAACTATTATTCTCTCAAGCATACTTATAATTGACATAACAAAATATTCAATTGATTGCAATCAGAGCGCGAAGTGGGTTGGAAATATTTTCAAGGGAACATAATTTTTGAACGAACGGAATCTTTTTCTCACGAGGAAGCTCAGGTATCCGGATTTTCGAAAAAATTATATCCACAGACCTGTCAAGTTCTAGCAACAAACATAAATCAAACATAAATTTGCCGCAATAGCAGCGCGAGATGCTCCAGTGTTTAAAAAAAATCGATTTTGGAAATCTCGAGTAACTTATCAGAAGTCGATGCTAAGTAATAAGTGTTAGCGATCTAGTGCGGGTTTTTTTTTCGTTATTGGAAAATGTGTATTATATTTCAAATCAGTCACTAAAAATCCAAAAAAATTCATGTTCATTTTCATGTACTAATATAGTATTGATTGATTTAGTAACCATGTGTTATAATTTTATATCACCGGATTGGTAAAATCCATACACGCATATTAAATTTACTGTGCAACGATATTAATGTTTATTTTCTATACCGAGTTTTGTAAATTTCTCACACATTTGTGTCGCAAGAACACAAACATTTTGCAAAAAGTAGTACACCTATGTGGACAAAACTGCAAATACCTTGACGGGTATTTTTCAATATTAGTAACTGAAATTTTGATAACTTTGATCTTAAATTTAATGCGACAATTTGTATTAAATTTCAAATCGGGCACTAAAATTCATAACATACATGTCGATTTTCATGTACTGATTTAGTAATTATTGATTTAATAATCATGTATTGTAATTTTTTATCACCGGATTATCGAAATTCATTGATCTGTATTAAATTTATTATGCAAACATATTAATTTCGATTTCCTATACCAAGTTTTACAAAATTCATACACGTTTGTATAGGAAAAACTCGAACATTTTTTACAGTGTAGTACGCGAATATGTGCGTCGTTGTTGATTCTCGTGTAGCAAAACGTATTGATGTTATTGAGGCCGAACGATATGTCGAGGGATTTTGTACGTCAATGAGTAAAACGATAGCAACGGGAAAACGCGCATTAATCGATCCTTCGTGTGATTGAAAAATAACCTTTATTTTTTTTTTTTTTTAGGGTGCTACAATTACAGATCTCCTAGCTAGCGAATTGGTGCGTCGTTATCGACAGACACGCCTGCGTAGGTATTTTCTCTCGCGTCGTAGAAAATCGAAAGGGCGTGCGTAAAACGCCGTTTGATTTATTTTGTCGAGTAGGCGAGAAAGTGCTTTCGTTTTCTGCTGTTACTGCTGATGGCTCCCTGTCTGTGTCGATGAGACAAGCTGCGAAATAACAGAAAGCAAGCGTTTTACGCACGCCACTGTCGTCTAATGAAAGCGAGAGCTAAATGCATTGTGTTATTCTGCCATTTCACGATTTGTCACAAAAGTCCCTTAATTACATCATTTTCCCTCTCTCTTTCGTCTTTCCGACAGTCGCGTTCTTGTCATACGCACTAACTTGGCCTCCGGGAACAATAGCTAGGGAATCCTCGAAAAGAAAAGAAAAGAAAAAAAAAATATTGAAATATATTAGGTATACATATCAAATTTTAGCAAAAAAACTAGTAGTAGTAATATTCGTGATTTATTGAATAAATGTACATAATTATTTTGGTTTAAGGATGTACGAGCGCGATGGGATGCTCAACTTCCTGAAAAGTGACAATTTAGACAGAAATTTGAACACTTCTCGATGGAATAAAAATTTAAAAAAAATCAAGCATACAAAAGGTGCGGAAAAGATTAATTTTGCATACTAATAATTGCAAAGTGTTATTAACAAATAGGTGAAAAAAATAATTGTTCAACAAATTATCCGTCAACCTAACTTTTTTTTCGAATGAAAATGATTCGTTACATTTTCTGAATACGTATGAATTTTTTAAGAATTCTGTCTAATGTTTGAAAATTGCGGTTTTTTTTCTTGTATGAGCTGTATTCGCGAATCTATTTGATCAATCATTTCCAAACTTCTTGGGTGCAATGGGTGGTTTTGTGACAAGCACATATGAAAAATTCGCGACTTAACATGCATTAAAAAAGAATGAATTCCAAAAAAACGAAATTTCGATGATTAGAAAAAATTATGAAAAAATTCATACGTATTCAGCAAAATTAACGAATCATTTTCATTCGAAGAAAAAGTTAGGTTGACGGATAATTTGTTGAACAATTTTTTTTTTCACCTATTTGTTAATAACATTTTACAATTATTAATATGCAAAATTAATCTTTTCCGCACCTTTTGTATGCTTGATTTTTTCAGATGTTTATTCCATCGAATTCTCACTTTACAGGAAGTTGAGCCCCCCGTCGCGCTCGTACATCCTTAAATATTGCAAATTATGATTATAATTCCCATTGGCTTACATTATATTTTGCCAATTGACCGTCGATCGCGGTCCATCAGCTTAAAAAAAATCTGTTTTCTACACTTTATGCAATATACATAAAGATATATTTTTAATCAATTTTCCAATATATGTCTGTCTTACATAAATTTAAATGTACAGCATTTTTTGTGAAAAATATATTTAATATACATAAAAGATTTTTTGGCATATCTGATAATCAAAAAAAATCTAACGGTTATAATTTAGGATTAATTAATAGAAATCAATGGTTGAGTAACAAATGTGTCATTTTCACAACAGGTATTTTTGAAAATTCCCTCTCTCTGTCTCTTTCGTCTTGCCGACAGTCGCTCGCTTGTGGTACGCACTAACTTAGGGCTTCGGAAACAATAGGTAGCAAATCTACGAAAATGAAAAAAAAAAAAAAAAAAAAAAACAAAACAAAACAAAAAAAAAATTGAAAGCAATTAAGTATAAATATCAAATTTTTGCGAAAAAAGAAAATAATTTTCTATACTTTATGCAATATACATAAAGATATATATATTTAATCAGTTTTCCAATATATATCTGTCCAGCATAAATTTAAATGTATAGCATTTTTCGTGAAAAATATATCTAATATACGTAAAGTATTTTTTGGCATATCTGATGATAAAAAAAATCTAAAGTTTATAATTTAGGATTAATTAATAGAAATCAATGGTTGAGTAACAAATGTGTCATTTGTACAACAGGTATTTATTTTACAAAGTCCTTCCTGAAGTCAATTATATGAAGGTTCTCGGTGCAACCGTTTTTTTTTTATTCGTCCTTGACAAAGATTGGTAGACGCGATGATCGAGACCACGTTCGTACACCCGGACTTAATTAAGCTCGGTGAATTAGTTTTTCTTCGCCTGAAGATTGGAGCCCGCCGGGCGGCCAAAACGCGACGAACGTGATCCAGCTGCGTCGAAGTGGAGAACAGCCACGGAATTTCAAATCGACGAGAAAAGAATCGAGCGAGGGTTTAATACTCCGACAAAAGAAAGAAGAGAGAATGGTCCGGTTAGATTTCCCGCTTTTCGCTGCTGTCGTTTCGCTCTTTTCATTTTTCTCTTCGGAATAGCCGCGGGCCACGACCGAAACGGCCTCGGTATTTGCATCACAAAATATCCGTAGCGTCTTTCGCTCGGCCATGGATTTTCCTTTTTTCCTTTTCGGCTTTCATTAAAACCCCAGCTTCTCAGTCTTCGTCCAAATCTTATACTCGCAGCGCCCCCTTTTGTATATATCCTCTTCTCATCATGAATATGTTTCGAATCTCCTTCTCTGGTCTCTCAAAAAGGGTTGGATTAAGTATTTTAATCTCGAATCTCCACCAGCAAGAAATTCCACCAAGCCGGACCGGTTTGAATTAAACGGGCACCACCATCCAGCAACGAGACAGTCAATGAAATTTACTACGGATTGCGAATTAATTATATTCAAACTCTTTTACACCATCCGCGAAATCGGGTATTCAGGCGGTGGCTTCGAGTACCCAGTGAGAGAAGCTCGCACAATGTTCTATTGAATTAGCATACCAAATGGAAATCTCTGATTCCTAAACTCGTTTTTATCTACTTGGATTGGTTCGCAAGAAAAGAGAAGATCATGTAGCTCTTGTCGTTTATTCTTTTTCCTTTTTTGCTTCCTCATGTCCGCACCCTCAGAATCGGCCATAATGTCGAGAAAAGTGGACTAGAAAAAATGTTCGTATGTATTTATGTATGTGTGTGTATATATACACCTTCAAAAATTCAATCGCCTCCCGTGCGGAAATTAGTTCGGGCAGCCGCGATTAAATACGGGGCCTTTTTAGGTATAAACGTGGCAACCACAATAGGGAATCTACTCTAGAACCCTACTAGGCTCAACAGAGGCGGCTACGACAAACTTCGGGGCCTAATCAGGCTTAAATGTAGAATCCTCACTAGGGTCGCCCATATTGAGGCTCCGTACTTCAAGCGTGACTAGCCTAGTAGGGCCCCTAATTGAACTGGGGCAAACTGGAAAGGGCCAAGTCAGAGCCCCAACTATTTTTCTACACGGGCTATAACTGAAGAATGGTTTTAGCTATCGAGCTAAAAATTGGTACACAAGTGAAGCACTATTCCCTCTTTGATTGTTGCAGTTTTTGATAAATTGTATAGACAAATTTCGATTTTATGCCATTTTAAATTTTTTGAAAAAAGTGTAAGGTCGCTCTAACTTTCGTAAAATTTAGTCTATTTTGCTAAATAATTCTTTATAAGAGTAGGTGTATTCAATGTTATTTGGTATTGAATTTGGCTCAAATTGGTAAAGTGGTTCAGATTTTATGAAATTTTGAAATTTTCAAAAATTTACCATTATCGCTCTAACTTTTGAAAAACTTGAGATAGCAAGCTCAAATTTGACCAGTAAACGAAATAACATTCAGCCATCATATACATACAATTTAGTGACGACCGGTATGAAACTTTTGATTTTATGAAATTTTGAATTATTTTAAAAAATGTACGTTAACATATTTACTTTCGGAAACGCCTTAATAATAACGAAATACACCGAGAGAAAAGATTTCATTGACGCCAAAGAAGTGGGTGGATCGATTTTTTTTTCATTGATTTCAACGAAATATTTCTTTGATTTCAATGAAATAGTGCATTTGAATTTCAAAGAGAATATTTCATTGCCTGTAAATAAAGATTTACTTAGTGAGCATATAATAAGGAAACAGTATCATTGTTTTTTAGAGACGTTTGCATTGGTTCAAAGAAACGTTTTCATTGATCTCACTCTCGCACCTAACCTCACTTTGTTGTTTTCCGGTTTTTCCGAACGAACGGCTTCGAGTTTCGAGGAGCCAGAAGCTTAGCCTATTTCTGCCGTACTTCCTTACATACTCACAAAATTTGAGCTTTATCTGCCGCGTACTTCAGGAAAAAATAGGTTTCGAAATTTTGAGCTGGTAAGAAGAAGGTTTCATTGAATCAGAGACAATATCTTTGAAATCAATGAAAAAGGTTCATTGGTTTAAAGAAATGTTTCTTCGAATCAATGTCACTAATTTTCATTGAGTTTGAGATCATTCAAAGAAAAGATCGTATTGAAATTCAAGTAAGGTAAACGCCCCAATAGCCGGCCATCTTAGAGAACAGGAAACTGTAAAGTTATATTTCTTATACTAAAATGACCTTTCTATAATTGTAACCATAACTAATGCAAAGCTTAGCTTTTCTACTTTTCGAAAAGCATCCATTAATTCATGTCAGGGGTATAGTTTTTTGTTAAAGTTAGGAAACAATTGAGAAAGTCGATGGACTAGTACCCGACCACCGAATTCAGGTAATGTCTAAAAACCCGACCAAGCATGCCCCTATACGCAACCACCCGCCGATACGAGGCTATGCGATTCGTTGAAACTTCATTTTATTTCTTAAATTACACGCAACGTTTGGGATAATTTATGATAAATAATAACTAATAAAAAGGCTCACCGTGACGTGCAACCGGCATCAACTTGCCATAGAGGTTATGTTCGCTGAGTTTGTGTTGGCCGGGAATAGGCCGCGGTTGGATATCGGTACAGCATACTGCGGATGCGCCCCAATAGCCAACCATGGAAATTTACGACTTAGCAGTGGTTTTTCGCAAATTTTAATGGAAGATTTATAAAGTCTATTTATTCGCGAATACCACAAGCCACGAATTATTGTGGAAATCGTGAAAATAACAGCGCCATAAGCTTAACAACGTTACGCAAATTCTTAACGAACTGGCTAAAAGATATGCGCCGATCCTCTGAGCGGCGTCTGCAGTGCACAATATCTTTAAAAAACGTCAACAAAAAAATTAATGACTATTTTTATTATTGGCCTATGCAGACATAAAGAATTGCAAAAATGGTAGCACTAGTTATTTATTTACTTCATATTCATAATTTCTTAATTTTAGTCAATATTTGTGTCAGTGGTTGGAGACTGGTACATGGTTGGGTACCGGGGCGTTTACCTTATTTCATTTCATTGGCAAAGATGTCCGTGAATCAATGAAACTCTTTCTCTCGGTGTAGAAAAAAACGAATACACAACATATTTATTTATCTATATGAAAAAAAGCTGCAAAGTAGAACCTGCACATTGCTGCCTCATTATTTTTCGCTTTTTTTCTTCTTCCAATCTGGTAGCTCTATATCTCATTGAAATAAAAATCCCGACAAAAGTGAGAAACGACCAACGTCCTCGCAAGGGAACGAAGGGATGTTGGTGGAGCCATCGGTGAGTTATGAACTTTGCGTGCTCGGGTTTCTTCGTCCAGTCAACGGATAGAACTCGCGTTATCCACCAGCGAGTTTTCTTTTCGCGACGATGTTCACTATAGAACCGCTGTGAAAGTCCGAAGCGAACATTTATGTGAGAGCAACGTAATCTGGCGCCGGAGATTCTACACGCAACAGCGGCAACCAACGATTGTGCCCTTAGTGTACGTAGCCACGCTTTTTCCTCTCGGACTATACGTTCTTTTCTGGGAAAATCGGCTTTCACACGTGGCCGAACGTTCACCCTTCTTGTTTAGCAGCTATGGGGTTCGAAAAACGATTGAGACCTCTTTTCGCATCCCAGTAGAGTAATACCGAGGACTTTGAGTACAGTTCGTCGAACAATAGAGACGAATTCGTGATCGCTTTGTTTCCCAAAAGCCAATTATTGTATCAGACTACTAGTCTGAGCGCCTTTTTATTTATACTTTACTTGATTATTTCGACTGTGTATGTGTATAAACTCGAATGGATTTTGTATCCGGATTACTTTTCGAATTACACGAATGGTTATCGCGCGAGGGCAGATGAGATATTGTGATTATAGAATGGGAAAGCCTGTTCTGTTTGAAATCTGAAGCGTAGAAAAAAATATCGAATTTCCGACGCATCAGTGAGACATTTAGTGACATAATGGCCCTGCCATAATTAACTGTTACACTGTTCAAAATATTTTGAAAATTAGTGTATGTATTGGAAGTTCTTTTGCATATATGGTACATTAAATTTAATTTATTATACAGATATGTTGTAAAATTTCAATAGTTATATTATAAACATAAATTTCATGAAGTTTACTGCATAATTTTTTTTATAGCGAATAGTATACAATATTTTTTATATATGTCAAATTATATACTGTATGAAATTTAAAAAAAAAATTATTTATTTTTATTAATGTTTGTATATTAAATTTAATATACGTCTATCCGCAAAAGACTTCCAATACTTTATATTAATTTTCATTTAATATACAGAAATATTGTAAAGTTCCAATAATTATATTATAAACACAACTTTTATGAAGTGTTTAGTATACTGTATATTAATTTTGCAACAATTTTTTTATATATTAATTAATATTTGTATATTAAATTTAATATACGTTTATCCGCAAAAAACTTCCAATACTTTATATTAATTTTCATACAAAAATTTCTAACATTGCATCCAATTGTTAATTTTTCCAGATTTCTGTCTTCGCGCTCTAGGCGTTCATTTTTTATTTTGCAATTTTAAACTGTTTTCTGATTTTAGTTTTCGCTGGAACTGGAACGTACGAAGCGATTAAAGTCTTTCGGATTTGAATGATTATACCACCAGACAGTGGTATAAATAACTCGGAACGGTTTTCTCATGATAAGGACTTCTATCGTATAATGGTTAAGCTTTGTCGCAAAATGAGATTGATCCCTGTGACACCTAGATCTCTCCTCTAGCCTTTAGTGAACAGAGCGAAGCTCTCATCTCATCCCATTGAAAACGCCAGGCTTATCCGTATGAATACATGCATCAATATGATCCATAGTGAAAGCTATGCAAGCTTTCCTCGCCTTGACACTGTGAATAGAATATTACACTTTCGAGGATTTCCTTGAGAGAGATCCGTTCGGAGAAATCCGGTAAACGAGAAGAGCACACGAGTCCCCGATGTCCCTTCACACTGTACACACTCTTACTACATAGATATATGTACAGTGAAGAACGTCGAGATGGTCTCCGGTAAAGCTCTAGTCCAAACTCTGGACCTTCGGTACTCGCCTTGGTGTCCAGTATCTGAGGAAAAGAAATAAAGGTACAAAAAGAACCTTTTCCTCCCTCCTGTTGATCCTTGATCCTAGCCACACACGTTCCTACCACGGAAACATCGCTCATTCTCACCTTGGGCTATCAAGAATCACATTTTCCATTGTCAACTGCAGAGTAGAAAGTAAATTTGAAATTTTTTTACACTTACCCAAAAGACACAGAAATTTCTTTGGCATATTTTTAGTTCTAAAAATGATTCTTGTACTTTTTTATGCCTGGTATTTTAGAAAAAAAATAAGAGTACATAGAGAACCTTTTCCTCCCCCCTGTTGATCCTTGATTCTAGCCACACACATTCCTACCACGGAAACATCGCTCATTCTCACCTTGGGCTATCAAGAACCACATTTTCCATTGTCAACTGCAGAGTAAGAAGTAAATTTGAAATTTTTGTACACTTACCCAAAAGACACAGAAATTTCTTTGGCATATTTTTAGTTCTAAAAATGATTCTTGTACTTTTTTTTGTCTGGTATTTTAGAAAAAAAATAAGAGTACATAGAGAACCTTTTCCTCCCCCCTGTTGATCCTTGATTCTAGCCACACATGTTCCTACCACAGAAACATCGCTCATTCTCACCTTGGGCTATCAAGAACCATATTTTCCATTGTCAACTGCACAGTAAGAAGTAAATTTGAAATTTTTGTACACTTACCCAAAAGCCACAAAATTTCTTTGGCATATTTTTAGTTCTAAAAATGATTCTTGTACTTTTTTTGCCTGGTATTTTAGAAAAAAAATAAGAGTACATAGAGAACCTTTTCCTCCCCCCTGTTGATCCTTGATTCTAGCCACACATGTTCCTACCACAGAAACATCGCTCATTCTCACCTTGGGCTATCAAGAACCATATTTTCCATTGTCAACTGCACAGTAAGAAGTAAATTTGAAATTTTTGTACACTTACCCAAAAGCCACAGAAATTTCTTTGGCATATTTTTAGTTCTAAAAATGATTCTTGTACTTTTTTTGTCTGGTATATTAGAAAAAAAATAAAAGTACATAGAGAACCTTTTCCTCCCCCCTGTTGATCCTTGATTCTAGCCACACACGTTCCTACCACAGAAACATCGCTCATTCTCACCTTGGGCTATCAAGAACCACATTTTCCATTGTCAACTGCAGAGTAAAAAGTAAATTTGAAATTTTTGTACACTTACCCAAAAGACACAGAAATTTCTTTGGCATATTTTTAGTTCTAAAAATGATTCTTGTACTTTTTTTGCCTGGTATTTTAGAAAAAAAATAAGAGTACATAGAGAACCTTTTCCTCCCCCCTGTTGATCCTTGATTCTAGCCACACACGTTCCTACCACAGAAACATCGCTCATTCTCACCTTGGGCTATCAAGAACCATATTTTCCATTGTCAACTGCACAGTAAGAAGTAAATTTGAAATTTTTGTACACTTACCCAAAAGCCACAGAAATTTCTTTGGCATACTTTTAGTTCTAAAAATGATTCTTGTACTTTTTTTGTCTGGTATTTTAGAAAAAAAAATAAAAGTACATAGAGAACCTTTTCCTCCCCCCTGTTGATCCTTGATTCTAGCCACACACTTTCCTACCACGGAAACATCGCTCATTCTCACCTTGGGCTATCAAGGACCACATTTTCCATTGTCAACTGCAGAGTAAAAAGTGAATTTGAAATTTTTGTACACTTACCCAAAAGACACAGAAATTTCTTTGGCATATTTTTAGTTCTAAAAATGGTTCTTGTACTTTTTTTGTCTGGTATTTTAGAAAAAAAAATAAAAGTACATAGAGAACCTTTTCCTCCACACACATTCCTACCACGGAAACATCGCTCATTCTCACTTTAGGCTATCAAGAACCACATTTTCCATTGTCAACTGCAGAGTAAAAAGTAAATTTGAAATTTTTGTACACTTACCCAAAAGACACAGAAATTTCTTTGGCATATTTTTAGTTCTAAAAATGATTCTTGTACTTTTTTTGCCTGGTATTTTAGAAAAAAAATAAGAGTACATAGAGAACCTTTTCCTCCCCCCTGTTGATCCTTGATTCTAGCCACACACGTTCCTACCACAGAAACATCGCTCATTCTCACCTTGGGCTATCAAGAACCATATTTTCCATTGTCAACTGCACAGTAAGAAGTAAATTTGAAATTTTTGTACACTTACCCAAAGGAAACAGAAATTTCTTTGGCATATTTTTAGTTCTAAAAATGATTCTTGTACTTTTTTTGTCTGGTATTTTAGAAAAAAAAATAAAAGTACATAGAGAACCTTTTCCTCCCCCTGTTGATCCTTGATTCTAGCCACACACTTTCCTACCACGGAAACATCGCTCATTCTCACCTTGGGCTATCAAGAACCACATTTTCCATTGTCAACTGCAGATTAAGAAGTAAATTCGAAATTTTTGTACACTTACCCAAAAGCTACAGAAATTTCTTTTAATTTTAGTGAAATTTCTTTGGCATATTTTTAGTTATAAAAATGATTCTTGTACTTTTTTTTGTCTGGTATTTTAGAAAATAAATGAAGGTAGAAAAAGTACCTTTTCCTCCCTTGTACACTTTCCACCACCGAAACATCGCTCATTCTCACATCGGGCTATGAAGAACCGTATTGTTCATTGTCAATTACAGAATAAGAAATAAATTTTTGTACACTTACCAAAAAGCCGCCGAAGTTTCTTGTAATTTTAGAGAAATTTCTTTGGCATATTTTTAGTTCTAAAAATTATTCTTGTACTTTATATTGTCTGGTATTTTAGAAAAAAAATGCGAGTACATAAAGTACCTTTTCCTCCCCCCTGTTGATCGTTGATTCTAGCCACACACTTTCCTACCACGGAAACATCGCTTATTCTCACCTCGGACTATCAAGAACCATATTGTTCATTGTCAGCTGTAGAGTAAGAAGTAAATTTGAAATTTTTGTGCATTTACCAAAAAGCCGCGGAAACTTCTTTTAATTTTAGAGAAATTTCTTTGGTGTATTTTTAGTTCTACAAATTATTTTAGAACTTCTTTTTCTGGTATTTTAAAAAATAAATAGAAGCAAGTGGTAGAATATTAAAAAAATTAAAACGCGTTTTAAGTCTGTTGATAGTTACGCACTGAGAGAAAAGCATATCGTTGATTTAATGATTTCACATGATAAAACGAATATAGGAAGGCTTTGCAATGTTTTATGGTTGAAGCAATGATAATATGGTTCCATAAACGATACTTGCAAGGTTATTGGAAACAAACGTCGAAATCGTATATGCAACGAAACGGCATATTTGAAACTATTAGAATAGTTTTTGAAACTATTAGAATAGTTTTTGAAACTATTACCATTCTGATGATTGCTCCTATAATTATATTTGCTATAACCATAAAATATGGACGTTCCTCCTGGGAATTATAGTTTGTAGCTAGATTTTCGTCGGTCTAACGATATTTTTTTTTAATTACCAGATTTTTCTCAATATGTTTTGTAGGTCTTTGTATATAATTTATTTTTTGATAATCGTTTATAAAAGTTTCAATACTGAAACGTCCACATAGGGCCTAGTGTAAATAAATATATCTAAATCTAGCTATCTATCTAAGTTATATGTTCTACTAATAGCAACATCCCTCATTCCCACCTCGAGGTAGATCATGATGTTCATTCTTAACTGCTATTAGGAATGATATTCTGTACACAAAAGCGTCAGTAGCCACGAGGAAATGCGGTGGTACGCACCTGTGTCTTAATTAAAGTCAGCCGAATGATGTAGTGAAGCTCTTCGTCCCCTTCACTCTCTCGTGCCCTTCATAGGGCACAATGTGGCCTTGCCGATCCTTGGCGAGGTTTCCCAGGGGTGCAGTTTACTTCCTCTGCTTCCACAATACATTCTGTAAGCGTGGAAAGCATTTTGTATCGTACTGTAATTTCGATCCATTCACTGGCCACTGAAATGTAAGTATTTGTTTCTTGCCAATATTAATTTTTAAACAACTATTCCGGTCTATTTTTTTAAATGATGGAATTTCGCCAAGCATATCTCGGGTCTGAGATCTAATCGATAGAAAGTGCGCGAAACCGAAGTTCAATTCAAATTTCGTTAATGCGAATTTTTACAAATATCGACTGCAGCTGCTTAGCAAATTAAATTAATTAATCAAGGAGCCACAATCGACGAATTTTTATCTCAATAAAATTGTGAAAAAATTCCGACATTTTAGAGTCAAATCTTTAATCATAGCATATATTTAATGTTTAATTTTTATTTAATAAATAATTAAACCGTAATATTATATATAGGCAGACACGAAAAGTGCTTCGCAAAATTGCAACATTTAAAAAAAATTGACCGGCATAGTAGTTTAAAAATTAATATTAAAAATTTCTTGCCTATACCACATTTTGCCAGAAGGGTGAAAATAGTGGAATAGAAAGGCGAATATTTGTAATTCCAACAAGTAACATTTCTCATTAAATTTATTAGATAATATTAGCCTTGAACAGGCAAAATTATACTTATGAAATTGCCTCTCTCTTTTTCAGGTGTTCACTAATCGGTTTATGAGGATTTTGCCAGATTATCATGGCTGTGATTCTATAAATTTCGAATATTTATACCGTCGAATGATCATTGGCTGATTGGTGCTCACAAGGTGCGACTGATTCGTCAAAGAAACGAGCTGCAACTCTCCGCCCCATCTACGGAATCAGAGTTGATAATACAGTAGTATGTTCTTCGCTTTGATCCGACTGATTCTATTTGGATCTCGGATGAACCGAGTACGCCCTTTGTGTGTGTCACTCCAAGCACCCGAATTATCGGGAAGACGAACTTCTACAAGGCGCTTTCCCTTTAAGGCCTTTACGGACAGGATTTTCGAGAGTCCACAGCAGCCTGTTGGATACTGCTGCTTCAGTCTTTATCATGTAAAGCAACCCCTATTGCCTTTTGTCCTTCTAGGACAAACGGCTGCTCGAAAAACTTCTGACAGGAGATGGGCTGTATGAACAGAATTTCCCCTCGTGGAAACTATTTTATATATATTTACTTTTAGATTCACAGTTCAGTTTCTCAAAAATGTACAAACTTTTAGAAATCTTAATTCTGGTTCTGCCGCCACTTGAGAATTAATAACATTTTAGAATTTCGATTAAAAAAAACTATAATTACGATTCAGAAAAAATAATAATTACAATATTTTGAAAAATGTTTCTTAATCAAAAATGCACTGAGAGAAAAGCGTATCGTTGATTTAAAGATTTCACGTGATAAAACGAATATAGGAAAGCTTGCAATGTTTTATGGTTGAAGCAATGATAATATGGTTCAATAAACGATATTTGCAAGGTTATTGGAAACAAACGTTGAAATCGTTTATGCAACGAAATGGCATATTTTAAACTATTAGAATAGTTTTTGAAACTATTATCATTCTTATGATTTCTACTATAATTATATTTGCTATAACCATAAAATATAGACGTTTCTCCTGGGAATTATAGTTTATTGTCAGATTATCGTCGGTCTAACTATATTTTTTTTTAAATACCAGATTTTTCTCTCAGTGTGGTATTCATAAAAATCCTAATTTTTAAGTATTGATAAAAAATGATTACTTTTGCTTCAGAGTTGGGTAGCAAAAATTACTTAGTTCAGAAATTACTGCTTTAATTACAATTACCTTCAGTAATTGTATTGGATTTCAAATTAAATACAATTACTTTCAGTAATTGTATTGGATTTGAAATTAAATACAATTACTTTCAGTAATTGTATTGGATTTCAAATTAAATACAATTACTTTCAGTAATTGTATTGAATTTCAAATTAAATACAATTACTTCCAGTAATTTGTATTTTGTAATTTTCCATTACAATTTTGCCCAACTCTGTTTTGCTTCCTCATAGAGGAAGCTATGTTTTCATGAAAAAAAATTTTTTCAAGATTTTTATGCCAGGACAATTAGAATAGTCCAAAACGTCCAGAAAAGTGATCTAGAAAAAATGTCCGTATGTATGTATGTGTGTGTGTGTGTGTCCGAAAATTCGAACGGCGATAACTCAAGAACGGTTTTGTATATCGCGCTCAAATTTGGCACACTAGTGTAGCAGCAGACCCTCTTCAACTGTACCAATTTTCGACAAAATCTGTGCGAAAATTTCGATTTTATGCCGTTTTGAATTTTTTGAATAAAGGACGTGGTCGCTCTAACTTTCGTCAAATTTAGTCTATTTTGCTAAATAGTTGGTTATAAGAGTAGGTGCACTCAATGCTGTTTGTTATTGAATTTGGTTCGAATCGGTAAAGTGGTTCAGATTTTATGGAATTTTGAATTTTTCAAAAAATTGACATTATCGCTCTATTGTAACTTTTGCAAAACTTGAAATAGCGAGCTCAATTTTTGTATATAAATGAAACAATATTCAGCCATTATATATGTATAATTTAGTGACAAACGGTATGAAATTTGTGATTTTATGGAATGTTGAATTATTTTTAATAATATACATTATCACATTTACTTTCGAAAACGCTCTAATAGTAACGAAATAACGGAATAACGAAATAGAAAAAGCGAACAACATGTTTATTTATCTAATTTGAAAAAGGATGCAAAGTAGAACCTTGCACATTGCTTCCTCATAGAGGGAGCTTTGTAAAAAGCGAAAAATAATGAGGAAGCAATGTGCAAGGTTCTACTTTTTTAATCACAGTAGACAATCAAACATGAATTCTTATTTATTATTAATCGAACCTATAATTCACTAGGATATCTGAAGTTTAGACTACGACACTTGTCACATAAATACTATTTATCGCATCAAATTCTATTTTATCGTGCATTAACTGATTTGAACCTAGGACAATGCTTAAAGTATTATCTAAACTTTAACACTTTACTATAATGTACTTATTCGTCGAACGATCTTTCTATTATCTCCGACAGCGATATTTTAGTCTCGAGAGTTTGGGGTGAAAAAAATGACGTTAGTCCCAGGATGAGAAGCTCGAATGGTGGTGCTTGTGTCCCGCAACTTTTATCCGCACCTTCGACGTTACAGATGGGCCATATAAACGCGCAAGAGTCGTTTAGAGGTTGATGCCTCGAACGAAGATCCCGCTTTACGCGTGGCGGTGCTGCTGGTGTACCATTAGACTCCAGGTGTCGGGTATCTCACCCCTCAGCTCTGCTTTTATCCTCTGGCTCGGGTCTCGCCCTCCTCAGCACTGACACTATCCCGCAGCTTCGGACGATCACACTCACGATCATCTCTCCTTCGCGAGCGAACGACCGGTGCACAACAATCTCTCGTTTCGTAGCCACTTGGCCTTCAATCCAATCCCCTACTCGATATCCTTAAGAAAATTAAATAATATTCTACCCTCGCATCAATTACCCAAGGGTTCTTCTGTAAGGTTCGATGAGTTATTGATCAAATAAATCAATCTGTGCACTAAGAGCTTTTAATATCAAAATCGAGCGTATTCTACATCGTTAGAGAATTAGTATGTTGTATTTTTTTTAAAGAGAGACATAATTAACTAAAAATTAACGAATTAACGGCGTAATTTTAAAAAATTTATTACTTTAACCCTTTAAAAGGACAGACCACTAGAGGTTGATTAAAAAATCATTAAAATCGTAGAAAATAATCATTCTTGGAAAATTAGGCTTATAATTTTTTTTTACACCGAAAAAACATTAATATACTTAGCATTTTCAACAGTTTGTTGTACCAGAATGCAAATGTCATTTTCTTTTAAATGGCTTTTCCTCTAACATACAAAATATGCTACGCTGGCAGCTAAAGGGTTAAGAACTGATCTATATTTTTTTTAAATTTATGTCCAATTCCAAGGTACACCCGTGAGGAATTTCGGGAAAAAATTTCCCACTTTGGGACAAAAAATTGGGAGTGGGGCAATTTTGTTTAAGTTTTTTTTATGAGAGTTTAAATTTTTTCTAATTTTTCAAACTCATTAAAAAATTGAAAAAAAAAGATTGTCCTGTCTATGCTTAAAACGTTCGTCTTTATGAGTAGTATCTTAGAGATTATTTCAGAAAAAATGAAAAAAGTCCAAGTTCTGAAAAATCGATTTTTATGTTTATTAATTAAAAATCAATGCTTCGGGGGAGTTGAAGAATTTTAAAAATAAATTTACATAAAAGTATACTTCAAAGAAAAACTTTTATGTAGGTTTTTCACGATACGACTTATATCCAAGAAGATACGTGCGGTCGAAAATTTATAAACGCAATTTTTAGAAATTAACAAGTGCGCGAAATATGCGATGAAAAATTTGAAAAAAATGTAGCGCGCTCCATCCATTGGGGTGAATGACTAATAAAATAATCAACTATATCAACGATGGTCGTGGTAAATGGTGGTCCGATCAGTGTATAATATCTAGTGATGCCGTCAAGACTCGAGAATTCTCGATTTTTCGAGACAAGACAAGAAATTTCTTGTCTCGAGCCCAAGAATTCTTGTCTCGAATTGAAATTGTCTTGTCTCGACTCGTCGAGACAAGACAAGACATAGAACTCGAGACTCGAGATTTCTCGACGAGAAATCTTGTGTCTCGAGATTTTTCGAGATTCTCGAAATTTTTCGAGATTTCTCGAAATTTTTCGAGATTTCTCGAAATTTTTCAAGATTCTCGAAATTTTTCGAGATTTCTCGAAATCTTTCAAGATTCTCGAATTTTTCGAGATTTCTCGAGATTCTCGAGATTTCTCGAGATTTCTCGAGATTTTTCGAGATTCTCGTGATTCCTCGAGATTTCATGACATTTCTCAAGATTTCTTACGATTTTTCGAGATTGTTTGTAAATAGCGTCTTTTTTAAATTATAAAATAAAAAATCAGAAACAATTCTGAAAAAATGTATACGTAGTCAGAAAAATAAACAGATTTGCTTCATAACAAAAAAATTAGGTTGCCGAGTCATTTGGTGCACTATTATTTATTAAAATAATTTATTAATAACATTTCTCAATTATTATTGCACCAACGAAAATTGTTCACAGATTGTTTATTTTGACCGAGGACAAGCGTCGCGGTTTTCTCGGCCACTGTCGACTAGCGTAGAAGAGACAGTTGGCTTTTTTTACACCGAAAGACATTTAACTGTAAGCTACTTTGTGATACGGAGCGGATGTTTACTGTAATAAAATATAGGAGCGGATTAATCGTTTTCATTTATTTTTGCTTCCTCATAGAGGAATCTTTGTTTTCATGAAATTTTTTTTTTCGAGATTTTCATGTCAGTATGCTTAGAATCACCTAAAACGTCGAGAAAAGTGGTTTAGAAAAAATGTCCGTATGTATGTATGTGTGTGTGTGTGTGTGTGTGCTGGGCTTCGAAAATTCAATCTCCTCTCACTCGGTAACCGTTCGAGCGATCCGGCTCAAATTTGGCACGCAAGTAGAGTAGCTGCCCCTCTTTGAATGTTGTGATTTTTGCCAAAATATGTGAAGTCATTAAGATTTTATGTTGATTTTAATTTGTTGAAAAAAGGACGTGGTCGCTCTAACTCTCGTAAAAGTTCGCCGATTTGGCTAAATAGTTCTTCATAACTGAAGATACGTTCAATGTTGTATGGTATTGAATTTCGACGAAATCGGTAAAGCGGTTCGGATTTTATAGAATTTTGAATTTTTCGAAAAAAAAAGATTTTGATCTAAATTACGTCGAATTTCAACAAATGAACAGAAATTTTGTACAGACGAAAAATAACATTCAGAAATGCCATGTACCAAATTTGGTGATGATCGGTAAAGTCGTTCGGATTTTACACCATTTTTCATTTTAAAAAAATGTAGATTTTCGCTATAACTTCCGGAAAAGTTGAGAAAGTACGACAAAAATTTGTATCTAAGCAAAATTAGATGTAACGGTGTTTGCAGAGGTGATTTATAGCTGTATAAAACACCTCTGCAAAAGAGACACAAGGTATAAAAAAAAAGATGCAAAGTAGAACCTTGCACATTGCTTCCTCATTATTTTTCGCTTTTTACAAAGCTTCCTCTATGAGGAAGCCAAAATTGAATAACATACTGCTTCCTCACAGAGGGAGCTTTGTAAAAAGCGAAAAATAATGAGGAAGCAATGTGCAAGGTTCTACTTTGCATCTTTTTTTTTTTTTCGTCAATGATTCGCAGCATTTACAAAGAATCGTTTATTAATATTTTGTCTTCGAAATATTGATTTACATCGATCGTACCTTTTTAAACGGCGTACGTGTGTGTCTGTTGTGTGTGTGTGTATGTTTGTCGTCTGTCCCTGTAGACGTTTTTTTTACTGCGAGGATCGTTACTTCCCGTCGCAAATGCAGTCACACGCGCGTTCTTTCCGGCGCACAGAGGTAAATCGTTTATTCTATTTTGTTTACTCTGCCATTTCGAACTGACGACCTCTCGGAGGACATTAAACGTCGATCTGAATGACACATTTCTGGCACAGCCTCCGTGTATATTTATTTATATATATTATTACTAAAAAAAAAATTATGAGACAAATGACGTTTTTTAACTGTCAAACTGCGTAAGAAGTAATTGGCAGTGTCGAGAAATTCGGAAAAAGAGAAGGAATCTCGATATTTAACAAGAAATATCGAGATTTCTCGAAAAATATCGAGATTTCTCGAAAAACTCGAGATTTCTCGAAAAACTCGAGATTTCTCGAAAAACTCGAGATTTCTCGAAAAACTCGAGATTTCTCGAAAAAATCGAGATTTCTCGAAAAACTCGAGATTTCTCGAAAAAATCGAGATTTCTCGAAAAATTCGAGATTTCTCGAAAAATTCGAGATTTCTCGAAAAATTCGAGACAAGACGAGAAATATCGAGACAAGACCCTTGTCTCGAAAAATTTTTGAGTAAAATTCGAGACAAGAAGTCTTGTCTCGAATTTTTTTCGAGACAAGACTTATTTCTCGTCTTGTCTCGTCTTGTGGCATCACTAATAATATCTCATATACATATTGAAACGTATTGGAATATTAATAACGCAAGAATATAACCGTCGGGAAACTCGATTTCAAACGTGATGACTGAACGCCACCTACGAAATATTAATCTTGATTTAACCATTACCGGAAACTGACTATGTGGCTCAACCGAAACATTGCGAGTATAAAAGCCCGAGTCTGAGCGAGGCTCGCTCTCTTGTTCCGGAATCTTCGTGCGAATAGTAGCTCCGTGAGTCTGTGTGAGTTTAAGAGTAAAGTACCAGTCTAGAGTGACTGCTTGGCCGAATTATTTAGGAAATATCGTTAGGGCTACAGATTGTTCAGATTCATAGCGAGGGATGATAAATTTCCGAAACGTGTTATTAACAGTTATTAGAGAACTGTTAAATAAGTGAAGTTAGTTGGAAATTGCGAGTTAGGAAGCAACGACATGGCCGATATAAATGTAGAAAATAATTCTGCATTTCCATAGGAAATAAGTACATAAAATAAGTTAAATATTAAGAGCCATATAAAATTAATTAATTAGAAATTTCAAGCTCACAAAAGATTGAAATTAAACGTCGACCTAGGTCAATTTGTAATCCTTTTCGAAGATGTAAACGAATGCGTCGAGCCCGCAAATTAAAAGCATCTTGTTTCTAAGAATAGTGAACGATCGAATAACAGAAATGCGCGAGCGAGGAAGCGAAATCGAGAAATTCGCTATCCTCGATAATTAAACGATTGTACACCGAGAGAAAATAGTATATTGTGCAACAAGGGCCGAAAGTTGGCGATTGCAACGAGTGTTAGGTTTGCCGCCCGAGCGAAGCGAGGGCTGCAATCACACAGTCGCAAACGCCAATTTTGGCCCGTGTTGCATATCATACTTTTTGTAACAAGTGCATGAATAGTGGTGCTTTGAATGGTAGTTTTGCGGGACGAACAGTGAAAAGTGAGGTTACCAACTTTCCACCCTAGGGTCGAATGTGAAACAGCAGGGTCGAAAGTGAAGGAATCGCGAAGTGCGCATGCGCCAATCTATCGTTTCAACACTGCTATCAAACTAGCCACTTTCGGTCCGCAAAACTACCATGAAAAGCACCGCTGTTCATGCACATGTTACAAAATAGTATATTGTGCAACAAGGGCCGAAAGTTTGCGATTGTGACGAGTATGAGGTTTGCCGCCCGAGCGAAGCGAGGGCTGCAATCACACGAGTCGCAAACGCCAATTTTGGCCCGTGTGGCACACCATACTTTTTGTAACAAGTGCATGAATAGTGGTGCTTTGAATGGTAGTTTTGCGGGACAAACAGTGAAAAGTGAGGTTACCAACTTTCCACCCTAGGGTCGAAAGTGAAGGAATCGCGAACTGCGTATGCGCCAACCTATCGTTTCAACACTGCTATGAAACTAGCCACTTTCGGTCCGCAAAACTGCCATGAAAAGCACCGCTGTTCATGCACATGTTACAAAAATATAGTTAGGACATCTAAAATAGTTTCGTAAAAAAACCCAGACAACATAGTAAATGGGATCAATCTAGGAAGTTTGGAAATGTTTACTTATACCGTGAATCGAAACGCGATGCACGCGGAAGAATGCTCGCAAAACGTCTGGGCATTTTCGGGCAACTTTGAGATTATGACGGCAAACGTTGAACGATCGACACTACATGGGAGCTGTATATCTTTCGTAAATCTCATGTCGTACTAAACTACAGACATTTTGCAGGCTGTCAATAGATTTTGCGTTATTTTTCGGAACGTGAATTGCTTTAACCTGTATGCGCGTGAAGATTATTCCGAACATTTGCGGGCGCAAAATATAGAGAAGTATGAGATGCGTTGTATAGCGTTGTACAGCAGCGTAAATAGTTCAGCGTGCGATGCCTAGTAAATCTTTGTATGTGTCTGGAAAAAAAATGCCATTTTTCCACTTTGGATCCCGATTACTATACAAATCTGGGAATGAGTACTATATATTTCTCTCGGTGTAATAGCACCGCCGTGCACGCAAAATAAGATCTTTCTTAAATTTATAAATGCCTATTATTCCATTTCTAAATGAATTATATATTTTTTTCCTTCATAAAAGTCTGTAATTAATTCCCACGCTGCTCGAGTTCCGAATCCACTAAATTTAATGTAATAGGCTAAATACCGTTACCATATATATCAGTTATGAATTGAATAATGAAATGTGAGTGAACAGTTGATATTGCAATTTTCAAGTAGCGAATATATTCCGTTCAAGAGACGTCCCAATGTCTTGTCGTGTCAAACCTTTACGGTAGATGAGCGTGGTTGGAAAATTATGACCCGTTTTACGGACGCTTCACGGTATTCGGGACGGAGAACTTGATGACTGAGTTTCCACGTCCACCCCAAAGGATGAGGTCGTAGATCTTATCAGCTCGTCTCTCGCGTGCTGTTCCCGAGCTCTGCGTTTCCGTCTACTTGCCCGTCTTGAGCCACAGGTATATTATATATATCAGGTTTCGCAAGCTACTAGAGTGTATGTAACATATATATACATATGCAGTTCTGCAAGCCACGGGGGCGAATCGATACGTGAAAGTAATGTTCGTGTGCAAACCTCTCCCTCTGTAACCGCTTGTACGTCTTCCTGTTATGCACTCCGAGGATTAGGAGCACCTTCGACGTCTTCGGAGAAGCTGCTTCTCTCAACACGACCGCTACACACCGATATTTCACCCTACCAGAGATTTTTTTTTTCTGTATAGTGAAAAATTACTTTTCCCAGCGAGTGGCTGGCTAGTTTACGTCTCAATCCCCATTTTGTTTGGGAAACTCCAGCCTTCGATTACACGTGCAATTTTTCGTTCCAGAGAAACAAAATCTTGAAGATACTAGAAATGTTTTTAAATGTCCAGAAAAGTGGCTATGAAAACGTTTGTTGAAAAAAAATTCTACGTTGGGACATGCTAGAAAGTTATTATTATTACTTGTCGCGAATGGATACTAAATTTTATAGCATTTTGAATTTATTATGTTTTAAAATTTTCGGTTTTCGGTATTGAATCATTGATTTGCTAATTTTAGATGAAAATATTGTTTTTGCTGGAAATAATGGGGAAGCAATGTGCAAGATTCTAATTTCTTTACTCTTTTGTGTTATCAGTCGTTTCATAATTTCTTATAGCAGGAAAAAAAAGAAAGCTTCTGTCGCAGTGATGTGTCCATTTGTCGCTCGATACAATTAATAACTTTCCGTAGAGTCCGGCAAGCAGGTGTCGGAATCGTTCGAGGCGGCAAATAAATAGAAATGGACAGTGTGTGTTCAGTCCACGTCAGACCATAGGGTGAGCACAATGAAAATATATATGGTGTTCCGAACGTAAAAGGTATAATCTTTTTGTTCTCTTTTTCTTAGCTACTGCGATTCCTTTTTCCTTTAGGTTGCTATTGCTCGCAACGTCTACGTTTGGTGAAATGCCCTCGGGTCATTTTCTCCTTCGAGACCCTGCTCCATTTCTTGTGTGTATCGTTCGAAACACTTTGACCTCCGCCAGACTCAGCTCCTCCAATGTGTCAACAAATACAACCAAGTAGCAATGAATCGTTCCTCTCAAAAGCTTCCTTCAAAAACACAAGGGATTCTTATAAATTTGGCACAGTCAAACAGGGAAGGATATAGTAGATGATTTTCCAATATCGAAGTGAGTTTAATCGAGTGCATCCGAAAGTGAGACATTTAATCGACGTCAAATAAGTAAGCAGGACAAATGATTGTATGGTTGATTTTTTCAGAATGAAACCAGTCATTCTTATTGGCATCACAATCGGTTTCATAGGATTTTTCACTAAATTGAGAAAATCACAAACAACTATCCGTTTTATCATTTAAATTAGACAACCGCCTTGTAATGCCCATTTTTTATTAAAACACATTGTTAAAGATCCATGTTATAAAATTAGCGACAAAAGAAGATGTGACTTTTGCATAAACTTTAGGATTGAGAACAATGAAGTTGAAATCAGGCGATAGCAATGATTATTGGTGCTGTCTTATCTTTGACGTGTCCTTTACCCATATGATGCATATTCGCAGGATCTCTCATGGGCGAATTTTTTCGGTGGTTGGAAAGTGGCATCGCAACCATATCCCCTGTAAGAGCAATGTTCCATTCTGTAGTTACACTTTTCTTCGTGACCTTCCTTCCTGCAGGCTCTAGGCATGACCTGACAGCCATGTTCAGCCCAGCGGCAAGGAAGTTTCTCGTCAGGATCCTGTTCCGGCTCGTAACATTCCTGCTCGTAATTTCCCCCATCATTGTGATACTTCAGATAATTACACTTTTCTTCATGGGTGTGTTTCCTTCTTCTGGGCATTCTGACCATGCATCCGTATCTTCTGAATCTGCACTCGACAAGTTCGTTCGGATCGCCGTATTCATTATTCTCCTGGAACGATAGCTGTTCAAAGCCATCCTCAATGCCACCAATGGAATCCAGTCTGTCCTTGTAAATGCAGATTTCCTCGTGTATTCTCTTGCGCCATTCCGGTAGTCTCACGTTACAACCCACAACATGATATTTACAGTCGAGCAAATTGTCCTCATCATGACATAAATCAGTTGGAAGTTGTTCCTCCTCCAGATTAGGTCGGAATTGGCATCTGGACTCGTGAATCTGGCGCAGGTGCTCCGGAAATCTGGCCTCGCAACCTGCGTGACAGAATCCACAGTGCTTGAGCTCTTGATCTTCCTGCGGTGAAGGAGGAGCCCAGTTATGTCTTTCTTGATCGATGAATGGCGCCGTTGGCGTGACTCTAAATAAAATTTAAGACAATGTTCATATGATTTTTAAATGCTATCAAATACTCAATGAAGTTATAGCATATACTTTAAATAGCGTAGCATAGTGTAGCATACACTAGCATACAGTAGTATACAATAGCATACATTAGCTTACTAGGCAGGATTTTAGAATAACATATCATATGCTATGCTATGCTACACATGTTATCCGTCATTTTGAAATACTATCAAACACATAATGAAGTTATAGTATATGCTTTGAATAGCGTAGCATAGTATTGCATACACTAGCATACAATAGCATATGCTAGCATAGTATAGCATACAATAGCATATGCTAGCATAGTATAGCATAGTATAGTATACAATAGCATATACTAGCATAGTATAGCATAGTATAGCATAGTATAGTATAGCATAGTATAGCATACAATAGCATATGCTAGCATAGTACAGCATACAATAGCATACAATAGCGTACAATAGCATATGCTAGCATAGTACAGCATACAATAGCATATGCTAGCATAGTATAACATACAATAGCATATGCTAGCATAGTATAGCATACAATAGCATATGCTAGCATAGTATAGCATACAATAGCATATGCTAGCATAGTATAGCATACAATAGCATATGCTAGCATAGTATAGCATACAATAGCATATGCTAGCTTGCTAGCCGAGATTTTAGAATAGCATATCATATGCCATGCTATGCTATGCCTCACATATGATCCGTCATTTTGAAATGCTATCAAACACTCAATGATGTTATAGCATGTGCTTTGAATCGCGTAGCATAGTATAGCATATAATAGCATACAATAGCATATAATAGCATACAATAGCATATAATAGCATACAATAGCATAAAATAGCATAAAATAGCATATAATAGCATACAATATCATACAATAGCATACAATAGCATACAATAGCTTGCAGTAGCATACCTGAGCTGGGGATCTCATCATCTACTGCTATGTACACAATTAATAGCGATGAGCACGAAAAAAAAATGAGACAAACTGGTTTTTATCGACTTTCTTACCCGGGAGGATATTGAGGTGGGTAAGGGTGCGGCATGTAGTGCATCGGTGGAGGCATATGATATCCCTCAGCGTTCACAGGTGGTAGAATTTCGGTGTCCAAAGGCAATTGGCAGGTCGGACAGGCGTAGTAATAAGGCTTGCAACGGTGACACACAGTGTGTCCATTGTTACAAGAGAATTTCGGCGATTGGCCCATCGTCATCATGCAAATTGGGCAAATACCTTCATGCTTGAACTTTTCCTGAAGGCTTGGATATATTCCTTCCATGACCTGAGGGAATTATTATACAGTATTACGTGGAACGGTTGTTGGCTCTGCATAAATATCTTGTTTTCCACGAAATGTTCTTTCAACAGAAACCGTCTGACTTGCTACGTTATCGATCTGATATCAACCATCCGGTATGATTATAATTATACCGGGTAAACCGGAGAAAAAAAAATGGCTGTTCGTTCTAGAAAGATTATTACAAGCCAAAAATAATTCTACGTATTTAACGCCTTGTAAAAATCTTTTTGCACGTAGACTATGCGATAATCTTTTTATTTTACTGCGAAAAAATATACATTGTGATCTTTTAAAATTAAAAATAAATAAGCATAAGTATCTCTGCAGATTTCAATTCCATGAAAATGTGTAAATGTTTAAAGTGCCGAAAAAAATTTGATTTTACAATTTACTTACTGTTGCCAATTTTCTTTAATCACTATGACAATTCTATGATCCACTGCAAAAACGATATCACTGTTAGCAAAATATTATGCCAGCCAAAAAAAAAAAAATTGCACCGGCTCCACGTACACAGTTAGAAGTCTTTCTCGCCGAGCTCTCGTGTCATCTACGAAATGTCACCGAAACGTTATCTGCGCGAAGACTGATAGCGCCCGAGCCCGACACTATCTGATAAAACGTCTGTTCTCGTGATCGAGCTGTTTGTACAGTCGGCGTGAAGTCAGTGGCAAACCTGCCGACGAGCCTAACTATATAGCTATGTCTACGAAAATAAAGAAAAAAAAACGTATATATGTGGCCTGCTGTGCTTATTGTTATGCTCGTCTCGTTTCGTATGAGGTGCTAGCTAAAAATCGCACACTCCTGAACATCAGAATGAAAGAAAAAAAAAGTGTGTGAGCCACAAAGAACACGCAAATATTTCAGCCTAATGAAGTCCAACGTATAGTCACGTATATCACCTATTGTCACTTTGTTAGTGATAAATAATATCAATCACTAATTCAACGTGGATGAATGTATGCATGACTAACGCTTCGTGTCAAGTGGATGTGCTGGTGGTATCGTATTCACAATATAGCGAGTGGTTCGCTCGTTATCTCGGTGTCAAATTATAATATGGTATGAACATCGGTACTTTGTTCATCTCGTAACGTATGCCACCAATTAAATCATCAAATGTGATTGTTAACGATCTGACAGTCAATTACTAATAAAGGGTTAATTGCATTGTTTCTATTATAATTATTAAAAAAATGATGGACAGTAAAAATAAATATAATAAAAAATGTAAAATAACAATATTGTATATTGATAAAAGGCCTGACAATGTTAATAAGATTTGAAGTGCGAATTAAATCATCAAATTAGATCGTTAACAATCTGACAGTCAATTACTAATAAAGGGTTCATTGCATTATTTCTATTATAATTTTTAAAAAATCATGGACAGTAAAAATAAATATAATAAATAATGTAAAATAACAATATTGTATATTGATAAAAGGCCTGACAATGTTAATACGATTTGAAGTGCGAATTAAATCATCAAATTAGATCTTTAGCAATCTAACAGTTAATTACTAATAAAAGGTTCATTGCATTATTTCCATTATAATTATTAAAAAAATCATGGACAGTAAAAATAAATATAATAAATAATGTAAAATAACAATATTGCATATTGATAAAAGGCCTTACAATGTTAATAAGATTTGAAGTGCGAATTAAATCATCAAATCAGATCGTTAACAATCTGACAGTCAATTACTAATAAAGGTTTAATTGCATTGTTTCTATAATAATTTTAAAAAATGATGGACAGTAAAAATAAATATAATAAATAATGTAAAATAATAATATTGTATATTGATAAAAGGCCTGACAATTTTAATAAGATTTGAAGTGCGAATTAAATCATCAAATTAGATCGTTAACAATCTGACAGTCAATTACTAATAAAGGGTTCATTGCATTGTTTCTATTATAATTTAAAAAAAATGATAGACAGTAAAAATAAATATAATAAATAATGTAAAATAACAATATTGTATATTGATAAAAGGCCTGACAATGTTAATAAGATTTAAAGTGCGAATTAAATCATCAAATTAGATCGTTAACAATTTGACAGTCAATTACTAATAAAGGGTTAATTGCATTATTTCTATTATAATTTAAAAAAAATGATGGACAGTAAAAATAAATATAATAAATAATGTAAAATAACAATATTGTATATTGATAAAAGGCCTGACAATGTTAATAAGATTTGAAGTGCGAATTAAGTCATCAAATTAGATCGTTAACAATCTAACAGTCAATTACTAATAAAGGGTTAATTGCATTGTTTCTATTATAATTTTAAAAAAATGATGGACAGTAATAAATATAATAAATAATGTAAAATAACAATATTATATATTGATCAAAAGGCCTGACAATGTTAACAAGATTTGAAGTGCTTTATTTTCACTATTTTTATTTATTTAGATTGTGAAAAAATTGCTTGGAATAAAGAATACAAAGTAAAACTTTAGTTTCTTTTTAACTTTCTGTATTCGTACATGGACATAATTAATCTGTCCATCTATTTATTTAGTTTATTTAATTAACGAATAAAAAAATTCTACCTATAATTACATCACATTTGGTACAAAAGAATGTTTGATACAATTTACATTTTGAGGATAATTATTTTTGTCATACTTTTCGTGTATTTGCTATTAATTCTCGTTTCTATACAAAGCGGTGAGTCGAAAACGAGGTGGACAGTTGTACGTTTTTCAGGAATGTATATTCCACTTTGGTGGCAAGAAACCGAATATCTTCGCCGAAGCTGCATGAAATTGTACACCGGCCAAAAGCATGACGACCTTCCGACCCTTTCCAACACGTTTCAATCCTGCCAGAGAACGTCACATCAAAGATATCCGAGTCCCCCTGATGGTATACTCATGCAGCAGCCTAACGTCCGACGACCATAAGTCACTTATGCAAATGCTCTGGCGGTCAGCCCGCAGAATCGCGGGACTCGCGGGTAATGTTTTACCCACTGCATACAGTGTGGTCCAAACAGACCTCACGGTTCACGCAAATTGATTTTAATATTCAACATTCTGGGCTGCAAGTTTTCGCGGCTCCAACGAAATATCGTTCTTTATAAATCTGCCCGGCACGAAATGTTTGGTTGTGACAACAACACTGAGAAAAAAAAATCGTTAGAACCAACAAAACGTGCGCTTGCGGGCAGCCAAAAGAATATTCTTTTGATCGAATGAAATATGTAATTGATCGAAGCAACAGCTGATCAATCCAAAAATCATTCGATTACCATTGCCAAATATTCTTATAATAAAATATTTTTTTCGCTGCCCGTAAGCGCACGTTTTGTTGGTTCTAACGATTTTTTTTTCTCAGTGTACGGTTCCAATTTGCTGTACCCAAAGTCTCAAAAATTAGTTGCCTCAACCATATCGAATAGTTACTCAACACGGAAAAAACTTCGTTATCTACTAACTTTGCAAAATATTTTGTTGGGCTAGCAAAAAAATTTGTTAGCCTAGCAGCTAACGCAATATTGTTACTATTTTAGCAAAAGTTTTAGTTTCTATTTAAAAAAATTGTTTTCTTCGGGAACTATTCACAAATTAGTTATTGCAAGATTAGTAAGCGTAAACAATCCAATCGTTGGGACTACTATTCGAATCGTTGACACTATCATTTGGGTTGTAAGGGAAATAGAATAATCGATTGGTTGTGTCAAGCTATTTTTTGGTTATGGCAATTAATCTTTTCTTTCCGTGTGGAAAAGGAAAAGAAGGAAATTCATAAAGTCGTATGGGGTAGTTTAACGCATATCGATATTTGCAAAAATTGTATAAATAGATCTGTCAACGTATTTTTAAATACAATCTAAAATCGATTATTTGAATTTAGTTAATAAGTCGACATCGTTGCATGGAAATTTATGTTTTTTTAATACATCATTTATAAAATATATTATGGGAGACTCGGACAATATTATGCCATTGTGATATACAACGGATCAGAAAGCAGAATGCCAATCAAAATTTGATTAATTTTATTACGAATTCGTGATTTATCTTTAAATGTTTATCAGCAAGTTGAGTTCAAATCTACAGCAAAAAGGACGTTTTTTTTACTATCACGTTTTTCATTTCCGTTTTTCCGGTTCCTATCATTCCTTTGTGGGAATCTCAAAGGGGTTCTGTGTTGGTGCAGTATTGTTGCCAAAATGCCGGTACTACCCGACTAGAAATTCAGTTATGGGGAATATCAGGGCCGGACCTGGTAACCGGATTCTAAATCCAAGGCCCCTGGCTGGCTACCTTATACGGCCCTGATTGGAAATGTAACGCTTTGGCACATCAGGGCCAGTTCAAGTTTACCACATAAGGACCTGATAAAAATAACCATTTAAGGGCCTGATAAATATAATCATAGATATATAAATACATATACTTATCTTTATATTAAATAAAAAAATTAATTATTAATTTCCGCGCATTATGCCGCAATATGAACAATAATATTCTATTAATATTACAAAAAAAAAAAAACAAGTCTTCAGATACGGTTTTTCGTAACATCATTCGGGAAGTGATGCACGCGGGATTTGAACCTAAGACCTACGGGACCTACCTATTTACCTAACTACCTAACCGAGCACGCTAACCACTAGACCAACCCGACTATGTGGATATCTCGTACAGTATTTCCATAATAGTTCAATTTACTATTTATTTAAATAATAGTTCAGTTTTTAACGTACCTAATTCGGAATTTGAACTTAAAATTTGTAAATTCAAAATGACGGGTTTAAAATTAAAAACATATTGAATGCGACATTTTGATTTTATAAATGATATTCTTAATTCCGCCAATATTTCGATCAGGTCTACCTTATCTATGCCAGGCCTGAACCTGAATATGGAATACCTTGTCAGGTCTACCTTAATTTTTCCCGATCTGGCCCTGAATAAGATACAACTTATTAGGTCTACCTTAATATTTCCCGATCTGGCCCTGAATAAGATACACCTTATCAGGTCAACCTTCCCTTTGCCAGATCCGGTCCTATTAAGGTACATCTTATCAGGTCTACCTTATCTATGCCAGATCTGGATCTGAATAGGGAATACCTTATCAGGTCAACCTTCCCTATGCCAGGTCCGGTCCTAATAAGGTGCACCTTATCAGGGCAACCTTTCCAATGTCAGATCCGGTTCTAATAAGGTACACCTTATCAGGTCAAACTTATCCATGCCGGATCAGGCCCAAATGTGACGGCAGGGCTGCCCTACCAGATTTCTAGTCGGGTAGATGCCATTTCTGCCTTAATGCTGGGACAAGTCGGAAATGATCACACGGGTCCAACGCTTGTGCGCCAGTATCGGCACGGTACTATCAATGTCGTGGCAGTATGACCCCAGTACTCTGCCATATGTTAAGCTGATACTGACGATGTTAGCTTGCCGGCAATAAGTAGAGTTTCGGCCTATTCTACGCCCAGTACTTCGACGATTCAGTCGGAAGTCAGACTGACACTGGCAAAGTTAGCGCGCCGACAATAAAACAAGATTCGGCCTAGTCTGCGGCCAGTACGACTCTCACTTGAGTACTGTTTATTTTATCTTGAAAGTAGTGGCTATCTGAACTGGTGCATAATAAGGCCAGTATTCAATTGTACTGTGCCAGTACTGATCGACAACGCTTGGCAGCCGAGTCCGTTTTAGTGCTAGACCGTGTTGGTAACTCTGACTGTATACCAGAATTCCCACATGGGTTTAAGCTCTCAGAAAAAAGCTTGATTAGAATTACCAAAAAATTGGTTAAAAATGTTATCAAGAAAACTTATTGCACAACCAAGTTATTGACTAACATAACCAAATTATTAGCTAACATAACCAAGGACTTGGTAAGACAACGAAGTATTTAGTACACGGAAAGAAAAGCTTGGTTGAAACAACCAAGTGCTATGGTTATATATGCGCCAGACAATTAATTGGTTAGACCGACCAATTTCTTGGTTAGGCTACCAATTTCTTGGTTAGGCTACCAATTTCTTGGTTAGACTAACCAAGTGACTTGGTAAGCTAACCAAGTGACTTGGTTAGACCAACCAAGAAATTGGTCACCTAACAAATTACTTGGTTAGTCTAACCAATTAATTGTCTGGCGCATATATAACCATAGCACTTGGTAGTTCCAACCAAGCCTTTTTTTCCGTGTACGCCTAATCAATAACTTGGTTGCGTGTACGAAATTTTTCTTGATAAAATTTTTAACCAAAATCTTAGTAAGCCCAACCAAGCATTTTTCTCCGTGAGTATAACCATGTTCGTACACAGCGAACAAAAACATATTGGAATAAATGCTGGCGCATGTCGGAATTGCGATTTCTCGAAAAGATCACAGAAAATGTGTACCTAAAGAGACCACGATTTTCTTTGATGGGCTTCGCTCTTTGATCGCTTCAATCGAGTCGCACCTGGGTCGAGGTCAGTGGCAAACTGTCGTATCCACTAAGAGTTCGTTCACTAGTTTCACACATGACATCTATGAGTCATTCTACATCACGTCACCCACTATTATTGTCATTTTAATTTTTTTTCCACTTATTCGTACACTATTTTGCTCTAAATTTAATACAGTCTACAGTAATGTTCCAATAATGTATATACACCGCGTATACAAATAACTCGTGGACTAAGAATATATTTCGAGGGGTAAAAAAAGGTTTTCAAAAGTTACACTGGCTGAACTGACGTGACGCTCCTACACTCCGAGAAATTGTGAAAGTCCAGGCATCTACAAAGCGACAACTATTCATTTTTTATCCATGCAACTTTTTTTTTTGTTCTTACGGTAAATAAAAATAAAAGTTCTGAATATAATATTCATTATATTCTATTTTGTTTACGTTATTTTATAGTATCCAAAAATCGAATTTCTCCATTTGAAAAACAACAGAGTCTTATGGGAAAAAGTCCGTAAATTTAAAAAAAATTATTTCAAATTTTAAAAAAATGTCATAATTCACGAAAAATCAATTTTAACAATTGAAAGTTGTTTTTTTTCGCAAACGTATAGAAAATCAAGTTATGAATTATTTTTTTACCTAAAGTCCATAAAAATAACAATAAAAAAGATCCTTAGCGCTTTTGAGTTTTGATTAGAAAAAAAAAAAAAAAATCTTCGTTATCTCGTAACTCCGTAACAATTAACGCGATCATACAAACATACATATATCAAAAATTTTATTCGACCGAGTATTAGAACATACTCGAATTGCGAAAAGATCCGAGCTATTGAAGTCTGGAGGTGGCTGGAATGACGTGGAATCCCTTATATATAAGTTTCCTCATTGCCATGTGCATGACCTAGAGGGAAATTTGCCTTCAGGCCTTCAGGCAAATTTCTCTCTAACCCATGTAACCCATGTGAGTACATAGAGTGGTGTTGGACAAGAAATTCTTTGCAAGTATCCAGAACAGCGACCAAACGAAATTCCTTTAGCCGGAAGAACGTAGGTGAATTTCCGGGCAAACCGTATATATGATATAACTCTGAGCCGTGAGTTTCAGTGTTGCGGGGGTTAGTCACGAATTTATGTGGCAGTCAGGCGTAACGAGAGATAAAAACTTGGTAGATTATTGAATGTTACAAAGGCTTCGAGATAGATAGTCTAGTCTTCGAAGCGTTTGCCAGAGCGGAAAAGAGTTTTCCGTGTGAGGAAAAAAAAACACGTGATATAAAGGGGTAAAAGTTGCAAAGGTTACTCGTTAAAGTAGATGACGGGGTTTTGCTGTTGTCGTGAGGGAACCGATAATGCCAGGAAGAGCGAACGCAGGGAAAAGACTTTCCGATAATCAATCAGGGGAAACCGAGCGGGATAAGTAGACTATTCTGTCGTTGATGCACTTGCATCTAAGCTTATTGCTTCGATTTTCTTTAAATCGCGGTAGTTTCTGTGCCTCTTATAAATTAATCTCTTCACGAAAGTGAATCTGTAATCTCTTTTTTATTTGATTTTACACAACAGATCTTTTGCTGTACTTTATATCAATTTATGTAGGACTTTATTCAATATTTTTCACGCAATGTGACATTTACCAATTTTCATCCAAATGACTCCTCCATTAAATATTTGAGAAAATGTGAATGAACATTTGGTAAAATTAGTTGAAATTTGCATGTAAGAAATCTTATCATAATTAATCTCTTTACGAAAATTTGTAATCTTTTTTAATTTGATTATACACAACAGATCTTTTGCTATACTTTATATCAATTTATGTAGGACTTTATTCAATCTTTTCCACGCAATGAGACATTTACCAATTTTCATCTAAATTACTCTTCGATTAAATATTTGAGAAAATGCAAATGACCATTTGGTAAAATTGTTTGAAATTTGCATGTAAGAAATCTTTATCATAATTAATCTCTTCACGAAAATTTGTAATCTTTTTTAATTCGATTATACACAACAGATCTTTTGCTATACTTTGTATCAATTTATGTAGGACGTTATTTAATCTTTTCCACGAAATGCGACATTTACCAATTTTCATACAAATGACTCGTCGATTAAACATTTGAAAAAATGTGAATGAACTTTCGGTAAAACTGGTTGTAATTTGCATGTAACAAATTTTATCATAATTAATCTCTTCACGAAAATTTGTAATCTTTTTTAATTTGATTATACACAACAGATCTTTTGCTATACTTTATATCAATTTATGTAGGACTTTATTCAATCTTTTCCATGCAATGAGACATTTACCAATTTTCATCTAAATTACTCTTCGATTAAATATTTGAGAAAATGCAAATGACCATTTGGTAAAATTGTTTGAAATTTGCATGTAAGAAATCTTTATCATAATTAATCTCTTTACGAAAATTTGTAATCTTTTTTAATTCGATTATACACAACAGATCTTTTGCTATACTTTGTATCAATTTATGTAGGACTTTATTCAATCTCTTCCACGAAATGAGACATGTATCAATTTTCGTACAAATGTCTCCTCGATTAAACATTTGAGAAAATGTGAATGAACTTTCGGTAAAACTGGTTGTAATTTGCATGTAAAAAATTGTATCATAATCTTTTCACGAAAATTTGTAATTTTCTTTTATTTGATTTTACACAATAGATCTTTTGCTATACTTTATATCAATTTATGTAGGACTTTATTCAATCTTTTCCACGAAATGCGACATTTAACAATTTTCATCCAAATGACTTCTCGATTAAACATTTGGGAAAATGAAAATGAACAATCGGTAAAATTGGTTGAAATTTGTATGTAAGAAATCTTATCATAATTAATCTCTTCGCGAAAGTTTGTAGTTTTTTAAAAAATTGATTATACACAACAGATCTTTTGTTATACTTTATATCAATTTATGTAGAACTTTATTTAATCTTTTCCACAAAATGCGACATTTACCAATTTTCATACAAATGACTCCTAGATTAAACATTTAAGAAAATGCAAATGAACAATCGGTAAAATTGGTTGAAATTTGCACGAAAGAAATCTTATCATAATTAATCTTTTCACGAGAATTTGTAATTTTCTTTTATTTGATTTTACACAACAGATCTTTTGCTATACTTTATATCAATTTATGTAGGACTTTATTCAATCTCTTCCACGCAATGAGACATTTACCAATTTTCGTCCAAATGACTCCTCCATCAAATATTTGAGAAAATGTGAATGTACGTTCGATAAAATTGGTTGAAATTTGCATGTAAGAAATTTTATCATAATTAATCTCTTCACGAAAATTTGTAATCTTTTTTTATTTCATTTTACACAACAGATCTTTTGCTATACTTTGTATCAATTTATGTAGAACTTTATTCAATCTTTTCCACGCAATGAGGCATTTACCAATTTTCATCCAAATGACTCCTCCATCAAATATTTGAGAAAATGTGAATGTACGTTCGATAAAATTGGTTGAAATTTGCATGTAAGAAATTTTATCATAATTAATCTCTTCACGAAAATTTGTAATCTTTTTTTATTTCATTTTACACAACAGATCTTTTGCTATACTTTGTATCAATTTATGTAGAACTTTATTCAATCTTTTCCACGCAATGAGACATTTTCCAATTTTCATCCAAATTATTCCTCGATTAATTATTTGAGAAAATGCAAGTGAAAATTCGGTAAAATTGGTTGAAATTTGAATATAAGAAATCTTATTATATCCTATGGCTAATAAATAAACATTTGGCAAAAAAATCCAATTGCCAGTTTTTTGCTCACTTTTCTGCAGGCAGTTTTGAATAACTTTTTCCGCGTGCACTTTATTCAATAACTTAATACAGTGTATTAATAAATTATTAACTACAAACGACTGTCGTCCATGCGGTAGCTATTTTTAATATTTGCTCCCCAAGGTGAACTTTGCTTAGTTATTCGCTCAGAATAAAAATAAAAAAACAACAAAACAATACATCAGTTCTTTTTCCTATAATACACATCTTGTCTTGATGTTACAATCATACAGCATCAAGACATCTCTAAAAGCATGACCAATCGCATGAATTCCACATGAAAAAAATCGCATTTTCCTCCAGGGAAAAGTGGAGGCATTTCAGTTTTCGAGGCGCAAACATTCTATCAGTATGTCATGCCTGATCGATGAGAACTCGACGAGAGCAGTGATAAGCTGCTGGAAATACGCGCTAGAATAGTTCCGATCCGGATGCGTGATTGATTTCAACTTATTGGTTATTTCTTGGAGTGCAGTGATCGATCTGATAGACACACGTGTGGCTCCGTGAATCGTCGAGAATGGTTCTTGTCCGAAAATGCCAGAAAACTCTTTCAGTTCGCACTCGCCGAATAAACGAAATCCTTTTTGCTATACGAATATCGTGTCAGAAGCGCGAAAATAAAAGAAAGCTACAGGAGGCATTCTATGTCAGATCAGTCACTTTTTTCCAACCACCTTTTTGTCTATGCACTTTTTCTGTATGTGCAGATCGTATTTACAAAATTGACAAAAAGGTCTAAATATTTGAAGGAGAAAACGTTTTTAAAAATTTTATTACAGTGACTAAACAGATTAGCTACGTCTTTCTATCAAAGCTTTTTATTTCTCACACGAAGATTATTTCGGTTTCTGTATATTTCAAATTCAATAGAAAAAATTGTAAAGTGGATAAAATTTTTTAGAAGGATAAATAAAAAATTTCAAAATCCGGTGTTGTTGATTTCACGAGGAATGCCGTATATATAGGAGCTCTTCAAGATTTCTAGCTCTTTTTCCCCTGTAACTCGGTGCTCGGCTGGAAAGACGGAAGGGAGAGGAAAGAAGTATGAGGCATGGCAATATGTCGCATAATTCAGTCATAACTCAAATGCTTTCGGGCGTGAGCTCTTTCGCGAACCGCGAATGCGAAACAAGAGCCCTGAAAATTCTCGTGTTAAACTGGGCCTTCGAAAATCAGTGTAAAGTATAAACGGACAATCTTGCGAGTCTTGGGAAAAATCTCTTTGGACTGCTGTTTTTGGTCTCCCCAACAGAAAAAAATACGTAACACCGAGACGAGAATCACCCCTTGGGATTGAAAGCATCGAATTTGTATATCGAATTCGTATGAGGCCTATCGCCAAGTCCATTTCGGATATTCGACGACTGAGGGTGAAACTTTTTGGAGGGTGAATAGCATGTAGGCGAATTTAGGATGTTCCTAACACGTCTGGTACAGGTCCAGAAATATATGTGGTGAATTTCATGTGCTCGTGTCTCCGGAAGTAACAAGAATGTACACTAGGTATGTCTAGTACTTCCAAGACGATGGCCTGTATATGGGGCATTCCACCCCGTTTCGACCTGGGTTTGACCTCGACCTTTCCGATTTGGCTCATTATTTTTTACAGGCTTAGTTGGACCCTCAACTGCACATTTTTTTTTTTTAATTCCATTTTTTTTTTAATTTATTTTTAAAGTGACATAGAAAAGCCCATAATTTAAAAATCTGATAAAATTCTGAAAAATACTGTGTTCAATAACAAAATTATCTAGCTTATAGTCAGAGTGGGGAAGATTTTCCTTCTTACAGTTTTTAAGCTTTTTTTATTTAAAAAATTATTAAAAAATAGAAAAAATAATTAATCAACTACAGGCAATTGGTCAAATGTTTATTTAGGTAAAACCGAATTTTTCAGATTTTTTCCAGATTTTTAGGAAATTGTTCAGATTTTTCCGAACTATGCAAATTTTTTTTAGATATTTTTTTTAAGTGACATATAAAACCCCATAATTTAAAAATCTCAAAAAATTCTACAAAATACTTTATTCAATAACAAAATTATCTAGCTTATAGTCAAAGTGGGGAAGATTTTTCTTCTTATTGTTTTTAAACTATAAGTAAAAAAAATCTTACCCACTTTTCTTCTTATAGTTTTTAAACTATAAGAAGAAAAATCTTCCCCACTTTGACTATAAGCTAGATAATTTTGTTATTGAATAAAGTATTTTTCAGAATTTTATCCGATTTTTAAACTATGGGGTTTTTTTGTCACCTTAAAAAAATATTTAAAGAAATTTGCATGGTTCGGAAAAATCTGAACAATTTCCTAAAAATCTGAAAAAATTCTGAAAAATTCGGTTTTACATAAATAAACATTTGACCAATCACCTGTAGTAGATTAATTATTTTTTCTATTTTTTAATAATTTTTTAAAATAAAAAAGCTTAAAAAATGTAAGAAGGAAAATCTTCCCCACTTTGATTATAAGCTAGATAATTTTGTTATTGAACAAAGTATTTTTCAGAATTTTATCAGATTTTTAAATTGTGGGGTTTTCTATGTCTCTTTAAAAATATATTTAAAAAAACTTGCTACTGGCGTGATCGCAAAACGTGACTTTCTCATCACGATTGTTACTGGCGTCACGTTACTGTCGTGAAGTTAGTTTGTGAAGTTAGTTTGTGAAATTAGTTTGTGAAATTAGTTTGTGAAATTAGTTTGTGAAATTAGTTTGTGAAGTTAGTTCGTAATATTCGTTTTTGTAGTTATATATGAATAAATATCTCTCTATATTATAAAAAGATCGCGCCGCCGCCTTCGCCGCCGTGTCAAGAATCGAGGGACTTATTCGGGTTAGAAGCGGTCACCCATCCAAGTACTGACCACAAAAATTCTGGGGTCTATTTTTGAAAAAATTAGCTTATTTAGGCTTATTTAAAAAAAAATTAGGTCTTTTTTTAAATTTAGGTCTATTTTTGAAAAAAAAAAAAAATTAGACCTATTTTTTAAATATTATTTTACATACTTTGCATGTGATGAAAAAGTAAAAATTTGTTACTGGTGTAAAATTTTTATCGTGAATTTACTGGGTTATAGTGATTAATAATGTGTGAATTTCGCACATTAATTGTAATCTCCATTTTTAGCTATAATTTGTCAAGAACGCGTTTGTAAATTCGAAATTCGCGCGCGCGAGAAAGCGAGCGTGACATCGCGCGCCGGCGCGCGCCTTCACATCTCTCTTTCCCTTTGATGTTATTATCGTCGGCATTGCGATAGTTTGACAGTCGGAATTACATTTTATTTGATATTTCCAACGTTTCGCATATTATGGTGTGTATGAGCAGCATTTGGAATTGGTATAAAATGCTATACGAGTGATAAAATAAATAAAAAAAACTATGATGTGATGAGTGCATGAGTGTTTATAGTCTAACATCAAGAGTGATGATAACCTCAAATGTGTTTCTCTTGTATTTTTACATTCTTTTTTTAAATTTTAATCTAACATATGGTGTAAATATTCATAGTATGTTATCATTGAAAACTGCTCAAGATCATTGCAGTTCTTTTTTTTAGTGAATGTGTAACACAATAACACAAGAAAGTAACATATTTCAAGCAATACATTTTTTACAACAGTTTAAGATGTCTTATGTGGGTGATTGAAAAAACAAAATCTTCTATATACTAAATCTCTTGTTGTTCATTTTTTATTTGCTGGTAATACTATTTGTATGTATCACATTGAAGCATAATATCTTTTATATTAACTTGCGGTACAAAAATAAATAAAATTTTTATTTTTTTTTATTTTGTATTTAAGGTAAAGTATCAGAAGCAGTGGAGATTTTGGATTGGATTTCAATACCAAAACCAGGATTTGAATGCAGAAGACACACAAAAAATTTCATTTCAGTCCATAGATGTTTTCAAAAGTTATTGTGTTTCCGGACGGCACATACAGACGCCAGACAGACAGACAGACAGACAGACAGACGGACAGAAATGAGGTAATGTGTTTTTTGGAATCTAGGACACTCAAAACATCTATTTCCATCAAAATCTGGAAGTCGAATTTTTTTTGGATTGCAATACTTTCTCTTTATCCATACTCCGTATGTGATGAGAAAGTAAAAATGGACTTAAAAAAAAAATTTTGCGGTTGAGGGTCCAACTAAGCCTGTAAAAAATAATGAGCCAAATCGGAGAGGTCGAGGTCAAATCCAGGTCGAAACGGGGTGGAATGCCCCATATACTTTGTATACTCTTAACGTGGAAAGAACACAATTGTAGAGTAGTTTTTCCCATTTGCAGATGTCTAAGAAATGTAATATATATTATCACGTTTTCTAGAAAAACTTGGCAAATTTTTAAACCGTAAAACTAAGTAGATTTATTCGCACTAACAAATATTTATAAAACTCTTAATTTTTAAAAAGGCTTTTCTAATTAATTTAAAGAAAAAATTTAATATATTATGCAATTGAATTTGCCAAATATTGCAATGTTGATTAGCTAATATAAAATCAATATAAAAAAATCCACGGGAAAAGAGACTGGAAAAAAATGAATTTTTTTTTATAAGCTGAACGATCCAATTACTGACCGTGGTTCAATTAATCTCCGTTACTCGTTTTTACAGAAATACGTGGTTTCTGTAAAATATCTTTTCGTACTGCTAGGATTATCCGTAATCTATAAAATATCCTGCAAGATGTTGTTATTTATAGAAATATAACCTGTTCCATTTCTTTTGTTTAATTAATTTAGATTATAAAGAGTTTCATGTTTATAGTTGCATAATAATATTGTTTATGAAAATAAAGTTTATCTGAGTTTCGTTTGGAAATCATTTATAGAACATTTTATTAGCTTTCCAATCTTTTGTGTAAGTTAAATTTATGTAAGTTATAAAAAGCATAAGAAGAACTGTCATGGTTCTACACTGTTAAAAATGCAAGAGAATTCAATATACAAAACGATATGAGATTTACGAAACGGGTATATGAATTCCATATTAATATACTTTTATTGTACATTTTTACAATAGTATAAGAATTGTCCGATACAAGTATTTGAAAATTACAGTACGTGAGTATTGTAATCTTCATTTTAATATACAAATATTGTACTTGTCAATGACGAATGCATCTGACAATTAATATACGGTATATGCATTCGAGCTTTATATACGGTATATTAATTTTCAGAAACAAATGTTTTACACTGTTAAAAATACAGGTGAATTTAATATACCAAACGATATGAGATTTACGAAACGGGTATATGAATTCCATATTAATATACTTTTATAGTAAATTTAAGAAAAGAATAAGAATTCTCCCACATGGAAATAGAAATATATGCACGATATATTCGACGTATAGAACTTATTGGCGCTAAACGTATATGAAATATATTTTACATATATTCCATACATATATCACATATATTTTGAACATATTTTTGCACACATATATGCAGAATATATGCAGCATATAGAACTTTTTGGCGCCATATATTTAACGTATATGTTACATATATATTTTTCTATGTGGGCTCCGATACTGGTATTTGAAAATTACGAAAAATTAGTATTTGTCATTGACGAAGGCATCTGAAAATTAATATAACGGTATATGCATCCCAGCTTTATATACTGTATATTAATTTTCAAACAAAAAATGTTCACAGTGTAGTCACTAATCGGGTATAGATGTAAGATGGCGTGGGTTAGTGTTTGGATCTTTCATAGGTCATAGAATAGGCCATATGAAGAAATGGTAGGACCCTAATTGGGTCGTTTGCACGACGATGTATATGTAAATAATATTACCTCAAAATTATAAGAAAATAAAAAAGTAGCACTCATTTAATTTAATTGAATCTCTACATTTTTCTGCAATACCTTCAATTCTATTTGCTATTTTTATCTCCCTTTTTGCCTCAACAACATGGTGATGAGTTTAGAAGGTCACTAAATGGGTCACCTTAACGTAATTTCAATGAAAATCGATTTTTTAGGGACTCTTAGCATTTTTAATTTATTAGGGCAGACTGTTGAGGTTAGTTGGAGGGTGAAATAGTATAAGCAAAAAATGTAGGATCTTCCTAACACGTTTGATGTATTTCCAGAAATATCTGTGTGGGAGTTTTAATTAGTATTTGTCATTGACGAATGCATCTGAAAATTAATATAACGGTATATGCATCCCAGCTTTATATACTGTATATTAATTTTCAAACAAAAAATGTTCACAGTGTAGTCACTAATCGGGTATAGATGTAAGATGGCGTGGGTTAGTGTTTGGATCTTTCATAGGTCATAAAATAGGCCATATGAAGAAATCGTAAGACACTAATTGGGTCGTTTGCATAACAGTGTATATGTAAATAACATTACCTCAAAATTATAAGAAAATAAAAAAGTAACACTTATTTAATTTAATTGAATCTCTAAATTTCTCTGCAATACCTTCAATTCTATATGCTATTTTTATCTCCCTTTTTGCCTCAACAACATCGTGCTGAGTTTAGAAGGTCAGTAAATGGGTCACCTTAACGTAATTTTAATGAAAATCGATTTTTTAGGGACTCTTAGCATTTTTAATTTATTAGGGCAGACTGTTGAGGTTAGTTGGAGGGTGAAATAGTATAAGCAAAAAATGTAGGATCTTCCTAACACGTTTGATGTATTTCCAGAAATATCTGTGTGGGAGTTTCGCGTGCTCGTGTCACCGGAAGTAACAGGAATGTACACTAGTTATGTCTTGTACGTTCAACACGACGATGTTATGTATATACTTTGTATACACTCGACGTGGAAGTTTTTCTCGCTGTACACGAGAGTTGTAAGCGTCGACGGGTCAGACGTCGACGCCGACGACGACGACGACGACGACGACGACGACTACTACCTAGACGGTATTATCATACGCTCTTGAATACAAAAGGCTTCGCTCTTGCGCGAGCTTGGAGACGACGTTGCGCTTCAACGTCGTCGTGGGCTAAAGTTTTTTCTTAAAGAGAAGGAAAAAGGAAAAAAAAATGAAAACCCCGTGGTTTGCTGGTAATCCCAGTACTCGCTCAGCCTCCCCAACGTTGGACTGGCTAATTTTCTCATGAAACTTTTCGGCCCTCTTATATTGCACAGAGGAAAATACTTCTCGACTAAGGAAATCGTTTCAACGACGAATATTACTAACGGATTGAAATTCATAGAAGTTATGGGCTTTACCGAGGCAACGTGTACATTATATTTTTATATTGCGCATAACTTTGAGATGACTATTACTACACAGTATAAAAATAAAAGATTTTTAAAAAAAGTTCTTTAATTAAAATTGTGAGAATATTTCGCAGTAAGATAATAGAATTAGAAATTCAAAAGCGTTACATTTTTCTAAAGGACTTTTTAATTAAACAAAATTCATGAAGAATAATTTATAACTTATTATCAATTGTCATTAATAATAATAATTTTTATGGTACTAGTAGACATCTGCCAAATGTAATTGTCATTTATAATATAATACAATTACAAATTCAATAGCGTAACAATTTTCTAAAGGACTTTTTAATTAACCAAAACTCATGAAGAATAATTCATAACTTATTATCAATTGTCATTAATAATGATAGTGATTAATTCTAATAATTTTTATGGAACTAGTAGACATCTGCAAATTGTAATTGTCATTTATAAGATAATGCAATTACAAATTCAAAAGCGTAACATTTTTCTAAATAACTTTTTAATTCACCAAAACTCGTGAAGAATAATTCATAACTTATTACCAATTGTCATTAATAATGATAGTGATTAATTATAACAATATTTATGGCGCTAGTAGACATCTGCCAATTATAATTGTCATTTATAAGATAATGCAATTACAAATTCAAAAGCGTAACATTTTTCTAAATGACTTTTTAATTCACCAAAACTCATAAAGAATAATTCATAACCCATTACAAAATGTCCTTAATAATGATAGCGATTAATTATAATAATATTTATGGCACTAGTAGACATCTGCCAAGTGTAATTGTCATTTATAAGATAATACAATTACAAATTCAAAATCATAACATTTTTCTAAAGGACTTTTTAATTCACCAAAACTGATTCATAACTGATTATCAATTGTCATTAATAATGATAGAGATTTATTAGAGATTGATACTAATAATATTTATGGCACTAGTAGACATTTGCCAAATGTAATTGTCATTTATAAGATAATATAATTACAAATTCAAAAGCGTAACATTTTTCTAAATGACTTTTTAATTCACCAAAACTCATAAAGAATAATTCATAACCCATTACAAAATGTCCTTAATAATGATAGCGATTAATTATAATAATATTTATGGCACTAGTAGACATCTGCCAAGTGTAATTGTCATTTATAAGATAATACAATTACAAATTCAAAATCATAACATTTTTCTAAATGACTTTTTAATTCACCCAAACTCATAAAGAATAATTCATAACTCATTATCAATTATCATTAATAATGATAGTGATTAATTATAATAATATTTATGGTACTATCAGACATCTACAAAATGTAATTGAAATTTAAAAAAAAAAGCATTACTAAACATTTTTTACTGCTGCAAGATGATGGACAAATATTTGTATCTTGCGTGTATTATCCACCGGTGCGATCCTCAATTGCACGAGGAAATTGCAATCAGCCTTCTCGATCAATTCCACCCACGCGACATATACCAGACCGTTAGTCAGCTACTGAAGGTCCCAATTACGCGGTGGCTCGCTCGCTCGATGCGCCCGAATTGTTGTGACGTTGCTTGTTACCGGTACAAGTTATACCGCGTTCCAGTGCTCTGCACTATCGTCAGCAGTGGTATAGTAACGGTTGTACCGTTGGCTATTAGTGACAATCGTTGCGTCGTTTGTACCGTCAAGTCAAAGGAGTTCAAATTCGGCACGATCAGCCGAAATTCCAACCAACGACCCAATCAATTCGAGGACAACATCCTTATTGCAGCAGGTACGACTTTATAAACGATTCCACGTCTCGCCATTCCGTACAGCCACCAGCAAAAGTTTCCAGTGAATATTTCATGAAATGATAGTTTTATGGTATGCAATGTACTGCACAAGACTCGTACGACGAACCGTTGAATTCCAGTGAAAAAATTCACCGTGCTTTAAACCGTACGTCGCGCCTCGTAAAACGTTGGAAATTCAAAAGTGTTGGAACGACCGACCCGACGAAAATTGTCAGAGGTGTTATTTATACAGGAAATTAATTTGCTGCCCTTCGTTTTATAGTTTGGGATTTTATGACAGTTTAATAAATGCATTCAATAACATTTTATTTAAGGAAATATTTTTAATATTATTGTTAATAATATTATGGAAAAAGGAAAATCGTTAATTAATTTTGAATGAACTGCAACTGTGTAAATTGGAATTGACACAGAGGCTAAATCTGTTTGAAAAATGGCGCTTACAAAATTCTTAGGTTGAAGAATTTTTTAATTATTACAATTTTTCATCCCTGGACGGTTTAGTACATTTTTTTTTATTGGCTTTTTGGCGAACCATTTTACCAATAGAGATTTAGAAATATAGAATTTTCGTTTATTCATTTATGTTTCATTAAATATTTGATACCAAATATTTAAGGGACCTTTAAATATTTGTTATCGAATATTTAAAGGTTGTTGTTTGCGCATTTGGAATTTGATGAAAGTTGGAATTTTTCATTTAATAAAAATATTTGATTAAATATTTGTTATCAAGTATTTAATGGCTTGTGCATTTTATAACCGCTTTAGTTACATTTTTTATTTAAAAAAATTAGATTTCAAACATTTCTCGTAAAGAATTTCGCGTAAAAAAATGAAATGGTTGCTGCTTAAATTTTACAGGCCACATATACATTTTACCATTCATTCGTAAAAAGTATTGCAGAATAAACTGTGTTTAAGGCATAATAAACATTATGGAATGTAACACGTATAGAATGTTCAAAAAACATTAAACAAGTCGTCGCTTAATTTTTATGGTCCAATATTTTGCCAAATAAACAGTAGTATTAAAATTAAAGGCGGTACAACAATGGGTTAATTATTTCGTAAAGGGTTCATTTTTTTTCTTTGATTAATAAAATATATGTGATTTTTAAATTAGGGAATTCGATATGTCACTTTAAAAAAATATTTTAAAAAAAATTTGCATAGAAGAAATAAAAAAATAAAATCTGGTTCATTTGAAGGTCTAACAAATCCTACAAAAAATTACGACTCAAATCAAGGAGGTCGAGAATCAGACCCAAGTCGAATCGGGATGGAATGCCTCATATAATATATAATCTATATAAATCTATATTAATAAAAATCTGTATTAAGATATATTAATAGGGTCAATTCCCGAACTTTTTCCCGCTCATAATTTAAAAATCTGAAAAATACTTTATTGAATCTTAAAATTTTCTAGCTTAGAACCAAAGTGTGGAAGATTTTTCTGCACATAGTTTTTAAACTTTTTTGATTAAAAAAAATATTAAAAAATAGAAAAAAAAATTAAATTACTATGGACGAGTTGTCGAACATTTCCGTATATGAATCTGATATTTTTCAGATTTTTAAATTAGGGAATTCGATATGTCACTTTAAAAAAATATTAAAAAATAATAATTTGCATAGAAAAAATAAAAAAATAAAATCTGGCGCATTTGAAGGTCTAACCAATCCTACAAAAAATTACGAGCCAAATCAAGGAGGTCGAGAGTCAGACCCAGGTCGAATCGGGATGGAATGACTCGTATATAATATATAATCTATATAAATCTATATTAATAAAAATCTGTATTAAGATATATTAATAGGGTCAATTCTCGAGCTTTTCCCGCTCATAATTTAAAAATCTGAAAAATACTTTATTGAATCTTAAAATTTTCTAGCTTAGAAGTAAAGTGTGGAAGATTTTTCTGCACATAGTTTTTAAACTTTTTTGATTAAAAAAAATATTAAAAAATAGAAAAAAAATTAAATTACTATGGAGGAGTTGTCGAACATTTCCGTATATGAATCTGATATTTTTCAGATTTTTAAATTAGGGAATTCGATATGTCACTTTAAAAAAATATTAAAAAATAATAATTTGCATAGAAAAAATAAAAAAATAAAATCTGGCGGATTTGAAGGTCTAACAAATTCTACAAAAAATTACGAGTCAAATCAAGGAGGTCGAGAGTCAGACCCAAGTCGAATCGGGATGGAATGCCTCATATAATATATAATCTATATAAATCTATATTAATAAAAATCTGTATTAAGATATAATAATAGGGTCAATTTCCAAGCTTTTTCCCGCTCATAATTTAAAAATCTGAAAAATACTTCATTGAATCTTAAAATTTTCCAGCTTAGAACCAAAGTGTGGAAGATTTTTCAGCTCACAGTTTTTAAACTTTTTTGATTAAAAAAAATATTAAAAAATAGAATTAAATTACTATGGACGAGTTGTCGAACATTTCTGTATATGAATCTGATATTTTTCAGATTTTTAAATTAGGGAATTCGATATGTCACTTTAAAAAAACATTAAAAAATAATAATTTGCATAGAAAAAATAAAAAAATAAAATCTAGCGCATTTGAAGGTCTAACCAATCCTACAAAAAATTACAAGCCAAATCAAGGAGGTCGAGAGTCAGACCCAAGTCGAATCGGGATGGAATGCCTCGTATATAATATATAATCTATATAAATCTATATTAATAAAAATCTGTATTAAGATATATTAATAGGATCAATTCCCGAGCTTTTTCCCGCTCATAATTTAAAAATCTGAAAAATACTTTATTGAATCTTAAAATTTTCTAGCTTAGAAGTAAAGTGTGGAAGATTTTTCTGCACATAGTTTTTAAACTTTTTTGATTAAAAAAAAATATTAAAAAATAGAATTAAATTACTATGGACGAGTTGTCGAACATTTCCGTATATGAATCTGTATTTTCCAGACTTTAAAATTAGGGCATTCGATATGTCACTTTAAAAAATTAAAAAATAAAAATTTGCATAGAAAAAATTTAAAAAATAAAATCTGGTGCATTTGAAGGTCTAGCCAATCCTACAAAAAATTACGACTCAAATCAAGGAGGTCGAGAGTCAGACCCAAGTCGAATCGGGATGGAATGCCTCGTATATAATATATAATCTATATAAATCTATATTAATAAAAATCTGTATTAAGATATATTAATAGGGTCAATTCTCGAACTTTTTCCCGCTCATAATTTAAAAATCTGAAAAATACTTTATTGAATCTTAAAATTTCCTAGCTTAGAACCAAAGTGTGGAAGATTTTTCAGCTCATAGTTATAAACTTTTTTGATTAAAAAAAATATTAAAAAATAGAAGAAAAAAAATTAAATTACCATGGACGAGTTGTCGAACATTTCCGTATATGAATCTGATATTTTTCAGATTTTTAAATTAGGGCATTCAATATGACACTTAAAAAAAAATATTAAAAAAAAAATTTGCATAGAAAAAATAAAAAAATAAAATCTGGCGCATTTGAAGGTCTAACCAATCCTACAAAAAATTACGATCCAAATCAAGGAGGTCGAGAGTCAGACCCAGGTCGAATCGGGATGGAATGCCTCATATAATATATAATCTATATAAATCTATATTAATAAAAATCTGTATTAAGATATATTAATAGGGTCAATTTCCAAGCTTTTTCCAGCTCATAATTTAAAAATCTGAAAAATACTTCATTGAATCTTAAAATTTTCCAGCATAGAACCAAAGTGTGGAAGATTTTTCAGCTCACAGTTTTTAAACTTTTTTGATTAAAAAAAATATTAAAAAATAGAATTAAATTACTATGGACGAGTTGTCGAACATTTCTGTATATGAATCTGATATTTTTCAGATTTTTAAATTAGGGAATTCGATATGTCACTTTAAAAAAACATTAAAAAATAATAATTTGCATAGAAAAAATAAAAAAATAAAATCTAGCGCATTTGAAGGTCTAACCAATCCTACAAAAAATTACAAGCCAAATCAAGGAGGTCGAGAGTCAGACCCAAGTCGAATCGGGATGGAATGCCTCGTATATAATATATAATCTATATAAATCTATATTAATAAAAATCTGTATTAAGATATATTAATAGGATCAATTCCCGAGCTTTTTCCCGCTCATAATTTAAAAATCTGAAAAATACTTTATTGAATCTTAAAATTTTCTAGCTTAGAAGTAAAGTGTGGAAGATTTTTCTGCACATAGTTTTTAAACTTTTTTGATTAAAAAAAAATATTAAAAAATAGAATTAAATTACTATGGACGAGTTGTCGAACATTTCCGTATATGAATCTGTATTTTCCAGACTTTAAAATTAGGGCATTCGATATGTCACTTTAAAAAATTAAAAAATAAAAATTTGCATAGAAAAAATTTAAAAAATAAAATCTGGTGCATTTGAAGGTCTAGCCAATCCTACAAAAAATGACGAGTCAAATCAAGGAGGTCGAGAGTCAGACCCAGTTCGAATCGGGATGGAATGCCTCATATATAATAATATATAATCTATATAAATCTATATTAATAAAAATCTGTATTAAGATATATTAATAGGGTGAATTCTGGAGGTTTTTCCCGCTCAGTTCTCGAAGTAGTATGTGTTAGTGGCCGCGTAGGGCGCGTCGAACGAGGAAGAGAAGGAGAAACGAGTGGCTCGACTACGAGGCGCGCGAACTCGCGCAATCGATTGCGATATATCGCAGAGCCCAGAGAGACCAGCAGCGCCAACGGTGCACCCCGCACCTCTTCTACCCCATAGCAGGAGAGTGGCAAGGGTAAGCAAGGGTGGCAGCTTGCAAGCGGCGCTTGCGCCTCGCGATCCACATTCCCATTGGCTAGCGATGATGTCATGCAGTCTCCCCTAGCTCTGCGATATCATCTGCGGGCTTTTCTGCAGTCGACACCGACCACTCGAGCGGCGTAGCAGCCGCTACACGTTCATCCGGACAAAAATTTACACACCTGTGCTTACACACTACGAGTATATAAAAGAGACTCTCGCTTCCTCTACTAGTGCGGCGCTTTTCTCAGAGAATCTTCTTCGTTTCATCAACGGGGCTTCTGACAACAAACGGGTACGCCTAAAGCTGCCGACAGACACCACCGGTGAGTCCACCGAGCGAAAGCTTCACATTTCTCCGACAGAAATACATGCACACACACAAGCACAGAATATTTTATGTGGCCTTTTATGAATTTGGTCCACGACAACGACGATTTTCTTCCTGTACCTTTTTATAGATAGCCCTTAAAAGTGACGTTTTATAATTGGTTTTCTTTTTTTTAATCATTGGAATCATGTATTTTGGATTCGGTTCAATGCCCTCTGACATGTAAAATAAACACTCGGTGAGTCACTCGTGTGGCTTGTATGTCTCTTACTGAGTACACGTGCGTGGGGTCATTGTGTCATGCTCGTTGTCCTTTCACGAGTGTTGTGTCTAGTGCTGCGAATAAACAACCCAACAACATGCTCTGAAGTTTATCGTTAAAATATTCATTCGAGAAACATAAGGTTTAGAGATACGTGTGGAGGTTTTCGAGTGCTTCGTTATAATTTAATTGTAACGATGTAACGTCGCGACAGTTGCGGTAATGAACGTGGTATTATAATATAATGAAAGTTTTTGTACGTTATTAATATGTCGCTTCAACGAAATATGTTTTTTTTTTAATGGACCTAAATTTTGTGGCTTTCTAATGAGGGCAAACTATGACAGGAAAAATTGTTTTGATAAAAACGCATTATTAAAAAATATAATTGTATTCACTTTAAATACATTTTTTAAATGAACGAAGAGTTATTGTACACTCAAATAATTGCCCGAGTAAAAAAATTATATATAGAGTATATAAAAAAATATATATAGTTTTATACATAGAATTGGGCATATATAGTTTTTATAAAATCTATATACAATTTATATACAATTTATACATAAACCCAACTTTACAGGTGATCTTATATATAAATTGCTTTTAGATTGTATATACAGTTTATACAGACTATATGCTCAATTCCATATGTCGGACTATATATAATTTTTTTACTTGGGTGCAGTTCTGGCGACTAAGTGTTATAACTTTTGATTGTGCAATTCGCGACAATAATTAATTACTCTAAAAAAAAAAATTGCAAAGTCCTGGAAGCTGCAAAGTGACAATTTTTTTTTCATTAAAGTAACCATAATATATGAAAAACCTACACTCAGAGAAATTGTGGAAGTTGTGGCAACTGCAAAATGACAGCTATTCATATTTAATCCATGCAAACTTTTTTTTTTGTTGTTTTTACGGCAACTAAAAAACTGTAACTATATTTTTACGTTTGTAACGACTATTTTACGGTCATTGTAATTATTAAAAAAATGGTCGAATAGACTTAAAATAAATTGTTGTCACTTTATAATTATTGACCACAAAATTTTCTTTGAGTGGACAAAAAAATTTGTACAAACTATTTTTAAAAAATGTTCAGGGAAAAAAAAATTATCTACTTTCGTTTGTTTCTTCCAGTTTCTCCCCTCGACTGCATTATGTTTGAGTGCGAATTTAAGGGAGTGAATGTTAAGGCGATAGTGATGATGTTTTTCATCACGTTAGTCTGTGACGACATTCGAGTTTGAAATCTGTGATAGGCGCTCAAACAACGAGAATACCGCGTCGTATAGATGTCTGTATGTGATTAGGGGTGCTTTTCGTTTTCGTATTCGCCTCCTTCCGCTACTTACGAGAACCGCAAGTAGCTCAGGCGGCCTATTACGACTTTGGTAATTACGGCGTGTCGAGAGGAACGTTGAGATGTGGAAGTGAGTGTTCTCTGGTAAAGTCGGTTGTGCAGGCTGTGCTTTGGCTTGTTGTGAATATGTGGGACAACGATCTCAGTCGCGTCGGCCTTGGGGCTGATACACATGTTGTCTCGAGCGCACATATACACACATCACATGCCCATTGCCCGCAAGCCACATTTCCCGGCTTTTACATGCACTTGCACCCACCCCGAAATGAAAGAAATTGCAATGGACCTCCACAAACCACCACACACTTCAAACTATATTTTGGTGTGTACCTAGCAACACGTTTTGGAAATTAAACTGAAAAACAACAACAAAAAAAAATTGTTAACTACTTTGAAATTAACAGCGTCTGTGTAAATGAAAATTTATTTGAAAACCAGATGGGCAGAAATGGGCATGGACATGTATTTGAAATACTTTTTCATAAAATAACTCTGATTGATTGTTATGGAAAAATTCAATTTTTCATATTTCTGCTATAGTTATGATTAATTAAGATGAATTATTTTTTCACAATGAATTGTAATATTTAATAGTGTTAATAACCTTAATCATTTAATTATTCATTTTTTTAAATCATTGCCACAAGCCACAATTCCCGGCTTTTACATACACTTGCACCGACCCCGAAATGAAAGAAATTGCAATGGACCTCCACAAACCACCACACACTTCAAACTATATTTTGGTGTGTACCTAGCAACACGTTTTGGAAATTAAACTGAAAAACAAAAAAAAAAAAAAAAAATTGTTAACTACTTTGAAATTAACAGCGTCTGTGTAAATGAAAATTTATTTGAAAACGAGATGGGCAGAAATGGGCATGGACATGTATTTGAAATACTTTTTCATAAAATAACTATGATTGTTATGGAAAAATACAATATTTCATATATCTGCTATAGTTATGATTAATTAAGATGAATTATTTTTTCACAATGAATTGTAATATTTAATAGGGTTAATAACCTTAATCATTTAATTATTCATTTTTTTAAATCATTGCCACAAGCCCCAATTCCCGGCTTTTACATACACTTGCACCGACCCCGAAATGAAAGAAATTGCAATGGACCTCCACAAACCACCACACACTTCAAACTATATTTTAGTGTGTACCTAGCAACACGTTTTGGAAATTAAACTGAAAAACAAAAAAAAATATTGTTAACTACTTTCAAATTAACAGCGTTTGTGTAAATGACAATTTATTTGAAAACCAGATGGGCAGAAATGGGCATGGACATGTATTTGAAATACTTTTTCATAAAATAACTGTGATTGTTATGGAAAAATTCAATTTTTCATATTTCTGCTATAGTTATGATTAATTAAGATGAATTATTTTTTCACAATGAATTGTAATATTTAATAGGGTTAATAACCTTAATCATTTAATTATTCATTTTTTTAAATCATTGCCACAAGCCACAATTCCCGGCTTTTAAATACACTTGCACCGACCCCGAAATGAAAGAAATTGCAATGGACCTCCACAAACCACCACACACTTTAAACTATATTTTGATGCGTACCTAGCAACACGTTTTGGAAATTAAACTGAAAAACAAAAAAAAAATATTGTTAAGTACTTTGAAATTTACAGCGTCTGTGTAAATGAAAATTTATTTGAAAACGAGATGGGCAGAAATGGGCATGGACATGTATTTGAAATACTTTTTCATAAAATAACTATGATTGATTGTTATATGGAAAAATTCAATTTTTCATATTTCTGCTACAGTTACGATTAATTAAGATGAATTATTTTTTCACAATGAATTGTAATATTTAATAGGGTTAATAACCTTAATCATTTAATTATTCATTTTTTTAAATCATTGCCACAAGCCACATTTCTCGGCTTTTACATACACTTGCACTTACCCCGAAATGAAAGAAATTGCACTGGACCTCCACAAACCACCACACACTTCAAACTATATTTTGATGCGTACCTATCAACACGTTTTGGAAATTAAACAGAAAAACAAATAATTCACGGAAAGAAATTTCTGTGTCGTGACAACATAAAACGGTGACAACAAGAATCGTTTTGTTAGCCTAAAAAAAAGATTTGGCAGCCCAGCAAAAATTTGTCAGTCGAACAAAAGATTCGTCAGCATAGCAAAACTGATTTTTCAGTCTAACGTAACGATTTTTGTTGTCATCGTTTTATGTTGTCACAAGACAGAAATTTCTCTCCGTGTACTTTCAAATTAATAGCGTCTGTGTAAATAACAATTTATTTGAAAACGAGATGGACAGAAATGGGCATGGACATGTATTTGAAATACTTTTTTTTCGTAAAATAACTATGATTGATTGTTATGGAGAAATTCAATTTTTCACAATTCTGCAATAATTATGATTAATGAAGATGAATTACCACAAATTTCTAGCTATATTTTGGTGGGTAATATTTGATGGGGAAATATTCTTTCACAATGGATTCTAATATTTAATGGGCTCAATAATTCGTAATCATTTAATCATGGAAGTATTTAAAATATATTTCCATTGACCCGAGTTTGAATTATTTATTGGAAATTTTTTAAATCATTACTTTTTCGCACCAATAGAAATTGCCACGCTTGGTGATTTTTTTATATGGTATTTTTACTCATTTATTTTATAATTTTTTTATTATCAAATATGTAATAAAAGTGACTTGCGCAGCTTATAACCGCTTTCATTATACTTTTATTGAAAAATTAAAGTTTCAATTGTATCTTCAAAACACATTTCGTGCAATGAATTCGATGTAAAAAGAAATTAAAAAATGTCACATTTTACCACTCACCCATAAAGTTAATTGGATAATAAAATGTGTTTCAAAATTCTTTGTTGAATCGAAATAATTTAGTGGCAATACGATTCTTGTTTTTAAAGAGTGAATAATCCGCCTCCAAAAATCACACTAAATTTTTTAATAACTTTATTTATTGAAATTGTAAATTTGGTATTCTGATAACGTAAATATCAGATTTTAATCCTGTAACGAATAAACACGCAAAAATTTATGACGTTCGAATAATTACTTGTACAATGCAGCTAAAGAGTGACCACAAACGATAAATCGAAACTGTATTTTCAGGTAGTGTCGCCATGAAATAAAATATTTGTTATTGGATCCGTTGGAACAGTTTGAAAACCAATATCATACAATAATATTAAATTTGATATTATTATCTGAGAACATTATTTTGTTGGTTGAAAAATGAAATATATAAAAGCATTTATTATAAAGTATCAACTTTAAAATGTAATAAATAAAATAAATAACTTCTCATAAAATATCAAATAAAACAAGGATACAAAGTAGAACCTTGCACATTGCTTCCTCATTATTTTTCGCGTTTTACAAAGCTACCTCTATAAGGAAGTATATTATTCAATTTTTGGCTTCCTCATAGAGGAAGCTTTGTAAAACGCGAAAAATAATGAGGAAGCAATGTGCAAGGTTCTACTTTGCATCCTTGTTTTAATTAGATAAATATACATGTTGTGGATACGCTTTTTCTATTTCATTATTACGTTATTTCGTGATTATTAGAGCGTTTCCGAAAGTGAATGTGACAATGTATATTTTCAAAAATAATTCACCATTCCATAAAATCAAAAATTTCATACCGTTCGTCACTAAATTATACATATATAATGGCTGAATATTGTTTCATTTATATACAAAATTTGAGCTCGCTATCTTACGTTTTGCAAAAGTTACAATAGAGCGATGATGTCAATTTTTTGAAAAATTCAAAACATCATAAAATTGTAATGGTTCAACTGATCTTAACCAAATTCAATAGCGATCACCGGCGTATGAAAGCTTACATTCATACCAATTTTAAGATCAATATCTCGAAAATTGAAAGAGTTATCGCGTAAACAGACATTTTTCAAAAAATTAAAAAACGCGTAATAATTTAGCGATGAAGTGAATCTTAACAAAAATCTGTACGAACGATGAGGCTTGATCCCTCTATCTATGGTACAAATTTCAGCTTGATATCTCAAGGCATTCCCGAGTTATAAAGGTTTACATTTTTTGATAGTGTAACATACACACATACACACACACACACACACATACATACAGACACCTTTTCTAAATCACTTTTCTCGACGTTTTGGCCCATTCTGAGTGTACTGACACGAAAATCTCGAAAAAAAAAATTTCATGAAAACAAAGCTTCCTCTATAAGGAAGCAATTCATATATTTAATATTTATTTTAAACTGCAAATAGACACCGGAAGTCACAGAGTTTGATTTATTCATTAACAAAAGTGATGAAAACGTCACAAATTTTGTGAATATAGTAGTTTCAAATTTCTTCTACAGTATAGCACTAAAACTTTGCAGATTTTAAAGAAACTGGGGTTGCACATATAATCACTTGTTGTTGTCCCAGGTCGGGAGTAACGATTTCGTTTTGTTAATCAACGTAAAAGCTCTTCCGGAAAGAAACTTCTCCATCGATTTTGCTTAATGTTGTTGACGATTTTCATCGTGCACCAAAGTTTTCTCGTTTGGAGGTAGCGCGCCAGATAGATAAGAGATTTATGGATTTTCACCAACCCACTCTCTTTCCTTCTTTCCACCCGCAACAAACTCCGTCTTGGCATTCATGATTCGTTTTGTTGGCAAAGTGTAACTCAAGCTCGAGCTACAGAGCAGATTATGTTTGTAAATGAGTCGCCTCCTGTCACCCCACCGTTTTACATTTATGATCTGGAGCAGCGGTTGTGTTGAGTTACATGACCCGCGTCTCTGCATAATGCAGAGGAAATTAATTGCTTCACACAAATGAGACTAAGCGACAGAGAAAGTCAGTTCCGTCAGTTCAGCCATAATAACGTTTGAAGCTTTTTTTACACCTGCAAATATTTTTTGCTTACTCCATAAATTTTCCTATAAATTCTATATAACATTATAGGTCATATAGAATTAAGAGCAAAATAAAAAGTGTCAGAATGAGTGAAAAAAGAGTTGCACAGTTTCCTCATTAATTATCTTTTTTCAGAAAGTCACGTCTATGAGTAAGTTTATTTATTAATTATGGCTTGCTCGTTGAAGAAGCCAAAATAGTAAAAAATTAAAATGAATGAGGAAAGAATGTGCAAAGTTCTATTTTGCAACTTCTTTCGTTACCTATAGTATAGTTCTTGAAAAATTCAAAATTACGTAAAATCCAAACCGCTTTACCGATTACGACCAAATTTGGTAGGTACCAGTGCTGAATGTTATTTTTCATCTGTAGAAAATTTCAGTTGATTTGGTGAGACTTGACGTGAGTTAGTGCAAAACGAGTATTTTTTTGAAAAATTTAAAATCCCGTAAAAACCGAATTTTTTAAAAATTTGAACATATTTTTCTTGACGTTTCAGACCATTTTGAGTGTTCTAACATTTAAAAAATCGAAAAAAATGTTTCGCACGAAAACAAAGCTTCCTTTATGAGGTGCTACGCTGTTAAAAATATTTTAAAAATTAATATTTGAATTGAAAGTTCTTTTGTAGATACACTATATTAAATTTCATTTAATATACAAATATGTTGTATAATTTCAATAATTATATTATAACCACAACTTTTATGAAGTGTTTAGTATACTGTATATTAATTTCACAACAATATTTTGGTATATTAATTAATATTTGCATATTACATTTAATATACGCGTATCTGCAAAAAAACTTCCTATACTTTATATTAATTATCATACAAAAATTTCTAACAGTGTAAATAAACAATGTGGTTGAACTGTTCAGCAACAATAAGGTTTAAAAAAAATGTTCACCCCTCTAAATATTTTTTGCCCACTCTGTAAATTTCTTTCGCACGAAAAATATTTTTTTCGTGCGAAAACAAAGCTTCCTTTATGAGGAACCTACGCTTTTAAAAATATTTTGAAAATTAATATTTGGATTGGAAATTCTTTTGTAGATATGGTATATTAAATTAAATACGGTATATTAAATTTCAGTGTAAATTAACAGAGTAAATAAACAATGTGGTTGAATTGATCAGCAACGATAATGTTTAGAAAAAAATAGTTCACCCCTCTAAAAATTTCTTGCCCACTCTGTAAATTTCTTTATGTATCCTATAAATAATCCTGCAGATTAAATAAAGTTAAAAGCTTACTAGAACGTGTCCAAATGAGTGAAAAAAAAAATAGGAATTAATAAAAATTGCTGATTTGATGAAGAATGGCTCATATACAACATTGTCCACTCGTCAATCACGTCTCGTTACATATTTACAAAAAAGCACTCAGACTGTTGAAGAGTTCAACCACATTGTTTATTTACACTGTTAGAAATTTTTGTATGTTAATTAATATTTGTATATTACATTAAATATACGCGTATCCACAAAAAAACTTCCTATACTTTATATTAATACATAAAATTTCTAACAGTGTAAATAATCAATGTGGTTGAACTGTTCATCCACGACAATAAAAAAAAAAATAGTTCACCCCTCTAAAAATTTCTTGCCCACTCTGTAAATTTCTTTATGTGTCCTATAAATAATACTGCAGGTTAAATAAAGTTAAAAGCTAACTAGAACGTATCCAAATGAGTGAAAAAAATAGAAATTAATAAAAATTGCTGATTTGACGGAGAATGGCTCGTATACAATATTGTCCACTCGTCAACCACGTCTCGTTACATATTTTAAAAAAAGCACTCAGACTGTTGAAGAGTTCAACCACATTATTTATTTACACTGTTAGAAACTTTTGTATATTAATTAATATTCGTATATTACATTTAATATACGCGTATCCGCAAAAAAACTTCCTATACTTTATATTAATACATAAAATTTCTAACAGTGTAAATAAACAATGTGGTTGAACTGTTCAGCCACGACAATTTAAAAAAAATAGTTCACCCCTCTAAAAATTTTTTGCCCACTCTGTAAATTTCTTTATGTGCCCTATAAATAATACTGCAGGTTAAATAAAGTTAAAAGCTAACTAGAACGTATCCAAATTTGTGAAAAAAAATAGAAATTAATAAAAATTGCTGATTTGACGGAGAATGGCTCATATACAACATTGTCCAGTCGTCAACCACGTCTCGTTACATATTTTAAAAAAAGCACTCAGACTGTTGAAGAGTTCGACCAGATTGTTTATTTACACTGTTAGAAATTTTTGTATATTAATTAATATTTGTATATTACATTACGCGTATCGGCAAAAAAACTTCATACACTTAATATTAATTATCATACAAAAATTTTAAACAGTGTAAATAAACAATGTGGTTGAACTGTTCATCCACGACAATAAAAAAAAATAGTTCACCCCTCTAAAAAAATTTTGCCCACTCTGTAAATTTCTTTATGCGTCCTATAAATAATACTGCAGGTTAAATAAAGTTAAAACATGACTACTCAAGTAAAAAAATTATATATAGTCCGACATATGGAATTGGGCATATATAGTCTGTATAAACTCTATATACAATCTATATGCAATTTATATATAATATCACCTGTAAAGTTGGGTTTATGTATAAATTGTATATAGATTTTATAAAAACTATATATGCCCAATTCTACGTTTAAAACTATATATATTTTTTATATACTCTATATATAATTTTTTTACTTGGGTAGAACGTGTCCAAATGAGTGAAAAAAAATAGAAATTAATCAAAATTGCTGATTTGACGGAGAATGGCTCATATACAACATTGTCCACTCGTCAACCACGTCTCGTTACATATTTCTTCGGTGAAATTTCTTTTGACGTTGTTAAGGCGACCTTCGAGCCCCTCGTGCTACTTTAATGCTTTTCTCTATTCCGCACGCTCTCTCGATTCTTCTCTCGCATTGTTTTACCACCCTCGGGCACCCTTTTTTGCACTCACAGCCTCAGCGGCACTTTGCTCTCGATCGGAATAGCTCGGTTTCTCTCACTCCTCGACTCTGTCTGCTCTCCAGTTACTTTTAAAAGATTTCCTCGTTGTCACTCATCGCTCTCTCCTTCTCCTTTTTGGCTCATCCCCATTGAGTTTCAATCCTCTTTGCTCACTAGCTGTTATATACTTTCTCCCTTCCTAATCCTATTCCAGTGTTTATCGTTTTTCACTCCTCCCTCCAGTCTCTTTAATAACATTGAATGAGCCAGACGATTGCTACTCGACTTTGAACTACCGGTTACTGATTCTGATGCCACGCACTCATCGATTGTGCTAATGCATTGAAAAAAAAAAGCACTCAGACTGTTAGAGAGTTTTCGTTGTACCGTAAATCGGGCTATCAAACATCTGTGTTACGAATTGAACATCAAATATTCAAGATTCGTCGCCAAAGTTTGAATCCTACAGGGTAATTTCAGGTTAGGCGTTTACATTGTTAGAAATTTTTTAACGAAAATTAATATAAAGTATTGGAAGTTTTTTTTCGGATACGCGTATATTAAATTTAATAAACAAATATTAATTAATATACAAAAAAATTACTATTTGAAATAAACATTTCATAAAAGTTGTGTTTACAATATAATTATTGAAATCGTACAACATATTTGTATATTAAATGACATTTAATATACCGTATCTGGAAAAGAACTTCCAATACATATATTAATTTTCAAAATATTTTCAACAGTGTAGGCAAGTGTTAATTAATTATTGCTAATATATTTAGCTGGAACATTTTTAGATGTGACAACGTAAACATTTCCAAGAGAAATTTATGTGGGTGAAGGCTAATTTTTTTCAATTTAATAAAATCATTTTCTGTACAATCAGAAAGAGAGTTGGTTAGAGCTATCAAAATCTTGATTAAAAATATTACCAAGAAAACTTGATAGGCACGATTAAGTTATTGGTTAACAAAACCAAGAATTTGGTAAGATAACCAAGTATTTAGTACCATTTTTATTTTTAGTAATTCATTTTATTTTTTGATTAATTTTTTATTGAGTAATCAAATTTTTTATTTAAGTATTTAGTACCTAACCATTAAGGGGAGGGAGTCAGGTAAAAAAAATTGATTTTGGAAATTCAATATCATCCAAATCCTATTGCATATAAAAATGCCCAATGCACTATATTGTTGGTACCCGATGAAAGGATTTTTTACTGTCGTCTGACTTGCATATGCTTTTCAATATTATCTTAAGCACAGTTCTTAGGTTTTCCATTCTGCGCATGATTCAGATCAAACTACTAGGCAGATTGGAATGATTGACATCTCATTTTCTTCGTCATGAAAAGATACACCGGCTAAATGGAACAAACTATTTTTTTTCATTCTGAAAGGAAAGTTAATGACTGATTTAGAAAAAAGCATAAAATTTATTTATTAATAATTATGTCACTTAAAAAATATTACCTTTTATTAACATTTGCTCCATTTAGCCGGTGTATCTTTTCATGAAGAAGAAAATGAGACGTCAACCATTCCAATCTGCCTAGTAGTTCGATCTGAATCATGCGCTGAATGGAAAACCTAAGAACTGTGCTTAAGATAATATTGAAAAGCATATGCAAGTCAGACGGCAGTAAAAAATCCTTTCATCGAGTACCAACAATATAGTGCGTTGGGCATTTTTATATGTAATTGGATTTGGATGATATTGAATTTCCAAAATAAATTTTTTTACCTGACTCCCTCCCCTTAACTTGGTTTGCCCTGCCAAATTTTTCTTGGTAAAATTTTGGACCTAGATCATAGCAAGCCCAAACAAGCTTCTTTTTTCTCAGTGAATTTTGTGTAGGAATATATTTAAAAAAAATATATATTCATTACAGGGATTTGCAAAAATGATGTACTGATTGTAAGCACCTTATTACTAAGGTAATTACTGATTATTTATTACTTTTTTTCGATAGTTATTCAATCAGATGTCAACGTAGTTTGTCATAAGTTTTTTTTTGTCAGCTTCCATCTTACCTTGGACAACCTTATATACTTTCGTTGACTGCCGTTTTCACACTCAGCTGTATTTACGAGCACTAAATTCTCTCGGACCCTCGAAGACTTTCCTACAGAGATGTCAGTACCATCGCAGGACCTTTTACCGATACCGAGACTACTGCTTTTACAAGCTCATAACGCGTTTACACGAGCCATCAGATCTTTTGCTCGTCGCGGACGTACATGTATAGCTTAGGTTAACTCTCGCTCGTGTGTCGTAAACAGAATGATGATCGTACGCATAATTCAACTGCCTCGTAATAATTATTATTATGGGCAAGGGATTTTAGAGAGCCCATTATCCGATAAGGAATCCAAATAGATCGGTAAAATGTTTATATACATACAATAATCATAAAATTAGATTCATTTTTTCAAACGAGTATTTTTTTTTCAATGACAATAAATGTCGGAGTCAAATAGAATAATTCAAGTACCCCGTAACAATCATTATGTTCAAAGAAATTTACAGAGAGTGCATTATTGGTTCTGTTGAAATCTAAATAGATCGCAAAAACGATGATTTATGCCGTAATCATAAAATTGTCTTTTGTTTTGCTTCGGCATTTGTTCGTTTCGATGACAATCAATGGGGAAGTCAAATGACACGCAAATCCTTCTGGGATTGATAATTAACAATAATCATAAAATTGGATTCATTTTTATAAACGAATATATATTTTTTTTCTTTCAATGACAATCAATGTCGGAGTCATAAAAAATAATTCAAGTAGTTCGTAATAATCATTATATTCAAAGAAATTTAGAGAGAGTGCATTATTGGTTCTGTTGAAAATCAAATAGATCGTAAAAACGATTATTTATGCAGTAATCATAAAATTGGATTTTTTTAAATTTTTTATTTTATTTCAATGACAATCAATGTCCGAGTCAAATAGAATAATTCAAGTACCTCATAATAATCATTATGTTCAAAGTAATTTAGAGAGAGCGTACTATTGGTTGTGTTGAAATTCAAATAGATCGTAATAACGATAACTTAGTAATCATAAAATTGTCTTTTGTTTTGCCTCGATATTTGGCCTCGATATTTATTGTTCGTTTCGATGACAATCAATGTGGAAGTCAAATGACACGCAAGTCCTTCTGGGATTGATAATTGACAATAATCATAAAATTGGATTCATTTTTATAAACGAATATATATATTATTTTCTTTCAATGACAATCAATGTCGGAGTCATAAAAAATAATTCAAGTAGTTCGTAATAATCATTATATTCAAAGAAATTTAGAGAGAGTGCATTATTGGTTCTGTTGAAAATCAAATAGATCGTAAAAACGATTATTTATGCAGTAATCATAAAATTGGATTTTTTAAATATTTTTTATTTTATTTCAATGACAATCAATGTCCTAGTCAAATAAAATAATTCAAGTACCTCGTAATAATCATTATGTTCAAAGTAATTTAGAGAGAGCGTATTATTGCTTGTGTTGAAATTCAAATAGATCGTAAAAACGATAATTTAGTAATCATAAAATTGTCTTTTGTTTTGCCTCGATATTTGGCCTCGATATTTATTGTTCGTTTCGATGACAATCAATGTGGAAGTCAAATGAGAAGCGAATCCTTGTGGGATTGATAATTAACAATATTTACATGCGAATCTCATTTACACACCAAAATACAACAGTCGAAATAATGTCCTACTGTGAGAGAAACATGCGTAACTACGTCGTTCGTTTTCATACGTAAATAATACATGTCGCACGGGCGTTTCGTTGTGACGGAGAGCACACATCCCGACGAACGGAAATATGGAGTTCGTGCGTCATGGGAATAACTCTCCCTTTCTCCCTTGAATTCTCGTCCTACTGTTCGTTTTCTGTCCGCAACGTATTTACGAGGCAGATCCTCAGAGAGAAAGAGAGAGAGAGAGAGAGAAAAAAAAATGCCCGACAGAATGGAAGGGACTATTTTTCCTACCGGCACCGTTGGCTTTTCGATCCACCATTGCCCACGAATATGCGGAATTTTTATGGGATTCCCTTTTTTTTTATTCTATGCAGCTCCGTTTGCGTTTCATAATTTCATACGAATTCTTTTTATTTTTTTTTCGTCTCTAGTTCAACAGGAAAATTACCCTCACTTTAATCTATTATTTATACGACCTTTTGCAGTTTTGTAAAGGGTGTTTTAAATAAAATAAACGTCCTTTTAGAACTACTAAATGAAAATAATTGTGTCCTACAGAATCGTAAATGTGCTTCTATTTTTTATAGAAGTAAAAAACAAATTAAGTTTGTTGAACTAGAAATAAAGATAAGAAGATGCCACAACTTTTTTTGCAAAATTAAGAAAAATAAATGACTATGCAAAAGTTGTTCTTAAATTTTTTTGTTAATTGTAAAAAATATTCAATCTATTTATTTTGCATGATTGACGTCTTAAATAAATGCGTATTTTAAATTATAATCTAATTACTTTCAGGACGTTTTTCGCACAATATTATTGATTGTCCTATTGTACAGGATACCTACGATTTTTGGAGAATTTTTTCGTCTCTAGTTCAACAGAAAAAATAACCTTCACTTTAACCTATTATTTTGTACGAACTTTTGCAGTTTTGTAAAGGGTGTTTTAAATAAAATACACTTTTTTTTTTAGAACTGTGGATTGAGAATAATTGGGTCTTAAAGAATCGTAAATGAGCTTATATTTTTCACATACATTGTAAAAAAAAAATCTACTTGAAATTTAGTGTACTTCTACTGGAAGTTTTTATATTAAATTTAGTATAGAAGTGTAATGTAAAATTAATGTATGGCACATTCATTAATTTTATTGTACTTTAATATTATTTAATTTATTTACACATTCAATAATTTACATTAATTTTATTGAAAAAGTACATGAATTTTATACCACAATTGTATATTAAATTTCGATGACGAGTTTATGAATAAAAACTTTCAATCTTTTCTAACAATGTATTACAAAAATTAACAAAAATTAAGTTGTTGAACTAGAAATAAAGATGAGAGATTGACTATAACTTTTCTGTTAAATTAATTTAAACAAAAAAGCTTTTGCAAAAGTTGTTAACATTTTTTGTTAAATGTAAAAAATGTCCATTCAATTTATTTCGCATGATGATCCTCTCAAATAAATGCCTATTTTGAATAATAATAACCTAAATACTTTCAGTACGCTCTTCGCCCAATATTATTTAATTTATTTACACATTCAATAATTTACATTAATTTTATTGCAAAAGTACATGAATTTTATACCAAAATTGTATATTAAATTTCGATGACGAGTTTATGAATAAAAACTTGCAATCTTTTCTAACAATGTATTTAAAAAATTAACAAAAATTAAGTTGTTGAACTAGAAATAAAAATGAGAGATTGTCTACAACTTTCTGTCAAATTAATTTAAAAAAAAAAGCTTTTCCAAAAGTTGTTAACATTTTTTGTTAAATGTAAAAAAAGTTCATTCAATGTATTTCGCATGATTATCCTCTCGAATAAATGCCTATTTTGAATAATAATAACCTAAATACTTTCAGTACGCTCTTCGCGCAATATTATTTAATTTATTTACACATTCAATAATTTACATTAATTTTATTGCAAAAGTACATGAATTTTATACCACAATTGTATATTAAATTTCGATGACGAGTTTATGGATAAAAATGTTCAATCTTTTCTAACAATGTATTAAAAAAATTAACAAAAATTAAGTTATTGAACTAAAAATAAAGATGAGAAATTGACTACAACTTTTCTGTCAAATTAATTCAAACAAAAAAGCTTTTCCAAAAGTGATTAATATTTTTTGTTCAATGAAATGTTCATTCAATTTATTTTGCATGATTATCCTCTCAAATAAATACCTATTTTGAATAATAATAACCTAAATACTTTCAGTACGCTCTTCGCCCAATATTATTTAATTTATTTACACATTCAATAATTTACATTAATTTTATTGGAAAAGTACATGAACTTTATACCACAATTGTATATTAAATTTCGATGACGAGTTTATGAATAAAAACTTTCAATTTTTTCAAACAGTGTATTAAACAATTAACAAAAATTAAGTTGTTAAACTAGAAATAAAGATCAGAAATTGACTACAACTTTCTGTCAAATTAATTAAAAAAAAAGCTTTCCCAAAAGTTGTTAATATTTTTTGTTAAATGTAATGTTCATTCAATTTATTTTGCATGATGATCCTCTCAAATAAATGCTTATTTTGAATAATAATAACCTAAATACTTTCAGTACGCTCTTCGCGCAATATTATTCATCGTCCTGTCGCGCAGGATCCTTGAACTTTTTTTTATTACTATAGTACATCAATACCATGCTATAGCCTAATCTCCAGTCGAAATCTATGACGTTCTCGTGAGCGATCGCACGTGCCGCTCGGTGCGATAGGATCAATGACGGTGCGACGACGTCCGTGCTGAATATAGGGTGCGCGAGCTCCGAAAAACGAATTACACGTTCTTAGCGCCATAGAAGTGAAAGTAAAAGCCATCCCCTGTCACTGGCCGAAGAAAACTGGCCTATAGTTCGAAAAGTGTGCAGAAGAGGGCGTTTTCCTCGATATAGCGACTTTTGGCCCTTTTATCTCTAGGCGATAACGACCATTCGATTGCCCGGAGCGAAAAACACCCACACAGAAGCTGCGGTAGACGACGAAACGTATAGAGTCAGATGAGACCACAAAAAACAAGAAAAAAAAGGGAGGAACGTGGCCAACAGCGGAACCACCGGATCGGTAAAGCAAACATCGCAGCACACGCTGTGATGCGCCATCACCGGGTCACGTCTGGTTATCAACGTCATCTTTTACCTCCTTCCTATTTCCTTTCCTCCTCTTCAACGCTTGCCAGGCACCTCTGCACTGCAGAAGTTGTCGAACTTGGTGAATTCGTCAAATCTTCTTGTCTTCTCTCTTTCCCTCTCTCTATCTTTCTCTCTTTCGCTAGTGGCGATGCGACCATCCGATTGTCGTGCACGTCGAGCCGACTTGGAGTCTATCCAACTTTTCGGGGAGCCGGATCGTTGTTCACCTTTCGGATTTCCTGTGAATATTTTGTTCGAACGCTCCTATCAGCTCAAGCAGGACTAAAAAAATCTCCTGCATTTTTGTCGAATCAAATCTTTCATATGAAATCTTTCATTAAAAATTAGCAATATGTATCAAATTATCATGGTCTTATGGGAGTTGGTATAACTTTGTACCGTATAAATTTTGAACATTTTTTTTACGCAAAGAAATTTTTTTTTGACGTATGCGTAAAATAAAAAAGTAAAAAATCGTCATATTTGATGGGGAAATATGTTCTATAACCTTCCTATGATACATGTGTAATGAACTCTATAATATATCGTATGAGTATAGTAACCTATTTTATTTACTTAATACATGATTTTCGATCATAATTTATTTTGTGAAGTTGTCTTTACTATTAATACTTTGAATATTTATTCGTTTTGCTTCCTCATAGAGGAAGCTTTGTTTTCGTGAAAATTTTTTTTTTCGAGATTTTCATGTCAGTATGCTTAGAATCACCTAAAAATTCGAGAAAAGTGGTCTAGAAAATATGTCTGTATGTGTGTATGTGTGTGTGTGTGTGTGTGTGTGTGTGTGTATGTATCCAGACACTGAAAATTCAATTGCCCATAACTCACGAACGGCACGATGGATCTAGCTAAAATTTTGCACGCAGGTAGAGTATTGACTCCTCTGTTATTGACGTGATTTTTAATTAAATGTATCAAAGTAAACAGATTTTATGCAATTTTTAATTTTTTCAAAAAATGTCGTGATCGCTCTAACTTTCGTAAAAGTTCGCCAATTTAGCTAAATAGTTCTTTATAAATGAAGACACGTTAAATGACGTTTGGTATTGAATTTCAGCGAAATCGGTAAAGCGGTTCCGATTTTATAGAATTTTGAATTTTTCGAAAAAAATACATTTTGCTCTAAATTACGTCGAATTTCAACAAATGAACAGAAATTTTGTACAGACGAAAAATAACATTCAGAAATGCCATGTACCAAATTTGGTGATGATCGGTAAAGTCGTTCGGAATTTACACCATTTTTCATTTTAAAAAAAATGTAGATTTTCGCTATAACTTCCGGAAAAGTTGAGAAAGTACGACAAAAATTTGTATCTAATCAAAATTAGATGTAACGGTGTTTGCAGAGGTGATTTATAGCTGTATAAAACACCTCTGCAAAAGAGACACAAGGTATAAAAAAAAAGATGCAAAGTAGAACCTTGCACATTGCTTCCTCATTATTTTTCGCTTTTTACAAAGCTTCCTCTATGAGGAAGCCAAAATTGAATAACATACTGCTTCCTCACAGAGGGAGCTTTGTAAAAAGCGAAAAATAATGAGGAAGCAATGTGCAAGGTTCTACTTTTTCTAATTTATGTAAGTATTTTCATAAATAAATCCTGTACTGAGTATAAACTGAAATATAAATCGAGATCAAAAATCATTTTACAAAACTATATTTTTTGTGTGGGTTTCTTTTTGGGGGTGCGAATTTAACGCATACTATGTCAAAAAATATCATGTGTGATAGGTGCGTACGTTTTACACACTTGTGGCATGATATACTATTTGTCCATTCTATAAATTGTTCTATAGGTTCTATATATGACACTGTAGAATATGTAGAATTAAGAGCAAAATATATAGTGTCAGAATGAGTGAAAAAAATTAATAAATAAGAATGTGACTGAACTGATTAACCACGATGACTTTTGAAAAATTTATTCACCCTTCTATCCAATTTCTCTCTACGGAAAGTCTATCTAACTTTCCGAGAAGACAGATAGTTGTCCACTTTTTGGATTCTATGTGAATATTTTTTTCGGTCGCTCGTATCATCTTCTTTATGCCGAACAGAATCTTCAATATACATATTAGCAAAATATGAGCAATACATATAAAAATATCATGGTCTCATGGGAATCGGTATTATCCAGATTATCCGGGATTGTTATTTTACCTTTCGTTAATTCCTGAGCCTCCCTCCGAATATCGAGAACTCTATCCGATCGACTGTTTATTGATGTTCCATTTTTACGGGAGGGTTTGCAAAGAATAGGATCGAGGGTTACATTGATTTTGTTTGGATTGGGTGTTGACTTGGTGACTGGGTGCGTGTTATTTTTCCTATGTAATAATGATCAGCTTTTTCCTCTCCCATTCTCAATTTTTTATTTCAGTTGCCATAACTAGAAAAAATATAGTTTTGCTTCCTCATAGAGGAAGCTTTGTTTTCGTAAAAAATTTTTTTTTCGAGATTTTCATGTCAGTACACTCAGAATAGCCCAAAACGTCGAGAAAAGTGATTTAGAAAAAATGTCTGTATGTGTGTGTGTGTTACACGCTCAAAAAATGTAAACCTTTATAACTCGGGAACGCCTCGAGACATAGAGCTGAAATTTACACCATAGATAGAGGGGTCAATCCTCATCGTTCATACCAATTTTTGTAAAAATCCCCATGATCATTAAATTTTTACGCGGTTTTGAATTTTTTCAAAAATGTCTGTTAATGCGATAACTCTTTTAATTTTCGAGATATTAAGCTCAAAATTGGTATGTACGTGAGCTTTCATACACCAGTGACCCCTATTAAATTTGGTTAAGATCGGTTGAGACGTTAAAATTTGATGAGATTTTGATTTTTTGAATTTTTTGATTTTTTTTCTGCGATGCGAATTTTGGTATCAAATATCGAGCTGGGAGTCAAATGAGTGCCAAATTCATGATTAACAGAAAAATACGTCAGATATAGCCCAAAAATGTTGAACGATAACATATTTTCGTAGCGATGTTGTACAGTCTATATTGCAAAAAATATCGATTTATGTCGTATAAACTAGCCATATCCTTGCTTCCCAATGAAATTTCGGAAACCACCGATTTCTATCGTGTTCTACAAAAAAAAAAACAGAGAAGATAGAGTATTCGAGGGAGTTTCTGGACCGTTTGTCCTTATTATATTTTCACAAAGCGAGAGTGTGCGCTTATTTATATTTATTTAAAACAAGAATGCAAAGCAGACCCTTGCACATTGCTTCCTCATTATATTTCGCTTTTTACACACTCAGAAAAAAGCTTGGTTAGAATTACCAAAAAAATGGTTACAAATGTTATCAAGAAAACTTGGTGGGCACAACCAAGTTATTGACTAACATAACCAAGTTATTAGCTAATATAACAAAGGATTTGGTAAGACAATCAAGTATTTAGTACACCTAATCAACAACTTAGTTGCGCCTACCAAATTTTTCTTGGTAAAATTTGTAACCAAAATCTTAGTAAGCCTAACCAAGCATTTTTCTCCGTGCAAAGCTTCCTCTATGAGGAAGCCAAAATCAATTTTCATACTTCCTCTTAGAGGTTGCTTTGTAAAAAGCGAAATATAATGAGGAAGCAATGTGCAAGGTTCTGCTTTGCATCCTTGTTAACTATTTTTTCGTTATTCCATAGTTGTCTAAATTTTCAAGATTTATCTCAATTAAATAAATCCAAAAATTATATTATGCCTCTTTGTTTTTCTTGATTGTAATGTAGATACAAATATTGCAATTCTTGTAATATTGCGGCAAATTGCGATGAGACCCGCGAAGAATGACTCATAGCTAGTTTAATGGTCGACTCTCCATTTCCTCTCCTCTATTTCGTTGCATCCGCTGCACGCAGAGTTAAGCATCGAAACAACTCTGCGATCGATGTGCTCTACTGTTACTGCATATACTATCACTGTCTCGCTGGAGACTGGCTAGTACCTGCGTCCTGCACAAATCCAGATTGATGCTTCTTACGACGTTTCCGACATCCCGTATGATTTGACGTAAATCTGCCCCAACTCATACGATGTGCGTATCACGTAACAGAATCTGCCTATATGTAGGGGATGAAACATTTAAATTTCATGCAAAACGGTTACGCTAGGCAAAATATTTTTTTTTATCATTTTTTATCATTTTTTTAGTTCCCTTGCGTTGAATATTTTTTTAAACTACAACTACATAAAAAAATGTTCTCGAATTTAATTATTAAATTATTTTTATAAATATTCAGTTTAGCAATTTTGCGATTATTGAAGAATTTCTTACTTCATTTTTTTTTTTTTTAGGAAAAAAAAATGTTTAAATTCTCATCAAATAATTTAATTAAATATAACATCTGCAACATAATCGTCAATTAAAATTAGAAAAAATCCATTTCCAGGCCTATTTTATGTTTTTGAAATTTCATTTTAGTTGCATTAACTATTTTTTTAATTTACTTGGGTTAAAATTTAAAAAAAAATGACAACTACATTGAAATATCATACAAAATTTCCCAAATTTAATAATTAAATTATTTTTATAATTGTTCAGTTCAGCAATTTTGCGATTATTGAAGGATTTCTACTTAATTTTTTTTTTCATAGAAAAAAAAATGTTTAAATTCTCATAAAATAATTTATTTAAATATGACATCTACAATATAATCGTAATTACTGCTATTTCGGCCACCTTAAAATTTTTATTACCGATCGCCCTACAATTTAAGCACGACCGTCTTTTCGAGTGTTTGTTGTCTTATTCGATACCTCTGTTGGCGATTGCTTTTATTTCCTACTAAAAAAAATCTGCTCTCGTGAAACTCGACGTTCGAGTGTTCGGGAAGCGTGCGGCGTCGTCGTCCGAGCGTGTAAACGTTCGCCAGGGGGTTGCAAGTCGCGCGGGGTTGCCTTCTCATAAATCGCTTAATCGCTGCCTTTTCACGGATCAGAAAGTTTAGAAAAAACTTTTTCTCCCCGAGCGTTAAGCGAAGAGCGCGGCTCGAGAATGCTTCATGCACTTCAGTGAAAAAAGAAAAAAAAAAACAGCCGCATTCGCATTCCTTGGCAAACGTATATCGTTACGCCCCAGAACCTTAAGGTGGAAATAAACATTCATACAAATTTTTCCAGGCAAAAAACTTTGAAATTTTTCACTTCGACGTATCTTAAGGTGAGACTTAATACTGACCGAAATCATTTTAGTGCAAAAAAAAAAAAAATGGAGAGAATCTTGAGTCTCTCGTTAAGCGTTTATGGTCTAAACTGAGGATGAGATTTCTTAATTGGATCGTACGATATATATATCTCATCACTTTCTAAGCCGTAGCTATTCAATTTCTGCTCTTTTCATGTTGAAGCATATATTTCTAACGCAGAAGTCATCTTTTGAATCTTCCCCGTAACGGAAACGTTTTAATCAGCGTGACGTTAATTGCGATCTATTCGAACTGGTCTAAATGCTATTTGACTTCAGCTAAGCATATCTCCACGATCTAATCCGATTTGCTTCTACTAATGTCTGGGTTACCTCAGCAGAAGTGCATAGCTCTCAAATGGGAAAGCTTAACTATTCGAACAATAAAACTGACCATTTATTTTATAATAATAATAAAATTAATTTAAAAACAAAATTTTATTCTCTCTATGAGGAATTTTTTAAAAATCTTCAGCAAATTCGTGGGCTAATGAGTTATTCACCGCAGGCCAATCTCAAATTAAGATAATTTAAAAATTTGTTATGATGAAATGCAATCATTGACTAGTCAAATTAATCCAGAAACGTCACTACGTCAATTATTTCATTGGATTAGTAGAAATTTTCCACCTATGTTTCCAGCCTTGTGTCTCTCTACATTATTTAAAAAATCCCTCATCAACATCCCTGCTTTGCATTATTCTATGGCCCTCGCTCTACAAAGAGGGAACGTCGGTAAATAGACGAGGAAATAGAAAGAATCAACAATGAAATGAAAAGGAAGGGAAGAAAAAGGTCGTTTGTGAGTGTGTTTTTTAAATTTTATTTATTTATTTATTTATTCTAAGTGCCTCATAAAGAATCACCAAGAAAAGGAATATCTGGAAAGAATGGTGTCAGAATTGTGAATCTCTAATTCTTCTAGAAATATAGCCGATGATATACTTGGCTTTATGATTATGTTTCCATAAAATTAACATATGGCGAGTATAATATGATGGTTAAACTTTTGAATAGCTGAAAAAAATATTAATTTCCAGATCAATATCATAGTAATCTTCTTGAAAAGATGGAGAAAAACAGTTACTGCATTGCGAAAATAATGGAGGGTTGTACTCTTCCATTTTTCCGCATTTTTCCCAAGGCTTGAATGAAAATGAGATTTCTTTTCAGGTGTATAAAAGTTCATATATAATTTCATAAAAACTGCAGGTTATTTTTGCGAAATCATTACTGCAAAACGAATTGTACTTTAAACTTTATTTCTTAAAGTAATGGGGCTTTACAACACTGGATGGGGTTCCTCCGAATGGCCTTCGTGTGTTTTTCGTTTTTGTGTTCATGGCAAACATGAAGTTCAGTGAATTTGACAACTGAAAGTGCACAGCGATTGTAAATAATTAAATACAAATTTAATAACTAAATAAAGCTTAATTACCGTTTTAACAACAGTTATCGTTTGAAAATTAATTATTAATCAACTTTGAAATGATAAAGTGAAATAAAGCTTCAATAAAAAATCTGAAAAATCGAATGCTAAAAATAAAACGCACCGTATTATCTACTTCATAGGTGGTGTGGAAATGATAACACTTATTATTTTTTCGAAACCAATTTATATTATATTTATATACTAGTATATATTGGTACGGCTGAGTGAATCAATAAAGCGTATATTTGGTTTTGGTCCGGATATTATTGATTATAATAATGCTTTATAATATTTATGGTCGTAAAATGTCACACGTCTGTTTGCTTGTAAAGTCACATCAAGACTATACTAGAGAAATTTGCATGGTTCTGGTAACTATTCAGTGATAATTATATTTTATGGTGACTATTTTCGTAGTTACATTAACAGTAACGTAGTTACGTTAACAGTAAAGAAAGTTAATGTAACTACGAAAATAGTCACGTGGACTGATAAAATATAATTATCACTGAATAGTTGCCAGGACCATCTCAGTTTCTCTCAGTGTAACCTGTCATTTGCTTGTTTGTCAAATGTCATACCGAGTGTATCTGTAATTCATAATCTTCATATACGTAACAATATATCCACATATACAAATAAATTCAGCGTATCTCATCCCCCGATTGTAAAACACCGCGAAAGATGTACAACCTCCGAAAGACAGGATGGAGGAGATGCTTCATGCAATGTGTACCGTGCTCAAGCTGAAGGGGTGAGGCGTACAAACATCGACGTTGATCGAAGCACGCTGACGAGGATATTGCTATACCATATACTTCTCTCGCTCAGTTACAGCAGGTTTATAGTGCACACTGGCGGCATCTAGATTGAAGAGGAACGTGTATGTTCAACGACAAGGGTGGCTCGGAGCATCGCGCGACTAGTCGTGCATACACGACCAGGAAAGAGCCAAGAGACAAGGGGGAGATACGCGGCGCTGGCATCATCGAGTTTCCTCCTCCATTCCTCTCTTCGTACTCTGTAGAAAATGAGTGAGAATATCCACTGAGGGTGTGAGATTATTGAAGAAAATTACCGCGCACGGTGTGTGTGTGTACATCACCGTGTCTGCCTCGCTGTTTTCTTCGTCCTATTGCTGCAGCATCCGTTGACAGCCCCGAGGCTGAGAGCTTGCGTTTTCCCTCCTAGCCTCTCGGGATGACGTGATCCAAAGAGCTCATACCGCTTCTGGACGCAGCTACACCGACAGTGGCAAACATTTCTAACCATCAAGCTGCAAGCTACCTTGTCAAACATCCCTGTTTGTGCGGACTTTTGTAGAAGAAATTATGGAAGGGAGTATCGAGAGAAATAGTACCAGGGGTTTGTAATGATCATCCGACGATGGCTGTCAATACGGGGTATACGTAGCGTGCATTCCATATCCGACGTGTATCAAACGTCGAGGCTGCCACGGTTTTTCGATTACGTGCCACGCTCGTGTCGATGAATATCGAAAAAAGCATAGAGAAAAAATATGTACGGCAAGGGGAGAGTGAACTGAGGGTTAGGGTAACGAGAAACAGGCGCGAGGTGGTGTTGGATTGAAACGATCGCTGACATCGATGACTTTGTTTTGATATCTCGCTCTCTTTCCGCACCTTCATCACGCTATTTTTCTCATTCGCGAATTCTCATGAATAGTGCTCGACGTTCTTTTTTTACGATCGCTTCTGGATTAAGAAAGGCATTGGTGTTTGAGGAAACTGCCTGTTTTGTAATCATTTCGTGGATATCTGATGGGATGCTCGGCTAATTAGATTTACGAAGCTGTGCACATCAAACGGAATTGGAGAGCTTTCCAATAGATGGCAATCATGCTGGGATGATTGAGATTAATCGGATCAATTGCGATTCTACAATTTACAGTAGTTGTTTTAATGAAAACGTCCATGAATTAGCAACAGCAATTTTTTTTTACCCTTCCACTCCGACTAATTAGTATACTTTCAAATTCATATTTATTTCTATGATTCTTCACATTTCCAATGTGTCTGCTTCGCTATTTACACCGAGACAAAAATATAGTACTCATTCCCAGATTCGTATAGTAATCGGGATCCAAAATGGAAAAATGGCATTTTTTTCCAGACACATACAAAGATTTACTAGGCGTCGCCCGCTGTACTATTTATGCTAAATACGTTAGCGGGCGACGCATAGTAAATCTTTGTATGTGTCTGGAAAAAAATGCCATGTTTCCACTTTGGATCCCGATTACTATACGAATCTGGGAACGAGTATTATATTCCTTCTCTCGGTGTAGGCAACATTGTTTGTCTTGCCAGTTCTAAAATTTCTACGGACACTTCGTTCCATGACTGTCCAAATCATTACATCGGCAACAAAATTCTACTTGCATCTGACGCAACAAATTCCCGCTTCCTCTTAATCAATCCTTCGATCCATCGAATAACATAAACCCAGGAGAGTAAAATGCAGATCTGAGAACGTCTATGGCTTCACATTTCCAATTTGTCTGCCTCAATATTTCGACACCTTTCACCCAGAAAAATGTACGGTCAATTTTACTGTACATATGTTTCCCTGAGAGGAAAACAATATTTTTATGTTTGCTGAAACAATAAATAATGTCACCAGCAACTAAATTATGACACAATCCATTATTTTTATAGTAGAACTCACTACATTTAGCAATCTATCACATTCATTTTTATCGGTGTTGTTTGTCTTACCAGTTCTGAAATTCCTATGGACATTTTTTTTAGCAATCTATGACATTCATTGCTCTCAGTGTTGTTCATCTTGCCAGTTCTGAAATTCCTACGGACACTTCTTTCCATGACTATCAAAATCCTACTTGCATCTGACGCAACAAATCCCCGATTCCTCTTAATCGATGCTGTGATCCATCGAATAACATAATCCCAGGACAGTAAAATGCAAATCCGAGAATCCCAAATGCATAAACGCAAAACGATGTGTGGCGTGTGTCACCCTCGCTGTATATATCGCCACGCGGTCTACACTGCTAATTGGACTGCTTCATAAACATAACTCTCACTGGCATGTCTCTTGTTGTCTTGCTCCACTCATGATCTGGGCTTTCTCTCGCTTCTGTCCTCTCACCCTCTTCATGTCCATGTCCAACGTGTTTCTCTGTAGGCGCTCGGTCATTTCTCTCGCTCCACTCGACTCCCCTCGATCTCTTTCGGCCGAGCAGCCAGTCGAGTATCTATAGTCGAGAATGAGAGGAAGAGAGAAAAAGGGTCGTGAACCGGATCGAGAACACGCGTTCATCCTAGGCTCTTGGGCTCTGCACCCTGGGCTATTTTCCGATTGGCTAGTGTCCATAATTGAAGTCGGTGCGGTGTCCCTCGAAGGACACAGGGCCAACGATATTACGGTGCACAGTAGCACACACTAGTAGGAGAAGAGCAGTAAACGCTCGTAAACCGCGCGTGGCAACTGGCTGCGCATCGTCCTTTTCGACTAACCCATGTGACCGGTGGTTTTTCTCCAAAAACACACACATACAGGGATTCTTTGCTAAAGAACGATAGATTCTGGAATTCCACGTTGTAGCTTTCGGCCCAGACCCATGATTCTCCCGGACACACGACGTATGCTCAGAGTCAATTGGCTGAAACCTCCCCCCCCCCCCCCCCCGAACCCCTCCTGACCTTCAGCGCTCACCCAATTTCACCTGGCAATCCTCAGAAAATCCGAGTGGATTTCACGAGCCGAAATGCCTCCTCGCCTGATTAGAAATGGTGAAAACGACTGTAACCTTGAAGCTAATGGTTGCCATTGCTGATTATTTATTTGTTGGTGGGAATTGATAGTAGTTTAGTCAATGGCTTTTTTTTTCTTTTCATGTTCAAGTTACGATTAAAGCGCATGACATGAGAATAAATTGGATGAATAATCACAAGCAGAGCAAAGTAATCACAACTTAGGATATTCATATACGGAAGATAAAATATGTTTGCATTATCTAAAATTAATTTCAGTTCTAGAGCGGCGATGAAGATTTTGATGCCAAATTGTTGGGTCTGCGATCGCTTGAGCTTGGGGAAGCGTGCAGCTGTTTCTGATCGAAGGCTCTCAATTATGAACTAATTACAGCACATGCGAGCCGCGTACCGAAGCAATTACACGTAGGTGCGACATCTGCCAAGTTCGTACTGCTTCTGCGTATAGGCATCTATGATTTTGTACGGTTTGGGATAGTGGGTGCAGTCGGTAACACAGCCATGTGGTGATACATGAATTTGCAGGCTTGATATTCGTAGGGGCAGTAGTCTGTACCCGTGTATCTACAATGTGTTGTATAACATCGTTTACACCGGCTGCTGGCGAGCATGGTAAGGCGAGCGAGGGGTTGCCTCTTGTCAACCGGACCAGTTGAAAATGACTTCGATCGCAACGGTGTGAGAGCTTTTGGCGACGGCTGTGCATCGATTAAATTGCATCGATGCGTGACAATACCTTCGCATGAATGCACTTTCACAATATTGCATTGTTATATCGTACTGTGCATTATCGCGCACGTAACCAATCTCCCAAATATGCTGGACGATACACTGATACACGTTTTAAACCCACTACGTCGATGTATTGATGCTGAATGTAGGGTTGGCTCGTTACAATTCATGAGTTAATATTTGACTCGTTTTATCTCTATTTATCTCTCTATCATTTAAATAACTCGCAGTTACCGTCATTGTGCAGAAAACGAGTACGCGGTTTATATGCTGTAGTCACAGAGTAGCGAAATTTGTGGAGTTGATAAAAATTCTGTGTGTCTAAAAACTCCGTTTTGTCACAGTTGTGGAATGACTAAGATAACCAAGTGTCTGCTCTAAAACCTCCGAGTTGTCACAGTTTTGGAATGGGTAAGACATCGAAATGTCTAAAATCTTCGAGTTGTCACAGTTTTAGAATGGCTAAGACACCGAAGTATCTAAAACCTTCGAGTTGTCACAGTTTTAGAATGGCTAAGACAATGAAGTGTCTAAAACCTCCAAGTTGTCATAGTTTTAGTATAGAAGTGACTAAAACCTCCGAATTGTCACAGTTTTGGAATGGCTAAGACCCCGAAGTGTCTAAAACCTCTGAGTTGTCGCAGTTTTGGAATGGCCAAGTCACCAAAGTGTCTAAAACCTCTGAGTTGTCAGTTTTGGAATGGCTAAAACACCGGAGAGTCTAAAACCTCCGAGTTGTCACAGTTTTGGAATGGTTAAGACATCAAAGTGTCTAAAACCTCTTAGTTGTCACAGTTTTGGAATGGCTAAGACATCGAAGTGTCTAAAACCTCTGAGTTGTCACAGTTTTGGAATGGTTAAGACACCGAAGTGTCTAAAAACTCCGATTTGTCACAGTTGTAGAATGGCTAAGATACCGAAGTGTCTAAAATCTCTGAGTTGTCACAGTTTTGGAATGGCTAAGACACCGAAATGTCTAAAACCTCCGAGTTGTCACAGTTTTGGAATGTCTAAGATACCGAAGTGTCTAAAACCTCCGAGTTGTCACAGTTTTGGAATGGCTTAGACACCGAACTGTCTAAAACCGCCGAGTTGTCACAGATTCGGAATGACTAAAACTACGAAGTCCTCAAAATCCCGGAGTTGTCACAGTTCCGGAATAGTTTTACTCCCCGCTCGTGGATATCAAGAGTGAGGTCAGATCAACGACATCACCATTCAAAAAGAAATTAAAAAAAAACACCGTGGAAAATTGTTTCCACGATGTTCCAAGTTTCACCTCTTTTTTTAGGCTTGTAATCCATATCGGATTTCATTTATTTCGTCCTTTTAATAACTCTGGAGTCGCAGCGACTCACTTATTTGTACTAAATGGCTAAGATACCGGAGTGGCCCATATTCCAGATTGGATAGCATCCCAAGGCGGCGATATTTATAGAGTGGCTAGAGCCCGGTGTGACTATGGCTGAAATTACAATTTGGTGCCTAAATGAACATTTCAATTTTCATTATAATTACTCCTACGTAAAATGCTTACGACTTGCATTTGTTGATTCGACATATATTTCCCGTGCGTTGTTGCTTGTCAGACTCTCCCTTTTGCTTAGGGAAATACGATCTCTAGTTCAGGGCATCATGGAGAGCGACCCTTTCGACACTCGACTCCTTGCTGCTCGAACCTTCAGCTCTCGGGATGCCCCTGAAGTTTTTACGATTCTGCAGCGAGTCCCAATGCGAAAACAATGGAAAGTCGCACTGTGACATACAAAGTGGGGTGGAGTAGCCGGTTTATCGAGGAAGCCCAGATTTTCGGAGGGTACAGAACGAGCAGGTTGTCCTTACTCGTTTCTCGTCGCCAAGCGACATATGCGTCATCTAGACGTCGTCGTCTCGACGCGTATATATATATACGTACTCCCACGTCTGAATATGACAACGTGCTCAGAGCCAGGTTCATTCCCCAATCCCTACCACCCACGTGACCGAAATTCCGATTATCTGTCCCCGACGGCAGTGAAAATCCTGGAAACTCCCACACACGCACATTATTTGTGCTGTTTTACGTATGGAGGCCAGTTCTAGTCGAGATTCAGCAAAACGTGACACGTGCTACGAATGCAACATCGTTTTTGACATACACATAAACGCAGGACGATATCTTTAATTAGTAGGTATTATTAATTCATGTTGGCTGAATGAACATTTTTAAATATCGCTATGTAAAGTCTGTTTTGCCGACCAATATTACAATGTTATAAACATGTCAATAACCGATATTTTTAAGGGCTGTTTTTTGTAGTCCGTGTTTTGTTTAACCATTTCATAAATATGCATATAATGCGATACTTGATGCGCGTTGTAGACATGTTTTTGACGTTTGACATCGCCGCAATCTCCATAATATATTTGTCGTCTGATGCATGTGCTGAGTAGCCGTTACATGCCTTTTTACGATGATTTTTAAAAAAGTCATTTTTGGTCGGTTCTTCACAGATCCGACTTTTGGTCGGAAAATGTAACCTAAAGAACCTAATTTTTATTTTTCTCAAGATATCGTATTTTGGCCTTCACTATCGTTCTCAAGTCGCATATTGTACCTCAGAAAGTACCCGTTACATGCCTTTTTACGATGATTTTTAAAAAAGTCACTTTTGGTCAGTTCTTTGCAGATCCGACTTTTTGACGGAAAATGTAACCTAAAGAACGTAAATTTTATTTTTTTCAAGATATCGAATTTTGGCCTTCACTATCCTTCTCAAGTCGTATATTGTACCTCAGAAAGTACTCGTTACATGCCTTTTTACCTTGATTTTTAAAAAAGTCACTTTTGGTCGGTCTTTCCCAGATCCGACTTTTGGTCGGAAAATTTAACCTAAAGAACCTAAATTTTATTTTTTTCAAGATATCGAATTTTGGCCTTCACTATCGTTCTCAAGTCGCATATTGTACCTCAGAAAGTACCCGTTACATGCCTTTTTACGATGATTTTTAAAAAAGTCACTTTTGGTCGATTCTTCGCAGATCCGACTTTTGGTCGGAAAATGTAACCTAAAGAACGTAAATTTTATTTTTTTCAAGATATCGAATTTTGGCCTTCACTATCCTTCTCAAGTCGCATATTGTACCTCAGAAAGTACCCGTTACATGCCTTTTTACGATGATTTTTAAAAAAGTCACTTTTGGTCGATTCTTCGCAGATCCGACTTTTGGTCGGAAAATGTAACCTAAAGAACGTAAATTTTATTTTTTTCAAGATATCGAATTTTGGCCTTCACTATCCTTCTCAAGTCGTATATTGTACCTCAGAAAGTACCCGTTACATGCCTTTTTACGATGATTTTAAAAAAAGTCACTTTTGGTCGGATTCTTCACAAATCCGACTTTAGGTCGGAAAATGTAACCTAAAGAACCTAAATTTTATTTTTTTCAAGATATCGAATTTTGGCCTTCACTATCGTTCTCAAGTCGCATATTGTACCTCAGAAAGTACCCGTTACATGCCTTTTTACGATGATTTTTAAAAAAGTCACTTTTGGTCGATTCTTCGCAGATCCGACTTTTGGTCGGAAAATGTAACCTAAAGAACCTAAATTTTATTTTCTTCAAGATATCGAATTTTGGCCTTCACTATCCTTCTCAAGTCGTATATTGTACCTTAGAAAGTACCCGTTACATGCCTTTTTACGATGATTTTAAAAAAAGTCACTTTTGGTCGGATTCTTCACAAATCCGACTTTAGGTCGGAAAATGTAACCTAAAGAACCTAAATTTTATTTTCTTCAAGAGATCGAATTTTGGCCTTCACTATCGTTATCAAGTCGCATATTGTACCTCAGAAAGTACCCGTCATATGCCTTTTTACGATGATTTTTAAAAAAGTCACTTTTGGTCGATTCTTCGCAGATCCGACTTTTGGTCGGAAAATGTAACCTAAAGAACCTAAATTTTATTTTCTTCAAGATATCGAATTTTGGCCTTCACTATCCTTCTCAAGTCGTATATTGTACCTTAGAAAGTACCCGTTACATGCCTTTTTACGATGATTTTAAAAAAAGTCACTTTTGGTCGGATTCTTCACAAATCCGACTTTAGGTCGGAAAATGTAACCTAAAGAACCTAAATTTTATTTTCTTCAAGAGATCGAATTTTGGCCTTCACTATCGTTATCAAGTCGCATATTGTACCTCAGAAAGTACCCGTCATATGCCTTTTTACGATGATTTTTAAAAAAGTCACTTTTGGTCGATTCTTCGCAGATCCGACTTTTGGTCGGAAAATGTAACCTAAAGAACCTAAATTTTATTTTCTTCTAGATATCGAATTTTGGCCTTCACTATCCTTCTCAAGTCGTATATTGTACCTCAGAAAGTACCCGTTACATGCCTTTTTACGATGATTTTTAAAAAAGTCACTTTTGGTCGGTCTTTCCCAGATCCGACTTTTGGTCGGAAAATGTAACCTAAAGAACCTAAATTTTATTTTCTTCAAGATATCGAATTTTGGCCTTCACTATCGTTCTCAAGTCGCATATTGTACCTCAGAAAGTACCCGTTACATGCCTTTTTACGATGATTTTTAAAAAAGTCACTTTTGGTCGGTCTTTCCCAGATCCGACTTTTGGTCGGAAAATGTAACCTAAAGAACCTAAATTTTATTTTCTTCAAGATATCGAATTTTGGCCTTCACTATCCTTCTCAAGTCGTATATTGTACCTCAGAAAGTACCCGTTACATGCCTTTTTACGATGATTTTTAAAAAAGTCACTTTTGGTCGGTCTTTCCCAGATCCGACTTTTGGTCGGAAAATGTAACCTAAAGAACCTAAATTTTATTTTTTTCAAGATATCGAATTTTGGCCTTCACTATCGTTCTCAAGTCGTATATTGCACCTCAGAAAGTACCCGTTACATGCCTTTTTACGATGATTTTTAAAAAAGTCACTTTTGGTCGGTCTTTCCCAGATCCGACTTTTGGTCGGAAAATGTAACCTAAAGAACCTAAATTTTATTTTTTTCAAGATATCGAATTTTGGCCTTCACTATCGTTCTCAAGTCGTATATTGTACCTCAGAAAGTACCCGTTACATGCCTTTTTACGATGATTTTTAAAAAAGTCACTTTTGGTCGGTCTTTCCCAGATCCGACTTTAGGTCGGAAAATGTAACCTAAAGAACCTAAATTTTATTTTTTTCAAGATATCGAATTTTGGCCTTCACTATCGTTCTCAAGTCACATATTGTACCTCAGAAAGTACCCGTTACATGCCTTTTTACGATGATTTTTAAAAAAGTCACTTTTGGTCGGTCTTTCCCAGATCCGACTTTTGGTCGGAAAATGTAACCTAAAGAACCTAAATTTTATTTTTTTCAAGATATCGAATTTTGGCCTTCACTATCGTTCTCAAGTCGTATATTGTACCTCAGAAAGTACCCGTTACATGCCTTTTTACGATGATTTTTAAAAAAGCCACTTTTGGTCGGTTCTTCGCAGATCCGACTTTTGGTCGGAAAATGTAACCTAAAGAACCTAAATTTTATTTTTTTCAAGATATTGAATTTTGGCCTTCACTATCGTTCTCAAGTCGCATATTGTACTTCAGAAAGTACCCGTCATATGCCTTTTTACGATGATTTTTAAAAAAGTCACTTTTGGTCGATTCTTCGCAGATCCGGCTTTTGGTTGGAAAATGTAACCTAATTTTATTTTAAATGATATTGTAATGCTAGTATAATTTCTATCCATGCACCACTTCTAATAGCCATTCACAAAACTAATAAAATGGCACGAGTTCTTATATCAAAAAAGCAAGTTATTTCATTAACGATAATCTGTAAAAGTCACAGTACGCTAATAAAAATGTTGTTAATTGGGCTTGACGGTTAGAGCGCGAATCGCGCATCCGCTGCTAGTGACTGTAAATAATTAGTACAGATAACTTTTTAAAAATAGCTGAGGTTGTATTTGACTATAAATGTATAGTTAGCAGTATCTTTTTTGCACGTTTATTACCAAACCTCCTCAATTAGAATTTATCACGCATCACTCGTGTAATGTTAGGAAATTGTTCATTAATAAAAAATGTGTCTTAATAATCGCTTGAGAAACGAATATCTATATTTGTTGTATCTCAGGCAACTGAAGAGTTTATGTTGACGAATTTTCTTTGAACAGGAGACACTCTGTCGTGTTAGCCTGATGAGAGCAGTCAGTGAAACACACCCTTGCGGCCAGTACTGAAAAAGCCCAGGAGCAAAGAGCCACTATACCCAGTCCCCATGCAAAGTGAGCCCGGGGTTGCTAGATTAAAGTCCAACCCCTCGCTGGCTCGACGCCCCGGATACCTCCGACGCCAGGTCGTGTTAAAAACCCGGGAAGAGCCATGAGTCATAGCTAGTGAGGGTTATAAACGATACGTGAACGTGAACAACGCATTCACTCCCCCTTGCAATGAACTGAAGAGCAAAGATTTAGGAAAACAAGTCCAGCTTCTATGTTATAAATCCCCTATCTGTTTATTTCCATTGCTGAATCCTGATACTGGACCTCTGACAAATTTCGGATATTAGTGGACACAGGATCGTTACGGAAATACTAACGAAAGCAAACGGGGATCTCTCGTGGGAGTGATACGCACAAAAAGCTCAATTATATATAATTCTACAGAGCAAATTATTATTAAACATCACTCCCCTGGCAAATCATTTATTTGACATAAACTAAATGGTGAAAATATTTTTTTGTTTCAGGTGAGTACGGAATCCGAGTTGAAGCTGTACGATGTGAACGTGTATGAAGAATTTCAGGTTTGATACTTTATGACATTAGGACAAATGGACACCATTCAAATATTTCATAATTTTTTTTTAAAATTATTATAAAGAATTACGTAAAAAAAATTATCATTTTCCACAAAAAAAAGATTATTTTGCAGCGTGCCATGGTGTCCATTTCCAAATTGATCTTATATATCATAACAATGAAAATTGATAATATAGACTTCATTTATTATGAATGATTGTTTTGATATTTGCGAGATATTTCGACCTATCAAGTTTTAAGAAGAACAGCCCGTAATATTACACAAGCGACCTCGCATGTCTGGTTTGACAACTTTAAAGCTGTGACTATGAGATACATTTGATCGCCGGAATAGCATACATTTGGCCGAAGAGCCGATCCAATCTCGTAAAATCTCCGAGGTACGTCGTAAAGTATTTTCTCGTGTTTTCGATGCGCTGTTGCTCACCGAATGTGTTTTAAATCTCGCTCCTTCAGTCTGTATATAGCTGTATATATAAATGCCTTATCCCCTGCGTCGTAGCGAAATCGTTCGCTCTGACCCTTCGATCATTCCCATGGTAACGATTCTCCTTTACCCTCTCACTCTCATTCTCTTCTAGAAACCTTTCGACCCATTAATCTCGCTCAATGTCGTACTTAATATAACGGCCGACCAATTATTCCGCCTCTGTTGGTTAATTATTCCAACGCAGTGCGGAAGCACCGAAGAATTCCTTATTGTTCGAAGGTGAGGGGATATTTCCTGTCTGCTGTTTCCCCCCGTTCCTCAGTTGCATCAATCACGTCAGATTGTTGTCTTGTCTCTTGTGAATATTCAAGAGATTCACTTGAATGACGCGCGCTCCTCTCCAATAGCAACAGATAATAAATCGAGTTTTCAAAAATATTCGAACAACCTGTCGGATGGCCATTGAAAGTTCATAAAAAGTATTGTGTTTACCTATCGATCGCATTGAAGGGGAGTTTTATTAAAGTGTAATATGAAACAAGGAGTCGCTGGGGGGGAACGTCGATTTGTGAGTTTAATAATCATTATTTCAGCCAGCTACTCTCCCAGAGCTACCGCAATAATTGCACTCGGCTCTGCTCCTCTCGTCCATAAAACGTTCTTTTCCTGGGGGGATCCTGCCCCGGTCCCGTCCAGATTTACGGATGACCGAGGGTGGATGCACGCGCAACTCCCTCAGCTCTGCCGAGAATTTTTTTGCAATACAGCCTTCAGCATCAGCAGCCCCATTTTTTTTTATCGACACCTCTCGGCTGGTCAGACGAAGGGCAACTTTTTCTTCAGCATCTAATCCGATTCTCAACGACGGTTACAGCAGCGCCTTGCCACAAAGGAGCGACGGGAAGTAAAGAATAGTAATAAAAGAAGAAGGTAAGAAAACGTCTTTTTCAACGTGAAAGAGTTGGGAGTCGTAATTTTCTGAGGTCTTTGTGTGTATGGTTGGATGTCGTGTCTGAACCTCAATTTCCGTCCATCGTTTCAAGTTCACGAACTCTTCCGGAAGGTGGAAAACGTTTATTGGAAGAATTATGGCGACGTTGCGTGTCATCAAGGCAAACTTGGACATTTTTCCAGCGCCGGGCTTAATTCTTGAGGAGATGAAAAATTGCCACATTCTCTTTAAGCGTCTTCGCCAATTGTATCTCTCCCCTAATAATTCTTCTATAACGAGGACAAGAGATATTCCAGCGAATGCTGAGGAGCTCGTGAAATTTAATAAGTAATTTTCTGGAAGGCAGAACTTCACCTTAGGACGAAACAATGAGTCGAGAGTGGCAGAAGGAACAGTGGGCGAAAAAACGCGTCGAGGCATTCGCACAATAGAACTTCCGCTGTGGAAGCGGTGGTATAAAAAAGAATGAATGAAAAAAGACGTTGGTCTTTTGCCTTTTCTTTGGGAAGCAGAGTCTGCTTCTACTAGCACTCTCGGGTTCAATCTTTCGAGTTCACAGCCAGTCGCGTACACCGAATAGGTAGATGATGACAGGAGAAATTTTATGGTAGAATGGTTCAAGGACAAACGGTTGAAGGTGTCTTTTCTTGTCGTAACTCCTTTCCTACTCCCAAGGAGATGGCTTTATTATTGCGCGAAAATCTGAGGATTCTCCATTCTTGCCGAAACGTTCAAAAGGTCCTCAGTGTCAACCAACGCGTTTGTATTATGGGATTGATCGCGCATTAGAATTTAGTCACTGAACGAGCAGCCGTTTGTCGAAAATGGATTTGGGCGGGGGTTGCCATTTTCCTTCGGAGACTCTGTTGACACTTTCGAAGCTCCTTGGCTAAATCCTCTTGCATTGGCTGCGCCTCGAATGCCGTCACGGGGCGACGCGAGGCTTTTCCGAGCTCGTCGCCAAAGTCGAGGGTGAAGAAAGCAACCCGGAACCAAAGAGAGAGGGAAAATTCTCATTTGAGGAATGAGAGCGAACTCGCTGACGTGGCTTTGCTGGCTGAGCCCTTTATACCGCACGCCCTTCACAACGAGAGGCGTCATATAGTCGAGTATAGAAGTAGTATATATTTCGTCTCTCACTATGCCCTCGACCTAGGCTTTACAGCAGTTTCAAAAAAGTTTCAAAAAAGTTTCAAGACAACTCAATTCCCTCGCACTATATACTATATTCCGGCAATTACCAATGCCTTACATTACTTTATATGGAAGCTATTTCAACTTTCATCGCTCTTTCAAATGTGACATTTTTATTAAATAGCTCAAGGTTAGTGTTGTGCTCAGAATTTGTGCTAAATTCTATTAATTGTTACAATTGCACAACGGTCACTCGGCTTATGCTGGTTTGTCAAAATAACACGGTCAACTAACCTGGTCAGTTGCAGCCAGTCGAAGGCAAATCAAAAAGTAGTTGTTAACCACTAAATGATAGTAATTGCAACTGCATAATTGTGATGTCATTTGAAACAATCTCCGACACATGCATATGTATTTTTCTGGTAAAGGCCGTCATTCACTTTCTCCCCCAAGCTATTTCGATGCTCAGCCAATTGCGAATAACTATATGGTCCCTAACTGCATAATGGCCTTTATTTTTCACATTAACTTCATACTCATCCGCTTCGTCGAATCAGGTGAATTAGGCATATATAGGGTGTACTGACCAGTGAATGGACAGTTAAGCAGACGAAAAATCCCTGTGAATGGACGTTTTTTATGCATGTGTTCTTATGGAAAGTGTCCATTCACTGGACCCCGTCCATTCACTGGCTGGTTCACCCTAGTCTACATACGCTCTAACTGTAATCTATATATAATTTTGTACATACATCCAGAAAAAATCGTCACTTTAACTAGATATTTTTTTTTTTGGGTAAATAAAGAATTTAGTAGCAACAAATAGAATTTTTCTTCAGTGAACGTTATTCTATGAGGGTTGATTTAAATAATTACATATGGTCGAAATCAATACTTTGTACATTTCAATGAAATACATATATGTTGCATAGGGAACAACCCAAGTAAAAAAATTATATATAAAGTATATAAAAAGTATATATAGTTTTAAACGTAGAATTGGGCATATATAGTTTTTATAAAATCTATATACAATTTATATACAGTTTATAGATAAACCCAACTTTACAGGTGATGTTATATATAAATTGCATATAGATTGTATATAGAGTTTATACAGACTATATATGCCCAATTCCATATGTCGAACTATATGTATATAATTTTTTTACTTGGGAAATTTTAGTTGATACAAATAAAGACAAATTAAATATATAAATTTAGACCCGTTAACTAGACTTTTTCTGGGTGTAAACCCATCTTCAGAAGTGGTCTTCGACAGAAATAATTTTTTTACACCGGGACCTCGATCCGTACGATTTTTTTGTAATATCGACTGCCATGCAGGAATACTCTGTAATATTCTTAGCCAAAAATCATGACCGTTTTGTAATTTGAAAAATAATAATTCCCCCGTTTTCGGAACGTTCACACAAATACATTTTTTTATACCAGAACATCGATCGGTGCCACTTTGGCGATTTTTTTGAGATATCAACAGTCATGCAGGAATACTCTGTAATTTTTTCAGTCCAAAAAAAATATCCGTTTTCGAATAAGAAAATATTTCTTCCGTTTTTCGACAAAAAATCATACTCACCGGAACGTGACAATTATTTCGAATATTCCGCTGGAAAGCTAAGAAAGAACCACAACTTTTATGTGGAGACATTTTTTTTCAGTAACTTCAAATTTCCGAGATATTTGCACTCGAAAAAATAACGGCATTTTTTGAAACATTGTTTTCAAAAATCTGAAAAAAATCACATTGGTATAACCAATTATGGTGCAGATCGGAGAGGGTTGAAAAAAAAGTGGCTGAATCGACAGAGAATGCTTCATATATAAATTGCAACTAGAATGTATATACATTGTATATAGAGTTTATACAGACCCAATTATACCCAATTCCCCAAGTAAAACAATTATATATAGAGTATATAAAAAATATATATAGTTTTAAACATAGAATTGGGCATATATAGTTTTTATAAAATTTACATACAATTTATATACAATTTATACATAAACCCAATTTTACAAGCAATCTTATATATAAATTGCATATAGATTGTATATAGAATTTATACAGACTATATATGCCCAATTCCATATGTCGGACTATATATAATTTTTTTACTTGGCTCACTCTTGTAGCGATCATGACGTATATTATTTGTTTGCGTTCCTGTATCACAATTTAACGTTTTAATGCTATTCCATCCTATTAATTTTGTTGGATGAACGGTCTTTAGCGTATGAGAGTGTCCTTTGTCATGTCGCGATTTGGAAAAGCCTCCCCTCTCTCAGTAGGAGGTAGAGAGCCTCAGCTTGAAACGAGGTACGTGCATCATCCCTCGTACAGGAGCCTCCCTCTCGGGGGTTATAATTCCGAGGCAAAATGCTTCACATTTACCGGCCAAAAGCTCATATCCTTCTCAGCGTGTGGTCAGCCAATGCTTCAGCCAGCCCTTCGCATCTTTAGGCAGAACGAATTCGCTCGCCCTTGTTGAAAAAAAAGCATTTCTCTATCCTCGCCCTTTGCTCGGGGATTCATTTTTTTTTGTCCCTATGAGTACCGAAAGTCTGACACTAAACCAATCCAAACCGCGACGGGTGTTTCCCCGTTATCGACATACACATACGGAAAAATTCCAATGGAAACTTCCTGATCAATTGTGTCATGAACAGCGACGATTCGCTCGTTCATTTACTTTTTACAAACTGGCATCGATAGGACGCTGTGTCAGTTGGAAAAATAGCTGAAAGTTTTTTGTCGTTCACTGGTATTATTGATACTGAGGGACGTGAAAGGATATGTGTTCGTGAAAGTGGAGCCGCTCATCAGAACTGTTGGTGAAGTCTGTGGGAGTGACAGGCGGTGGTCGACACACTCTATCTGCAATGGACTGGTCATTTTCTGGGTAACGTATATTCTGTCCTTTTCCCTTCTACAGAATTGGTGTTATTGGTTTGCCTTCCAATTTTGTTGCGAGTTTGAAGAATTGGACAGAAAACAAAAGCACTCGATAATTCAATTTAACCTATCAAGACTTTCATTTGAAATTTTCGAGTTGCTGAAAAAATAAAAATCGGCTGATTCGCAATCAACGGGATATTTTCGATCACATAGAGGTTTAAAATATAATTTTTTTTTCGACCTCAGGCCACCCGAAAAGTCAAAATCGCGCATGAAAACACTTTTAAAAATGGCTGAAAAAAATGAAATCAAAATGTACAAATTTTCTATTTTAGCTGCTCCAATTTTTTTAATCTGTAAAAAATTAGCAAGCGATTGGCAAGGCAATAACAAAACAGTCGCTACGCCACTCTTTTATAAAGTTATAGCCAAAAAGTCAAAATCGCGCGTGAGGACACTTTGAAAAATGGCTGAAAAAAAAAGGAATCGAAATATATAAATATCCAATTTTTGCAGCTCCAATTTTTTAATTAAAAAGGAAATTACCAAGCAAAATGGAAAGGCAAGCAGAAAGTTATAGCCATTTTAGTGTAATGCTCAATTTTTAACCAAATTATCCAAAGCATTTTCCTTTTTTAGAACGCCTTTGGCCATTTGTGATTTTTTAATTTTTCTTTTATTGACTGTTACTTGGAGGTTTAATTGTCATTAAACTCATGACATGTTCTTGGAACTATACAACATGCGCAAAACGCTTTACGGCTCGATTCGCCAAGTTTACGCGGAAGAACCATTGATTGCATTACACCGAACATAGACGGACCAACTTACCACTTAGAAGTTAGCCGAGAATTTGAATGCAATTACGATGTGGAGAGATCACAACGACCCTTTGAAATCGGTTCACCACTCGCCACTGCGTTCCTCTTCTCCTCCTCCTCCTCGCAGACCCACGTTGTTTGTTCATTATTCGATACCATGGAACGCTCAGTGCAAGCATCGATAAAGCCAACAGTATATACACAGCGCGAATATAATCATTCGTCCATGGAGTTACAAAGAGAGGGGAGAGATCAATCGCTAAAATCACGAACTCTAAAGAGAACCTTGTCAAGATTAATTCGCATTACTACAAAGTTAACTTAATTTCGAATAACTTTGCAACATCTCTGAAAAAGAAATGATAAAGTTCGTATCTGTAATTTTATTTTTGAGGACATTTCCTTTCATGTCTCAATTTTTGCCTCGCTGAAGTTTACAAGAAAAACCATCTTAAAAAAAAGTGAAAACTCATACCTCCACTTTGTTCGATATTTTATGCAAAGTTGATAAATTACATTTGAGATAACTTCTTATAGTGTTTTCGGCTGTGGAAAATATAGAGAATTCCTCGTGAAAATATAGTCACTGGCTGGTTCACCCTAGTCTACATACGCTCTAACTGTAATCTATATATAATTTTGTACATACATCCAGAAAAAATCGTCACTTTAACTAGATATTTTTTTTTTGGGTAAATAAAGAATTTAGTAGCAACAAATAGAATTTTTCTTCAGTGAACGTTATTCTATGAGGGTTGATTTAAATAATTACATATGGTCGAAATCAATACTTTGTACATTTCAATGAAATACATATATGTTGTATAGGGAACAAATTTTAGTTGATACAAATAAAGACAAATTAAATATATAAATTTAGACCCGTTAACTAGACTTTTTCTGGGTGTAAACCCATCTTCAGAAGTGGTCTTCGACAGAAATAATTTTTTTACACCGGGACCTCGATCCGTACGATTTTTTTGTAATATCGACTGCCATGCAGGAATACTCTGTAATATTCTTAGCCAAAAATCATGACCGTTTTGTAATTTGAAAAATAATAATTCCCCCGTTTTCGGAACGTTCACACAAATACATTTTTTTATACCAGAACATCGATCGGTGCCACTTTGGCGATTTTTTTGGGATTTCAACAGTCATGCAGGAATACTCTGTAATTTTTTCAGTCCAAAGAATAACTTTGCAACATCTCTGAAAAAGAAATCATAAAGTTCGTATCTGTCATTTTATTTGTTGAGGACATTTCCTTTCATGTCTCAATTTTTGCCTCGCTGAAGTTTACAAGAAAAACCATCTTAAAAAAAAGTGAAAACTCATACCTCCACTTTGTTCGATATTTTATGCAAAGTTGATAAATTACATTTGAGATAACTTCTTATAGTGTTTTCGGCTGTGGAAAATATAGAGAATTCCTCGTGAGAATATAGTCACTGTCTGGTTCACCCTAGTCTACATACGCTCTAACTGTAATCTATATATAATTTTGTACATACATCCAGAAAAAATCGTCACTTTAACTAGATATTTTTTTTTTTGGGTAAATAAAGAATTTAGTAGCAACAAATAGAATTTTTCTTCAGTGAACGTTATTCTATGAGGGTTGATTTAAATAATTACATATGGTCGAAATCAATACTTTGTACATTTCAATGAAATACATATATGTTGTATAGGGAACAAATTTTAGTTGATACAAATAAAGACAAATTAAATATATAAATTTAGACCCGTTAACTAGACTTTTTCTGGGTGTAAACCCATCTTCAGAAGTGGTCTTCGACAGAAATAATTTTTTTACACCGGGACCTCGATCCGTACGATTTTTTTGTAATATCGACTGCCATGCAGGAATACTCTGTAATATTCTTAGCCAAAAATCATGACCGTTTTGTAATTTGAAAAATAATAATTCCCCCGTTTTCGGAACGTTCACACAAATACATTTTTTTATACCAGAACATCGATCGGTGCCACTTTGGCGATTTTTTTGGGATTTCAACAGTCATGCAGGAATACTCTGTAATTTTTTCAGTCCAAAGAATAACTTTGCAACATCTCTGAAAAAGAAATCATAAAGTTCGTATCTGTCATTTTATTTTTGAGGACATTTCCTTTCATGTCTCAATTTTTGCCTCGCTGAAGTTTACAGGAAAAACCATCTTAAAAAAAAGTGAAAACTCATACCTCCACTTTGTTCGATATTTTATGCAAAGTTGATAAATTTGATTTGAGATAACTTCTTATAGTGTTTTCGGCTGTGGAAAATATAGAGAATTCCTCGTGAAAATATAGTCACCCCCTGGTCCAGCTTCCGATCAATATTCATGGACGAGATCATAATAGAATTTGCTTCACTGCCATTCGCGAAACGCTTCGACGTCCAAACGCAGATATGCAAATGATTGCGTTTGCGTATATCTACTGCGTGCGTTATATATGGTGGTCGAAACGTAGTCGATTCCATATCCGTAGGGGTGATTCTGACACTGGTATATGGTACTATCCTTGGGGTGCCAATACGTCCAGTTTCACCTCCTCTGCTTACATGCGAATGCCCCCGATTCGTGACGAAGGAATCCGCGATACGTGGACCACCATTTCCAAACCGCAGACACCTGGTTCAGAAGCTCGTACGGTTAAAACCACGAATTATAGGTTTCTGACCGATGGGGTATATATGGTCCCACATACCATGAAGCATATCGGCCCATCACTTGGTATTTGTTTAAGAAAAAAAATATATATTGAAGGTGAACGAGAGCTTGGATAGACTTAGGCATTTCCTGTACAATAAGCACACATATTTTACCTTCATACGTCAAGACTTCTTGCTCTTTGGTGCAAGCTTTAAATTTATCCCTCGCTCTTCGTCTCCTCCGGAATTTCCAGAGGAATTTTATGGAATATCGAATAAGGAGGGTGGGCGAATTTCAGCATCGAATAGACGAAATTCCTCTTAACACTACTTCTGTTCACTTGGAAATATTCTTGAAAATATATTATTTTGTGAAAATAGAAATGGTCCATCATATAAATATTTTATTCATCAATTTCACATCATGGTCGTTTATGTTTAAAATTATTGATAAAGATTTTCCAACAGAATAAGGACTAGTAATTTATTCATTATTTTCACTTGCATATTTGTTTCCTACAAAAATGTCTTAGAGTTTTTGAAAAATTAATTTTCGCTGCAGATAGATGAAAAGAAACTTAATATATTCCTTTCTAAAAAAATTAACCGGCTTTAAGGAAAACTAAATTATAGTTCCTATTAAATAAGCAAAAAAAAAAAACAGAAAAATAATTGGAGATCAAAATAGAATTCAAACAGAAAAATATATATGTATATATAACATATATTTTGAATGTATGACGCCAAAAAGTTCTATATATTGCATATATTCTGCATATATGCGTGCAAAATATATGAGATAATATATGAATATGGAATATACATAAAATCCATATATTTATGTTTAGCACTGAAAGTTCTATATGTTGCATATATTCTGCATATATGTGTGCAAAATATGTACAAAATATATGAGATAATATATGAATATGGAATATACATAAAATCCATATGTTTATGTTTAGCGCTGAAAGTTTTATACATTGAATATATTGTGCATATATTTTCATTTCCATGTGGGATGACTCGACTAATTTTTTTTTTTTTGTTATTGAGAAGAGTTTACGTTGTACAATTTAACCAGTGTACCAGTATCAAGTTTAGGTAGCGAAGGGAGAGACAGAACAAGGGCGGAAGGGAGATTTGTCCCGTCATGGTTGTTCATTAGTGATTTGGCGAAGCCTGTCTGGATGAATCGACAGCAGCACAACCACCATCACCATACCTTCCTATGCCCTTAGTCTGTATCACGAAATGCCGGTTGCAGGGCAACCAGGGGACTGCGAATCCTGCAGGACACGAACTGATTCCATCGTGTTTGGTCAAACAGCTGGCAATGACAGACGGTTCTCCACGTATTCGACATTACGTGCACACATCAAGGGATGTATGCACATAGTTAGCTTCAGAGTTATTTCATTGGAAATTCTGCGTGTTCAAGAGCTATTTTGATCAATTGTTATCGTCAGCTCGGTTGGAGGCATCGATAAGTAGAAACATTTGATGTTTTGACATTATGATCAAAACTCCCTTTGTGATAACACAATTCTGATCCCATAATGAAAAGGATCCGAAGATGAAATGCATTATCATGTTTTTAGACTTGTTTTGGGTTGGAAGAAATTATTCTTTTTTACTGTACGAAAGTTTTTTTTACTTCATTGAAGATAAATTTTTTTCTTTTATTGCTAAAAGTTTTAAAAAATCTAGCTTTATTTACGAGTGTTAGACAGACTTTTTTTTGCACTGTATGAATGTTCTTCGCTTTGCTGCAGTTGAAGATTTTCTTTAGGTTGTGAATCAAATGATTGTATGCACGTAGTTAGGTTGAGTTATTTTATTGGAAATTCTGTGTGTTCAAAAGCGATTTTGATCAATTGTTATCGTCAGCTCGCTTCGAGGCATCGATAAGTAGAAACATTTGATGTTTTGACATTATGATCAAAACTCCCTTTGTGATAACACAATTCTGATCCCATAATGAAAAGGATCCGAAGATGAAACGCATTATCATGTTTTAGGCATGTTTTGGGTTGGAAGAAATTTTTCTTTTTTACTGTACAAAAGTTTTTTTTACTTCATTGAAGATAATTTTTTTTTCTTTTATTGCTAAAAGTTAAAAAAAAATCTGGCTTCATTTAGGAGTGTTAGACAGACTTTTTTTTGCACTGTATGAATGTTCTTCGCTTTGCTGCAGTTGAAGATTTTCTTTAGGTTGTGAATCAAATGATTGTATGCACGTAGTTAGGTTGAGTTATTTTATTGGAAATTCTGTGTGTTCAAAAGCGATTTTGATCAATTGTTATCGTCAGCTCGCTTCGAGGCATCGATAAGTAGAAACATTTGATGTTTTGACATTATGATCAAAACTCCCTTTGTGATAACGCAACTCTGATCCCATAATGAAAAGAATCCGAAGATGAAATGCATTATCATGTTTTTAGGCATGTTTTGGGTTGGAAGAAATTTTTCTTTTTTACTGTAAGAAAGATTTTACTTCACTGGTGACAAAGATTTTTTTGAATTGTTTAAAAAAATCTGCCTTAATTTATGAGAGTTACATTTTTCATTTTACTGTAAGAAAGTTTTGTACTTCACAGAAGATAAAGATTTTTCTTTAAATTGTTAGAAGTTAAAAAAAAATCTATCTTCATTTATGAGAGCTAGGCAGACTTTCTTTTGCACTGTAAGAATATTCTTCACTTTCCTGCAGTTAAATACTTTCTTTAAGTTGCGATAAAGCATCTTAATTAAGTTGCTTAGTCTGAAATACCGAAGCTGACGCAAGCAACCTCTCGAGTTTTCATTCCTTCAACTCGATATGCCATGGAAGATCCAATACAGATGATATTTACGAACAATTTGAGGATATTTGCCAAGGGTATGGCGCGTCTCCCCTTGAAAATGCTGTGAATACCACGAAGAAGCGAGAGAAACCTTCTCCACAATTTTCCCCTCGCAAATTTCCAATGGATCTTTATTTCCCTACTTGCGTTTTACTTTCTTCTTCACCGCTTTCGCGAAGTGGAAATCTGATAATATTCTTGTCTCTCTCTCTCTAACCGAAGCTTCAGCTTCTTCGTCTTGAGAGTGAGACAAGGATATGAAGAAAACATTTAGGTGAATTGGTTGTTGAGAGTCACAGTGAGCACAATTCTTTTTCCTCGTTCCAAGGCATTTTCCCGTCCTTCTCATCCTCAGGATCTCATCGCGGTTGGGTAAAATCCTCTCGAAAGTCAAATCCAATCTCGTACCTTCCCTGGATAATTTGGTAAACCATTTACCCGGTGCGTGTCCATTTCCATTCTCCTCGTTTTCCAAATTTCGTGGAGCGGTGTGTTCACTCGGACGATGTGCGGGTATATACGTTAAGCAGTCGTCACTGACTACCGTATAGCTTTCCTATGTCAGAGACGCAGAGATAGCAGGCGCCCTTTGGCGGTCCACCGCACGCAAGACGCGGCGGTTGGAACCCCTTCGCTAATTCCAAGGCCAATTATGTCCCCACGTCTCTCGTGCTTTCGTCTGCCTCCAGCTTTATCCACTCTTCTGATTTCGTCTCTCGGCTCCAAAAGCTTTCACAACTTTGGACGCAATCCTAGACTTTTATGGAACCTTATCGAGAGGTCGTTGGACTTTTCTTGAAAATTCTTGTCTAATCTCATCAAATTTTCTACGATTCATTATAAAAATTGGGAGGGTTTCAAGGTAGCGAATGATCAGAATAGTAAATGGCTAAAATAACGAATTTCATAATAATGGCCTTTCTAGATTCAGACGTTCATTATATTTAAATTCGCTATTACAGCCATTCGCTGTTTAAGCCACTCGCTATTTCAGCCACTGGTTATTTCAGCCACTCGTTATTTCAGCCACTCGCTATTTCAGCCACTCACTCTTTTGGCCACTCGCTATTTCAGCCACTCGCTATTTCAGCCACTCGCTATTTCAGCCACTCGCTATTTCAGCCACTCGCTATTTCAGTCACTCGCTATTTCAGCCACTCGCTATTTCAGCCACTCGCTATTTCAGCCACTCGCTATTTCAGCCACTCGATATTTCAGCCAGTCGCTATTTCAGCCAATCACTATTTCAGCCACTCGCTATTTCAGCCACTCGCTATTTCAGCCACTCGCTATTTCAGCCACTCGCTATCTCAGCCACTCGCTATTTCAGCCACTCGCTATTTCAGCCACTCGCTATTTCAGCCACTCGCTATTTCAGCCACTCGCTATTTCAGCCACTCGCTATTTCAGCCACTCGATATTTCAGCCACTCGATATTTCAGCCACTCGCTATTTCAGCCACTCGCTATTTCAGCCACTCGTGATTTCAGCCACTCGCTATTTCAGCCACTCGCTATTTCAGCTACTCGCTATTCCAGCCACTCGTTATTTCAGCCACTCGCTATTTCAGCCACTCGCTATTTCAGCCACTCGCTATTTCAGCCACTCGCTATTTCAGCTACTCGCTATTTCAGCTACTCGCTATTTCGGCCACACGATATTTCAGCTACTCGCTATTTCAGCCACACGATATTTCAGCCACTCGCTATTTCAGCCATTCGCTATTTTAACGCCCACCGTAAATACCGAATGTGTACAAATAATAAAATTATAAACGCTAGCTCGAAATAATTGAGAACTTTATTTGATTTTTCTTTAGCAACATTCATGAGTAAATCTGAAAAAATCAGGGAGTAAAATCTCTCTGAAACTTTGATAACAATGATATTTAAAACGTTCTAAAATTTCCTGGTGGTTACTATTGTTCATTTTATTGTCTAAATAAATATTCTGTTCTTTAAAAAAATCTTGGATCTGAAATTCTTACACGTTCAAGTTCAGTTCCTACGATAAATTCAAACCTCCGAGGGGTTTGATGGAATTAGACATGGAGATTGGAGGCCCTTTGGGGTCGTTTATCCCTTTGGAAAAAAAATAGCGGGTTCTTTTGCCGCTCGGGGAAATCTTAAATCTTTAATTCTCGCGGTCTTTCGCACAACGCTTGCGATGTCTGACTACGGTGATTTCAGACTTTGTCTAAGGTTGGAGTTACGTCTGTCTGGGCAAAGGGCATGAAGTCTGTTCGAGTTTGAGACACACTAGGCAGAAGTGAGAGCAGCGACCGTTACATGGGTCGAGAGATTCGCTCGCCTGTTCAACTCTGTTCCACGGATGCTCACCAACTGGCTGGAACTAAATGCCCAGCAGCAGCAGCAGCAGAACAAAGGCTCGCACGTCCACGAAAATGAAAAATATCCACGAACAACTGAGAACGGCCATTGTACGAATGAAACGTTAATTTCCATAGCCCGTTCTATGGAATTTTCGGCCAAACAGCGACGAGGGGACGAATTATCGAGGAGCCAAAGGGGTCGTTTATTTAAGCTTGGATGCATGCATATTTAATTTGCATTATACTAATCAAGGTTTTTCATCACATTTGTCAGGAAACAAAATGTTCTTTTACTCTTTTATTTCTGCTCCCTTGGTAAGGCCAATATTTATATCTCCGATATTTTTTCGTAAATGTTTCGATAAAATGTTTTAATTAAACATGCATAGTCTCCCATTTAAAATTCCGATGGGATACCAGTAATTTTTCCGTAAGTTCGAATATTAAGATTCCTGTACTTGCATTCCAAAGCTCAACGTTCTCAGGAATTCCCATAAGAATCCCGGAAAATTTATAAAATAATATCAATATACGTATACGATATATACGAAATACTTACACCGAGAGAAAAGATTTCATTGACGCCAAAGAAATGGGTGGATTCATTTCTTTTTCATTGATTTCAATGAAATAGCGCATTTGAATATCAAAGAGAACATTTCATTGCCTGTAAATAAAGATTTACTTAATGAGCATATAATAAAGAAACAGTTTCATTATTTTTAAGAAACGTTTTCATTGGTTCAAAGAAACGTTTTCATTGATCTCTCTCTCGCACCTAACCTCACTTTTTTGTTTTTCGGTTCTCCCGAACGAACTGCTTTGAGTTTCGAGGAGTCAGAAGCTTAGCCTATTTCTGCCGTACTTCCTTACATACTCACAAAATTTGAGCTTTATCTGCCGCGTACTTCAGGAAAAAATAGGTTTTGAAATTTTGAGCTGGTAAGAAGAAGGTTTCATTGAATCAGATACGACATCTTTGAAATCAATGAAAAAGGCTCATTGGTTTAAAGAAATGTTTCTTCGAATCAATGTCATTACTTTTTATTGAGTTTGACATCATTCAAAGAAAAGATAGTATTGAAATTCAAGTATTTCATTTAATTGGCAAAAATTTCCGTGAATCAATGAAACTTTTTCTCTCGGTGTATACAAACTTATACCGATGCCAAAATGAATTTCACTGCACCAATATAACTTTTTCACACTATTATTTGACGTAGTCTATTTTTGTACAATCCTACATGGAAATAGAATTATATGCACGATATATTCGACGTATAAAACTTTTTGGCGCTAAACGTATATGAAATATATTTTACATATATTTCATACGTATGTCCCATATATTTTGAATATATTTTTGCACACATATATGCAGAATATATGCAGCATATAGAACTTTTTGGCGCCATATATTTAACGTATATGTTACATATATATTTTTCTATGTGGGATGTTGTACCTAGATCAGCTTATTTTATTGGTTGCCATTAATAGTCTTTAATATGCCCGAACAGGCTTATTAAGTTGGTGAAAGGACGAGATGGAATGTCGCCGGAAAAAGCACGAAATAACGAAAGAACAGACCGAAGTAATTGAGCTCGTCTGGAATTCGGTAATTCTGCGTCATTGTTTTCTCTTAAAGTGTTGGGCGACAGGCGGTTGGACGAAAAAAAAAGAGTCGCTACAAAAAAGAAAACAAGAATTCGGTGGGTAAGAGAGGGTGAAAATGCGAGACAGTCGACGAGGGTTGTTCTGCGGCATGCGGCGAGTTTCCGGCTTCTATAACTTTCTCCAATCCAGAGCCAGCGAAGTTATACACGCAAAGCGGTTTTAATGCTCGACTTTATGGCGCGTAAAGTCAAAAGAGGACTATATATATATATATATATATACATAGTAGATGATAAAGCCTGATGCTAATTAAGGTGCAGTTTTATGATAACAGGCAATAGAAAGGCTCAAGGAGAACGAAGAAGGAGTCAACGGATCAGATGAACGAAAGAGAAGTTGCGTGAGAAAGGAAAAAATAAAAGTTCGTGACCAGCACCACCATCGTGCACATTGCCCCTACGTCACCCATTCCTGGCAAGCATTTAACGCTCGTGCGTTGAGACTTTTCAAGCAAGCGTATCAAAATTCTACCAAGCAGCTAAATTCCTCACCGTCACGAAACTCCTGATCTCGGTTACCTTTCTCTTCGGCAACATCAGATAAGCTCAGTAAAGTCCCAACCTTTGCACGAGCCCCACGATATTTTTCTCAAACGATAAAAGCTAGATAGAAATTTTTGTACTTTTAATAGAAATTTTCTGTTCGCAGATGCCTCGTGTTCATTTGACACCATTTTTTCCGTCATTTTTTAGGTTCACAGAAAAATTTTCTTTTACATTTAATCGCAGAATCAAAACACAACATGCTTAATGTCGAAATAACACCAACACGTATAGCAAAATATCTAGGAAGATATTAAAGTAGACCAAAAATTAAACTGCAACTATCATTTCCAATATTGCACAACGAAATTAACCACCCGTGTGTCATACTTCAGAAGCATTACGTTTAAGAAGCAAGATATATCCCAAGTGAAAATATTATATGAAGATTATATATAAATATTTATATAGAAGCTATATGCGAAAATGGACATATAGAATATTCACATATTTTGTATAGTCCATAAGAACTTGTGTAATTAATTTTTAAAGAACTATACAGAATCAATATATGATACTATATAGAATATATTTGATTCTATATAGTTCTTTAAAAATTAATTCTTTAAATTCATATGGACTATACAAAATATATCAATATTCTGTATGTCCATTTTCGCATATAGCTTCTATATAAATATTTATATATAATCTTCATATAATATTTTCACTTGGGATGCGCTTACACCACGTATGAAAAATTTACAAAAGCACACGGAGAGAAAAGTCTGTGTGTAGCTACGCGGGTTTCTGTTGTTAATTACTATAACTTGCGTACCGCGGTGACACAAGGGCTTTATCGTCATTATTTTTATACACATAGGAAAATTTCAAATATTTATAGTAATCGTTGCGATTACCCTCGTTCCAGTTACGATACGTATCGTAACGCGTGAAATATTATACGAGATATTACCATAAAGCCCATGTGTCACCGCCGTACCATATTTTCTGCGAGTGGCACCTATATTCGCGGATCCATTTCTCTCCGTGCATATGGCGTCCCATTCTAGAATACGGCTACGTATGTCTGGTCAACTACAAAAAAACAGTACTAAAAAAAATGAAAACAGCCGAAACAAGTACTTTTCGGCGACTTAGCTGAATATACAACTCAGTAATGCACTTTTGTACGAAAAAATGCACATTATAGACAGACTTGATTACCTCATTCGGCAATTTGCGAGAAAATATTTAGAATACATTCAACCATTATGGATAAAACGACCACCAACACATCTTCCCTACACGGAAAAAAAAGCTTGGTTGGTACTACCAACTGCTATGGTTATATATGCGCCAGACAATTAATTGGTTAGACCAACCAAGTAATTTGTTAGGTGACCAATTTCTTGGTTGGTCTAACCAAGTCACTTGGTTAGCTTACCAAGTCCCTTGGTTAGTCTAACCAAGAAATTGGTAGCCTAACCAATAAATTGGTCGGTCTAACCAATTAATTGTCTGGCGCATATATAACCATAGCACTTGGTTGTTTCAAACAAGCTTTTCTTTCCGTGTAGGCATAAATTTCCTGCACACACCACACACGGAGAAAAAAAAGTAGTTGGACAAACCAATAAATGGGTTCCGACAACCACTCGAAACAGTTGAAATAGCGTCACTACTCAGTGGGTTATGACAACTACTCAGTGGGTTATGACAACTACTCAGTGGGTTATGACAACTACTCAGTGGGTTATGACAACTACTCGTTGGTTATACGAACCGTCGTGGTTGGTTATAGGAACTTGCCGTTGGTTGCGCGACCGAAAACAGCATTGCGATTGGTTACAGGAGCGAGTTAGTTGCTGCAACTATTCAGCGATACAGCATATGCTGGAGATGGTTCTCCCAACTACTTTTTTCTTTCAGTGCATACGAAATTCTGGAAAGTATGAATAACGACGAACCGATGCAGCAATCTACTCAGTATCTACTAAAACACTACTAAAATTCGACTTAACCAAAAACCTAGAAATCCATGATTTGAAGGACTCTGGTCGATGGCTGTTTGGCAATTAACGTTACGTTAAGATATAAGATAGCTGTCATGTCACTAAATATCGAATCATCTGTAAACGTATTGTCAATAAATATCTTTGTACTACTACTTCCTTTTCCACTAATCGTGTGATATTTTGCCATGAAAAATATGCATTTTCCATTTTACACAATTTTTCTATCCCTTTCAATTCAACATATACAAATGTGTCAAATTAACACAAACTTTTTTCACTTCAAAATGTGACATTCCGATTTTACTCATACATTTTCTTACTGTACTCTCGTCTGTCTACACCTTTCGTAGAATTTCCAGTATATTTTCATTCAATCAATGAGGACGACGTGGGTCAAAAATTTGCGACAGTTTGTCCAACGGTTTCCATAGGATAAGAGTCTGATCGGATTGCTCGTTGACTTTGAGAGATGGAAGGTAAATAGACTTCTTGAAAAATCGTCTATTCGGAAGTGCTACATCCTGGCGAAGGAAGACTTCCCGGAGTTTCGTATGTACATCCTTCGTCGGTCAGTAACAGTTTGCAGAGGGAAGGAACGAGAGAAGGAAACGGAAAGATGAGATGGCATCAGTTACCGCATCCCTCTATACTGTGTAATGCGAAAAACGTACCTAGAATTGGTGGCAGACGGAGAGAGTAGGAAGGAACTCGAACTGCCGGCAATTTGTATCTTCCACTGTCGGATACGACCCCGTGGCTTAAGACAATCGGACTAGCCTGGTGGGCGGGTGACTTAAGCCCCCAAAACATCCGTGTGCCAGACGCGATGTTGTGTTCTGCCTTCTACTTTCTCTCTCCTCCTTCTCATTTCCGTCTCCTTAGCTTGTCCGTTTCTTGCGTATCTTGGGAAGACCAACATCAAGGAATCTTCTATCCTTATATGTATACCCGAACCTTGTGTGCGACGCACGCTCGTGAGGCCGATTTTATTCTGCGGCTTACCAACAGGGCCACGACCTGGATAAGACGACTGAATTTCGAGACTGGTTGCTTTTATCTAATAGCCCTCGGCCATTTATCTTTTAGTATATATGGCTTCCCAAGTTAAAAAATTATATGTAAAGTATATAAAAAATATGTATAGTTTTAAACATACAATTGGGCATATATAATCCACATACATTCTATACGTAATTTTTATACAATTTTTTAACGTAACCAGAGTTGTAAATTCCCATTAATTCATGAAATATACATTACAGTACAGTTTGTTTTGTAATTATGATTTCATAATAATAATATGTGGTGATTATAAAATATAGTGTAAATATTTGAGTAACTGCAAAAAAAAAAAATAATTTTCGCTTACATATTGGAAGAAATGGTGGAAAAAATGAAAGAGATAATTAATGCATTACTTTACCATTTATCTTTTAGTATACACGCCTTCCCAAGTAAAAAAAATTATATGTAAAGTATATAAAAAATATGTATAGTTTTAAACATACAATTGGGCATATATAATCCACATACACTTTATATGTAATCTTTATACAATTTATGAACCTAATCAGAGTTGTAAATTCCCATTAATTCATGAAATATAGATTACAATACAGTTTGTTTTGTAATTATAATTTCATAATAATAATATGTGGTGATTATAAAATATAGAGTAAATATTTGAGTAGCTGCAAAAAATAATAATTTTCGCTTAAATATTGGAAGTAATGGTGGAAAAAATGGAAGAGATAATTAATGCATTAATTATGTTTCTTCATTTTTTCGAAAAGATTATCATGAAATTTTATTAACAAACAATAATTCTTGCAGCTATTCAAAAGTTTAGTCATCGGATTATAATCACTATATGTCATGATTATGAAATCATAATTATAGAGCTCATTCTATCATTATCTTTATTTCTATAAGTATTAGGCATTTACAACTTTGAACCTAACTTCATAGGTGGTCTTATATATAAATTGCATATAGATTGTATATAGAATTTATACAGACTATATATGCCCAATTCCATGTTCCAAATACATGCTCAGACTATATCATTAAAATTCAAGTACTTTTACTGTAAAATTAAAGTAAATTCTTGAATGTGCTATACCATACATTAATTTTACATTACACTTGCATATTAAATTTAATATACTAGTTTATGCATAAAAACTTCCACTAAAAGTACATTAAATTACAAGCAGATGGTTTTACAGTGTTGTGTTCACATTCGACGGAGTCGTGGATACGTTGCTACACTTGTGAAAAATTAGCACACTTTTCGTGTGCTGATGTCGATGAGGATATCGTTGAATACATTTGCAAACCCCGCGTCCAATGTAATTCAAAATGAACATAAAATGAGTTAAATATTCGATGTAAAAAACAGTAGATGTTTATATTCTATTAAATTTAATTTTTTAAATATCGTGAGATTAATATCATGTCAATTAAATTATAACATAATTTTTTACGAGGTCTGCCATTATGCCCCGCGTTACTATTTTACCCCGCTTTCTGTTACTTTTTCTTTCCTCACACTTTTACACTCCTTTTCTCATACGTTCTTCTTTTCTCTGTTACCAAAATTCGTCCAGGCGTGTATTTGCATGAAGCCTGACGTTGCGTGCCACGACTGATAAGTTCGGTTTAACCGGACGTTTACATCGGGGTGAATTGTGTTTTTTTCCTTCTGCGACTTTCACCCTTTCCCACCCCCATTGTTTTTTTTTAAATCCATACTCTGATGGTCTTCGTGAGGCAAAGTAGAATGACGCCGCTTTTGCATTGGGGTTGAAACACAAAAAAAACGTACTTACGTATTCAGATATCAAGTCTTTATTACGATGGAAAGATTAATATGCCATGATATATTTTCCACTTAACGGCTGGAAAGTAAATAGGTGATACAACTACTAAAACTGACGCTAGTAAGATCCTAATCCTTAATGAAACATCATTGATAAGACGTCGGTGATGAAATTCAGTATTTTTTTTTTGTACTCTAACTAAACTCACTTTAATATCACTTGTAGAGCTAACAAAATCAGTGTAACTAATTTTAACGACTGACTCATATTATGTACATCTAATTTTTTTTACTTATTGAGACTTTTGACCAATAAGTAAAATTTTCCAGTTTTTCTAAAAAGACTTTCAGACTTCAGACTTTTGGAAAGATTCCAGTTGTTCTAAAAAATATTTTACCAGCAATTTTTGGTTTTAAAGGAGTTTTCATATTCTACTTTTTATAGGTACACTGTTAAAAAAATCTGTATTAAAATTAATACAAAAGTGTTGGAAGTTTTTTTGCAGATACCGTATATGAAATTTTGTATACATGTGTATATGAAAAATCATAACATTTAGAGGAATATTAAAATTCAACGTTATTAAGATTTAATGTAAATATAACCATATGCATAAACTGTGCATTAAATTTCATAAACATGTATGATGAATTTTCATATGAGCGGTATATGAAAACTCAAGCACATATGTGTTGGAAATTTAAAGTGGACATAAAAACAATTTTAAAAAATAGAAATATTATTCGGACATTATTTTTTCAAACAAATTATGTCATCAGAAATTGTTGGGTATTGGTTTTCACCACAGAAAATTTTTCGCTTACACTGGGGTTTGAACCTACGACCTACCTACCTAAGTACCTACCAACGCGCGCACGCTACCAACTACGCTATCAACGACTTAGTAATTTTAGATATCTAAATGGCACAAGAGTTGTATAACTATTATTCTCTCAAGCATACTTATAATTGACATAACAAAATATTCAATTCATTGCAATCAGAGCGCGAAGTGGATTGGAAATATTTTCAAGTGAACATAATTTTTGGACGAACGGAATCTTTTTCTCACGAGGAAGCTCAGGTATCCGAATTTTCGAAAAAATTATATCCACAGACCTGTAAAGTTCTAGCAACAAACATAAATCAAACATAAATTTGCCGCAATAGCAGCGCGAGATGCTCCAGTGTTTAAAAAAAAATCGATTTTGGAAATCTCGAGTAACTTATCAGAAGTCGATGCTAAGTAATAAGTGTTAGTGATCTAGTGCGGGTTTTTTTTCGTTATTGGAAAATGTGTATTAAATTTCAAATCAGTCACTAAAAATCCAAAAAATTCATGTTGATTTTCATGTGCTAATATAGTAATGATTGATTTAGTAACCATGTGTTATAATTTTATATCACCGGATTGGTAAAATCCACACACGCATATTAAATTTACTGTGCAACTATATTAATGTCTATTTTCTATACCGAGTTTTGTAAATTTCTCACACGTTTGTGTCGCAAAAACACAAACATTTTGCAAAAAGTAGTACACCTATGTGGACAAAACTGCAAATACTTTGACGGGTATTTTTCAACATTAGTAACTGAAATTTTGATAACTTTGATCTTAAATTTAATGCGACAATTTGCATTAAATTTCAAATCGGGCACTAAAATTCCTAAAATGCATGTTGATTTTCATGTACTGATTTAGTAATTATTGATTTAATAATCATGTATTGTAATTTTCTATCACCGGATTATCGAAATTCATTGATCTGTATTAAATTTATTATGCAAACATATTAATTTCGATTTCCTATACCAAGTTTTATAAAATTCATACACTTTTGTATAGGAAAAACTCGAACATTTTTTACAGTGTAGAAGAAGTGGAAAACTGTTATCGATCGTTAAACAATAAGCAAGGATTGCTTCTATGGTTCTTTCCTTCGTATATGTACTGAACACTTTTAGTTCCTGTTTGCATTCTTGTAAAACTCGTGCTAAAAAATAGCCTATATTTGTTTAGGACACGTTACAGAGTGGGCAAAGGGCGGGAGGAGGGAGAATTTTTCGTACGAGCTCGACACCCTTCGAGCCTTATTTTTCTTTTTCGTGAAAAGCCCCAAGCCAAGTCTATGCTTTCTCTGTTCAGGGTTCTTCTCATCACGCCTTTTCCTCTATCTCAGCACTTGTTTTCTCACTCTGTCACAGTTCAGTAGATTCTGGTACTTTTTCTTCAAGCTCTTACATCACATTCACAACCCCTCTTACTTTCGTCTTACTCTATTCGCCTTTTGCCTCTTTTCAAACATTTACTCACCCTAGCAATGTTCTCTTTATTTCCATTAGGGTGCTTCGGGTCATTTTTTACGATCTCCTTTTTTTCACCTCGCACCACGGAAAGTAGAGAGGATGTATCGAAAACCGTCGATCGACGTTTACAGTGATACTAAAGTCCTCGCAAGTTATTATAATAACATTCTTTCCTGATACCGGCTACTCAGTAAAGATAAAACCACCGCGGATTTTATTAAATTTGTCACGTACTTTGGGGATCCTTCGCGCGTTTTCAAGGCTCAAAAGCTCATCCACCTCTTTTTCTTGGTTGCTTCGTTCGAGCTGACTTGAGGCTCTTACTGGTGTAAAGTTAACCATACGCCCATGTGATTCTCAGACATCTAAGCCATCCTTAAAAACTCTTAAAATTATTCACACCAATTTGTATAAGCGGTGCATAACTGAAAAAAAAAGATGCCAAATAGAACCTTGCACATTACTTCCTCATTATTTTTCGGTTTTTACAAAGCTTCCTCTATGAGGAAGTATGTTAATCAATTTTGGCTTCTTCGTGGAGAAAAATTTGTAAAAATGCGGAAAATAATGAGGAAGTATGTTAAGCAATTTTGGCTTGTTCATGGAGAAAAATTTGTAAAAATGCGGAATATAATGAGGAAGTATGTTAAGCAATTTTGGCTTCTTCATGGAGGAAAATTTGTAAACAGCGGAAAATAATGAGGAAGCAATGTACAAGGTTCTACTTTGCATCCTTATATTTTGTTTCTGGGGTAAAATATTCAACTCGAAAACGATAGTAAAAGCCAAAATTCAATATCTTGAGGAAAAAAAAAATTACACTGTGAAATTTTTTTTTTTTTAAATTAATATACCGAATAAGAAGCTTGGACACATATACCGTATATTAATTTTCAGATATTGCATTCGTCATTGACAAATACAATATTTGTACATTAAAATGAAGATTACAATACTCACGTACTGTAATTTTCAAATACCAGTCTCTGTGAATACTCATACTATTCTTAAATTTACAATAAAAGTATATTAATATGGAATTCATATACCCATTTCATAAATCTCATATCGTTTTGTATATTAAATTCACCTGCATTTTTTTCACTTTTTTTTTTAAATCATGATAAAAAGGCATGTAACATGTATTTTCTGGAGTAGAATATACAACTTGAGAACGATAGTGAAGGCCAAAATTCAATATCTTAAAAAAAAAAAGTTTGCTAAAAAGTCATTTTTTTTTACCACACTAAAATTTTGGAAATCTACGACATTTATTCAGTAAATAAATCCAATTATTAAAAAAAATGTTGTACATTGTGTTTTGAATAATCAACATAATTCGACATAATTATACTAACATTTTATCCACGTCACCGTGTTGCAAAAAAGATCACATTTATTATTTATTATTCGAGGTGTCATTTTTTAAAAACCGATACCGAAAAGGGCTCCACCCGACAGTTTCGTGTTACCTTGCGGGCTCGAGTGCAAATTGATAAAATAAGTTTAATGAAATCAATATCGAATAACGCTGTTCCGCCATTATAGAGTCGAATAACTAAAAGCTGAAAATTATAGAAAAATATTCTATAAAAAGTATTAGTATTAAAATTATAAACTAAATAAACTATTCCTCTATCTGCAAAAAACATGTATAAATATTTCCAAATTCACAGTCGCCTTAAAACATAATAACCATTTACCCTAAAAAAAAAAAACGGCAGTCCCTAAATATCGAAGTGTAAAATGATAAAAGAAAACCGAGTAAACTGCTCGTTATCGGTTCAACGCCAATTGACGACTTGCGAAACGAGGGTTGCGGAGTAAAATGCTTAGGCGCGTTGTTCCCGTATATAAAATTGTCGATTTCGACGAGTCAACGATTCAACATTTTCTGTCCTTTACTCCGTCTGCTGCTGTCGAGTTTTACCCTCTCATTTTCGTTTCGCGAAATAAATATTCGATTCTCGGACTCGATTCATGATGGGCGCCTATCGTTCCTCGAGAATCTTGAGACAATGGCTGGTTCTCGCCTTTTATTGAATTCTTTTCTTCTCGACGAGCACCACCCTTGGTTTTCCGGTTTTCCAGCCTTTGCAGCAGCAGCAGCAGCAACGATGGCACCCCATAGCATCTCTTTTCTGTGGGACGAGCAAGAGAGTATATGTAAATGTATCCCAGGGGATGTAATCCCAAGGGAAGACGAGGGGAGACTGTACGAACCCTCCATGCCAAGCTATACAGTGTGTTCCCGCACTGGCGGACCTATATATACATACAGTATTACGATTCTCCTCGGCACATACTCGATACCGCGTCATCTCCGTCCTTATCGCTCCGGCAACAGCCACACGAGCGTGGTTGTATTATCGCAGCGGATCACGTCCCTCAGATCGGAATTAACATTAGCAACGCGTGTTGCATCAAATCTCAAAATGGCTCATCGTGAATTTTAAAAAATAATGTCATTTCTCTCCTTCTGATTTTGTGGACCATATCAATGAGACGTGTGACATTAAATAATGTTCACGAATTTTCTTCTGATAAAGAAGAGTTGAATTATTAGAATTCCGGGATAAACTTCCGAACAGCTGTTACCTCCAATTGGGCTGAAATTTAGCACAGACCTTTTTTTTGACGATACAAGATAGTGTATAAAATTATTTTTGGCGCATCGCAATATTTTCCTCAATATTGAATTTTTAAAAATGATAAATTAACACGCGCGTGTATACCTATATATACTAGCACCTACTCCTATTCCTATTGTATTTAATGTTTTTGTGGCGAGAATGTGTTGTACTTCCGCGTCTCATTCACTGGTGGAAACAAGCACAAAATTGCAAAAAAAAAAAAAAAAAAAAAAACGGGATCACCGGGTCACAGCCCACATAGAAATATATATATGTAACATATACGTTAAATATATGCCGCCAAAAAGTTTTTTTTTGACGATACAAGATAGTGTATAAAATTATTTTTGGCGCATCGCAATATTTTCCTCAATATTGAATTTTTAAAAATGATAAATTAACACGCGCGTGTATACCTATATATACTAGCACCCGCTCCTATTTCTGATGTATTTAATGTTTTTGTGGCGAGAATGTGTTGTACTTCCGCGTCTCATTCACTTGTGGAAACAAGCGCAAAATTGCAAAAAAAAAAAAAAAAAAAACGGGATCCCCGGGTCACAGCCCACATAGAAATATATATATGTAAAATATACGTTAAATATATGGCGCCAAAAAGTTCTATATGCTGCATATATTCTGCATATATGTGTGCAAAAATATATTCAAAATATATGGGATATATGTATGGAATATATGTAAAATATATTTCATATACGTTTAGCGCCAAAAAGTTCTATACGTCGAATATATAGTGCATATATTTTTATTTCCATGTGGGAGGTAGCAGGGGAAACGCGGGCGGACTTTTCGAGCCGGTGTCTCTCGCGCGTAGAGCTGTGGCTAACTTTCTACTCTTTGTATGTTTTGTACTTATAATAACAGTCTCATTAATAATAATAAAGGTAACGGTTTGTATATATTCTGTACAAAATAACGATAATAAAATTTAAAAAATGTATCTTTGTTTTTTTCCTTTATGTATAATTAAAATTTCGGTTGATTTTAGTTTTTGAGTCACAAGAAAAAATGTATATTTGTGCAATGGGGGGTCTTCGCCCCCCCCCCCAACCCCCCAGCAGGGCTCTGCCCCTTGGTCCAGTCGGATGCTTTCACCCCCCTCCTCAGCCGACCATCGGCTCCAGTACCCAAACATATAGGTACAGTAAAGCTAGGAATGCATGCAATTTTTCACTTTAAAAAATTCAATATTGATCAAACTATTGCGATGCGCCAAAAATCCTTTTACACACTATCTTATATCGTCAAAAGGAAGGTCTGTGCAAAATTTCAGCCCAATCGGAGGTAACAGCTATTCACAAGTACAGCCCAATACGACGATTTTTATTTATTTATTTTGTTATAAATAAATAAAATTGGCGGACCTATATATAGAGAGAGTATTACTACGTCTTCGCAGAGAAAAATCATTTGCTAATATAGTGACAGCAAGCTCTATTTGCTAACCTAATAAGTATTTTTGCTGAGCTAACAGAAGATTTGTTAATCTAGAAAAGTTCATTGCTAGGCTATCAAATATTTTTATTAGGAGAGCAAATAAGGCTTGCTGTCACTATATTAGCAACTGATTTGGTGACGTTTTTTTTGTGTTTATCGCTGCGGTTTAGATGGGAATTGACATTAGCAACGCGTGTTGCTTCAAAATGGCTCATCGTGAATTTAAAAACATGGTCATTTCTCTGCTTCTGATATTGTGTGCATATCAATGGGACGTATAGCATTAAGTAATGTTTACGAATTTCCTCCTGGTAACGAAAAGTAGAATTAGTGGAATGTGGAATCACGTTTACATTTCGTACTTTCAATACGACGTTTTTTTATTTATTTATTTTAAAATGCTTTTGATGCACACATTTTACCAATATTGAAAAGTGCCAAGGCATTTCCTGTTGGTAGAAATCAATCATCCGTTATGGGAAATGGAATTGGAATACAAAAATATGATTGCTGTTCATTTTACATGTTAATAAATGCTTGGAAAAATAAACAATTTATCTTCTATTTTATCAATATTCTGGAATATGTTATCGAATAATGCCCACGTTTTTCCTGACAGTGTTACGATCAATCCTCATAGAAGTACAACAATAAAAATATCTCCACTAAAATGTTTTTTAAAATTTTTTTCATATTAAATACTCGAAAAAGTGATAAAAACAAAACTAATCGCAATCATTCAGTCCAATTTTTAAAATATACAAAACATTCCCAGCATATAATCATTTTTTATCTCAAATTTATATATTGACATCATTTAGTAAAAAAGAAATCTAAATGTAATTATCAACATATCCAATCCCCTAAATGTTCCATTATCCGTTATCAAATAAAGTCCACGCATATATTCGGTTGATAATAGATCAAAAAGATTTTACTCAGAGTCCACGGACCTTGACAGTGTGTGTCGCAGGGAAATGGAGCGATTCGGTGCTAATCCTCGTAAGCTGCAAAGAAAAGAAGCAAGGAACTTAGCTGCTGACTCATCCTGCTTGTCCTATCAGCGCCTCGTCGTTCGCTTGTGCTATCTTCTCATACAGACTTGTAAATACTATAGCCATGTGCCCCTGTACATAGTCCCAAGTATGTACTATAGACTACAATATACATATAGAGCAGTAGTACGTAGGGGCAACCTCGTCGACGTTATAAATCTGTTACACACCCCTAAAGGCTCTTCTTTCTCTGACGGGATTATTGGTATCTTCGAAAGACTTCGAGGGTCTTTTCATTGAAAAAGAAGAGGATTCGACGTATTACGGCCAACACCAACGTCGGTACATTTTTCTAAATTAATTTAGGGTCTTTAATAAGAATTTTCATCTTTTTTAATTCACGAATTTATCCTATATAAAAAATATGCATTTTTTTGTGGACTTCAAAAATTTTCTATTAATTCTGACTATCCTAAATAAATAATGTCCCAAAAAAATCATGATGGGTTTTCCGGAACTTCAATAGAGTGATCAAAAGTGTTCTCGACATTTTTTTTTTCACTCAAAGTTAAAATCTCAAGAACTGATTTAACAATCAGGCTGAAATTTAGCAAACATGTGAAGCTGGTCGACGCCTTTATTTGTGGGAATTTTCAAAAAAATTCAATAATATGTTAAAGTTTTATTTGACTTTGCAATTTTCGAAAAATGTCTGTACGCTCTCTAGCAACCGTAAATTTTTAGCTATTGAGCTAAATAATTTTTTACGAATAAATCTATGTTAAAGGAGGATCGGTATTGAATTTGGAATGAATCTGTAACAAAGTTCGGTTTTTATGAGATTTTGAAATTTAAAAAAAAATATTCATTTTGCTCTAACTCGCGTCAAATCTCACCAAATCAACTGAAATTTTCTACAGATGAAAAATAACATTCAGCGCTGTTACCTACCAAATTTGGTCGTGATCGGTAAAGCGGTTTTGATTTTATGTGATTTTGAATTTTTCAAGAAATATTTAGGTAATGAAAAAAAATTGCAAAGTATAATTTTGCACATTGTTTCCTCATTAATTTTCATTTTTTGCAAAGTTTCCTCTATGAGGAACCCAAAATTAATAAATAACCTTAAGTGGGTCTGTAAAAAGTTCGGTTTTGATGAGATTTTTAATTTTTCAAAAAAAATATTCATTTTGCTCTAACTCGCGTCAAATCTCACCAAATCAACTGAAATTTTCTACACATGAAAAATAACATTCAGCGCTGCTACCTACCAAATATGTTCGTGATCGGTAAAGCGATTTGGACTTTACGTGATTTTGAATTTTTCAAGAAATATTTAGGTAACGAAAAAAAGTTGCAAAGTAGAATTTTGCACATTGTTTCCTCATTAATTTTCACTTTTTGCAAAGTTTCCTCTATGAGGAACCCAAAATTAATAAATAAGCTTAAGTGGGTCTGTATAAAAGTTCGGTTTTGATGAGATTGTGAAGTTTTCAAAAAAATATTCATTTTGCTCCAATACACATCAAATCTCACCAAATCAACTGAAATTTTCTACAGATGAAAAATAACATTCAGCGCTGTTACCTACCAAATTTGGTCGTGATCGGTAAAGCGGTTTGGATTTTATGTGATTTTGAATTTTTCAAGAAATGTTTAGGTAACGAAAAAAAGTTGCAAAGTAGAATTTTGCACATTGTTTCCTCATTAATTTTCATTTTTTGCAAAGTTTTCTCTATGAGGAACGCAAAATTAATAAATAAGCTTAAGTGGCTTTGTGAAATATGATAATTGAGGAAGCAATGTGCAAAGTTCTACTTTGCAACTTTAAAAAAATGTTAAATCAATAAATTCCGACTTAGACCATCCTGATATCTTACTGAATAGATCTAAACGTGTCGAAAGTTCGCGTAATGGCCATCCCCGGGGATGGTCCACGTGGCGTTGACCCAAGCAGCGGACCGCAGCTTAACCTGCACATAGAAAGCGCACAGTGTTGGTCCCCACGTGACGAACCCTCATAAATAGTCGTCCGATAGCGGAATTTCCATTATATCGTGCGTTCCCGTACGTCTAGCCCATAAACAATATCATTGAAGTCCGGCTGTAATGCAGCAGCAAGGCTGAGCAACGCCGCTCGGCTCCCAATCCCATTAGGTGTTTCTCTGATATTTATTACACCACCAGTTTGCCGTCCTAGTTTATTGAAGATCCTGCGGTCAGTTCGGCTGTCTCACCAAAAGCCACCGGATATTATTACCGGTAACAATATAACACAAAAAAAAAAGAAACCGTATTCGCATGAACCAATATTATTTCTAGTCAATTTTTTGTTGTAGATTGTTGCGTAGCCTACGAATTTTGTTTACAACTAGTCAAAGATGTAGAAAAAGTTGTCAACTCTGACAACTCAAAACTTATTCAAATCAAACGCAATCAAACTCAAACTCATTCTTAATTATAATGTAAAGATTATGAAAAAAAATTGTAAAATAGCGATATTTTATTAGGAATGCTCTATTTTTATTCCATAAAATAAAAAAGTATGTTATATGGGGATATTTTTAAAAGTGCAATTCTTTCCCTAATCTGATACAGAAAAACGTCCAATATGTAAGAAAAAAATACCGTTTATTGAAAGGGTCTTGCACTGTTAAAAAAAAGTAAATTTACAACACAAATATTGGAAATTACTATTCAAGTGTATATTGAATTCACAAACTTTGTGTAGTAAATAAGAATTAATATACATTGTGTTGTAAATTTCCGAATAACCCTTTATTTTACTATACGTATAGAAAATTTTAACACACAGCTTTGAATTTTTATTTTTTTTTATTTTTTTTTTATTTGCATTTCTCCTATGGGGAACATGGAGGCATGTGGATGGAGGCATGTCGCCTATTGCGGGGTCGGCCCGGGTCAGTAGCCAGTCCCCCCTGAGGGTCTGGTCCGGATCAGTAACCAGGCCCCCATGCGGCCGCATCCGACTTCCCCCTCTATATCGCATTCGCCACAGCATTTCTGCCATGGGCATAGAGAAACTGCGGAAAACCTATGCCGATATAGCCGGTCTCGAGTTCGCCTCACGGCACCGGAGCTACGTCACGTTTCGTCGAGAACGTAAACACGGACTACAGCTGTATACATGTGACCGCCACAGGTAGGAATACCTGTGTGGGTCTCATGTATACATCTGGAGCTTCATCGCGCCCGTATTTATATTTTCGACGAAAATCGACGGCACTGGGAATCGAACCCGCGACCTACCGATGCTCTGGACTAGAGGCCAGTACACAGACCACCAGACCATCGCACCGGTTCACAGCTTTGAATTTTCAAAGATGATTTATGAATATTCTTATACATGTAGTGTAACGGGACGCCCTTACCTCCAGCGAGACTTTGCCAGTTGGCCACTAGGTGGCCAAATGCGTTTGCGTTTCGCGCAAGCGAAGCGCGGCAGTGGCGGCTATTTAAACCCGAGCCAGGCGTCTCTCAGGGTCCTTTCCTATCCCTACCAAAGTGACCGCACCTCTTACACGAGGCAATCCCTAATAGGACCTCGTGTAAATTTTACTTACACTGTTAAAAAAATCTGTTGTAAATTTACAACACATGTGTATGAAGCTTTTTTTTTTTACCAAAACCGTTTGTGAAATTCCAACTGCGACGTTGAATTTTACAACACAGATATGTTTCCAAAATTACAACACAGTAACGGTAAATTTGATATACCAGTGTTGTAAAATTCAACATCGCTACAACACATCCGTGTTGTAAGATTCCAATACATTGTATGAAATTCCAACTGTGACGTTGAATTATACAACACAGATATGTTTCCAAAATTACAACACAGTAACGGTAAATTTGATATACCAGTGTTGTAAAATTCAACGTCGCTACAACACATCCGTGTTGTAAGATTCCAATACATTGTATGAAATTCCAACTGTGACGTTGAATTATACAACACAGATATGTTTCCAAAATTACAACACAGTAACGGTAAATTTGATATACCAGTGTTGTAAAATTCCATGTCGCAGTTGAAATTTCATAAATGGTTTCTGTAAAAGTGCTTCCTGCACATGTTTAGTAATTTCACCTCGGATTTTTTTAACAGTGTGGCCATTAAAGAGCTAATAGTGATAGCTGATAACTAATCATAGTTAAGGGGAGGGAGTCAGGTAAAAAAAATTGCTTTTGGAAATTCAATATCATCGAAATCCTATTGCATATAAAAATACCCAATGCACTACATTGTTGGTAGTCGATGAAAGGATTTTTTACTGTCGTCCGACTTGCATATGCTTTTCAATATTATCTTAAGCAAAGTTCTTAGGTTTTCCATTCTGCGCATGATTCAGATCAAACTACTAGGCAGGTTGAAATGGTTGATGTCTCATTTTCTTCTTCATGAAAAGATACACCGGCTAAATGGAGCAAATGTTAGTAAAAGGTTATATTTTTCAAGTGACATAATTATTAATAAATAAATGTTATGCTATTTTCTAAATCACTGATTAACTTTGCTTTCAGAATGAAAAAAAAATAGTTTGCTCCATTTAGCCGGTCTATCTTTTCATGAAGAAGAAAATGAGACGTCAACCATTCCAATCTGCCTAGTAGTTTGATCTGAATCATGCGCAGAAAGGAAAACCTAAGAACTTTGCTTAAGATAATATTGAAAAGCATATGCAAGTCAGACGACAGTAAAAAATTTTTTCATCGTGCACCAACAATATAGTGCATTGGGCATTTTTATATGCAATAGGATTTGGATGATATTGAATTTTCAAAATCAATTTTTTTTACCTGACTCCCTCCCCTTAATAGTGGTAAAAATAAAATAATTAATGAGACTATAAAAATAGTAACCAAGACTACATCAATTATTTCAGTGCACCATAACTTTTTTTTTCTTACCAGATTTGATAGCAGCTGATATTTTTCCGAGTGTTACGATCTTGTTCTGTTCTATCAATGTCTTTTTTTTTTCTTGTATTCGAATCACGTACATGAGATTCCTTTTCACATTTTAGTCGACCCAATATTTTCCGACCGCATAGAACAAAGACTGTCTACGCCAAGTATCGAGAATCGATAGGCTCACTTTTCCCTCGCTCTTTTGCGTTCTTGTGCTTCTATCGAAGAACTGCGCGTACAAAGGATATTTTTGATGGAACTCATAGGTTGGAAAATGTTTCGCGAGTGGAGCGCAGGTGTTGATAGAAGCCGGAGATGAAGGGAAAAGTGGTCGTGGAGTTGGTTATGCAAACCTCGAATATTTCATGAGCGCAAAAGGATAGTAACTTGTTCGAAGGTCTGTGTGCAACTGAACCACGTGCGTACTTTGCAAAAGCTGTTTCCTTGCTACAGGGATGATTCATTTAGCGAGGGTGAGATCGTAACTAACTTGTCGACGATTATCACCGTCTACGAATTCAGCATCTATTTCCGGATTCTTTCTCAAAGGAATTTTTCGTCAGTTTTGCCACTTTGTTACAAAATTTTTTTTTTCATTCATTCTGACACTTTTGGTTTTGATCTTAATTGTACATAACCTACAGTTTTATGTATAGAACCTATCAAATAAATTACAGAGTGGACAAAAAAATGTTTTATGGAATAAACAAATTTCCATTGGAGCGAGAGAAAAAAATGTTTAAATATAAATATTTTCGTCAGTTCTGCCTCTTTGTTACAATTTTTTTTTCACTCAATCTGACACTTTTAGTTTTGATCTTAATTGTATATAACCTACAATTTTATGTATAGAACCTATAAAATAAATTACAGAGTGGACAAGAAAATATTTTATGGGATAAACAAATTTCTATTGGAGCGAGAGAAAAAAAATGTTTAAATATAAATATTTGGTCAGTTTAGTCACTTTGTTACAAAATTTATTTTTACATTCATTTTGACATTTCCGGATTTACTCGTAATTGTATGTAACCTACAGTTTTGGTTATAGAATCCATAAACAAAATTACAGAGAGAGCTAAAAATATTTTAAGGGAGAAACTAAGATTTTTTAAAGGTTGACTGGCTGAACTGTCAGAGTATCTCATTGTCTTGAAAGTTTTATTGGATCGAGAGAAAAAAATGTTTAAATATAAATATTTTCGTCAGTTCTGCCACATTGTTACAAATTTTTTTTTACTCATTCTGACACTTTTGATCTTAATTGTATATAACCTACAATTTTATGTATAGAACCTATAAAATAAATTGCAGAGTGGACAAGAAAATGTTTTATGGGATAAACAAATTTCTATTGGAGCGAGAGAAAACAATGTTTAAATATAAATATTTTCGTCAGTTCACTCACTTTGTTACAAAATTTATTTTTCATTCATCTTGACATTTCCGGATTTACTCTTAATTGTATATAACCTACGTTTTTGGGTATAGAATCCATAAACAAAATTACAGAGAGAGCTAAAAATATTTTAAGGGAGAAACTAAGATTTTTTAAAGTTTGAGTGGCTGAACTGTCAGAGTATCTCATTGTCTTGAAAGTTTTATTGGATCGAGAGAAAAAAAATGTTTAAATATAAATATTTTCGTCAGTTCTGCCACTTTGTTACAAATTTTTTTTTTCACTCATTCTGACACTTTTGGTTTTGAACTTAATTGTAGAAAACCTACAGTTTTATTTATAGAACCTATAAAATAAATTACAGAGTGGACAAGAAAATATTTCATGGGATAAACAAATTTCTATTGGAGCGAGAGAAAAAAATGTTTAAATATAAATATTTTCGTCAGTTCTGCCACTTTGATACAAATTTTTTTTTTCACTTATTCTGACACTTTTGGTTTTGATCTTAATTGTATATAACCTACAGTTTTATGCATAGAACCTATAAAATAAATTACAGAGTGGACAAGAAATTGTTTTATGGAATAAACAAATTTCTATTGGAGCGAGAGAAAAAAATGTTTTAATATAAATATTTTCGTCAGTTCTGCCACTTTGATACACATTTTTTTTTCACTCATTCTGACACTTTTGGTTTTGATCTTAATTGTATATAACCTACAGTTTTATGCATAGAACCTATAAAATAAATTACAGAGTGGACAAGAAATTGTTTTATGGAATAAACAAATTTCTATTGGAGCGAGAGAAAAAAAAAGTTTAAATATAAATATTTTCGTCAGTTTAATCACTTTGTTACAAAATTTATTTTTCATTCATCTTGACATTTCCGGATTTACTCTTAATTGTATATAACCTACGGTTTTGGGTATAGAATCCATAAACAAAATTACAGAGAGAGCTAAAAATATTTTAAGGGAGAAACTAAGATTTTTTAAAGTTTGAGTGGCTGAACTGTCAGAGTATCTCATTGTCTTGAAAGTTTTATTGGATCGAGAGAAAAAAATGTTTAAATATAAATATTTTCGTCAGTTCTGCCACTTTGTTACAAATTTTTTTTTCACTCATTCTGACACTTTTAGTTTTGATCTTAATTGTATATAACCTACAATTTTATGTATAGAACCTATAAAATAAATTGCAGAGCGGACAAGAAAATGTTTTATGGGATAAACAAATTTCTATTGGAGCGAGAGAAAAAAATGTTCAAATATAAATATTTTCGTCAGTTCTGCCACTTTGATACAATTTTTTTTCACTTATTCTGACACTTTTGGTTTTGATCTTAATTGTATATAACCTACAGTTTTATGTATAGAACCTATCAAATAAATTACAGAGTGGACAAGAAAATGTTTTATGGGATAAACAAACTTTTATTGGATCGAGAGAAAAAAATGTTTAAATATAAATATTTTCGTCAGTTCTGCCACTTTATTACAAATTTTTTTTCACTCATTCTGACACTTTTGGTTTTGATCTTAATTGTATATAACCTACAGTTTTATGTATAGAACCTATAAAATAAATTACAGAGTGGACAAGAAAATGTTTCATGGGATAAACAAATTTCTATTGGAGCGAGAGAAAAAAATGTTTAAATATGAATATTTTCGTCAGTTTCATCACTTTGTTACAAAATTTATTTTTCATTCATCTTGACATTTCCGGATTTACTCTTAATTGTATATAACCTACGGTTTTGGGTATAGAATCCATAAACAAAATTACAGAGAGAGTTAAAAATATTTTAAGGGAGAAACTAAGATTTTTTAAAGTTTGAGTGGCTGAACTGCCAGAGTATCTCATTGTCTTGAAAGTTTTATTGGATCGAGAGAAAAAAAAAAGTTGTCCATACATTTCAATGTAAAATCTTTACAGATAAGGAAAATAGGGAAACAAGTATCTAAAGTCTTTCACAAGTTCTATCGAGTCCTCGCGGAAGCCATATTGTTTCCGGGACTTTTACTCGCTCAGTATTCTGGCAACATGCTTTGATGTACTTTCTCAAAGTGAACTATTTTACCGCATATATACACGTGGTGCCTGTGGTTGCACTTTGAACTACATCTTTGCTCTCTTTGCTTAAGGAAATAACTCTTCTGGCGAATTTAGCAAAATCTGAAGGATTTTCGTATTTTCTATATACGTTTTCGTCAGTTGCATAAACGAAAAGTCGTGTCTTTCAGAAGGGCCAAAAAATAGTATTTCTCTACATTCGTAGTATTACAATATTCTTATATTTTTATTTAATTTTAATTTTTCTTTCTCAATTATTATACAAAATTGTTCCTACTCAATTTCATAATATGATATTTTATGTTTAAAATTCGATTTTTAATTAATTTCACAAAAAAATATTCTCTTCTGTCATGGATAAATGTCATGTCACTGTTTAACTATTTTTGTTGTTGTCTTTTTGGTTGTACTAATTAAAATTCCTCCGTCACTGATTAATTTATGAAGAAATAAAATGATTCAACAGTTGGTCTGACTGGCGTCAAGAATTTTATCCCTCTTCATGTAAAGACCTATTTTTCCCTTCAATGTATCGACGATCGTTGACGAAAGAGTTTTTTCCCTTGACCAAATCATCGAAAATTCGTGGGCAGGAAGATCCGGATTGTCTTCACCGCAAACTATCATCGCGAAATAGGAATTGTAATCCACAGCGATAACTCGATGTTTGAAGGGTCCTAAAAAAAGCGATAAACATCGAACGACCGATCAGTAAAAGAGATTCTCTCAAATAAAGTGAAGGCGAGAATCCAGTTCGTAAAAATAGAAAAATAGACTCACCGAGTATTCTATTTGATCCTTGAAGTTGCCAATTTCCGGTGACATCATCGTCGAGCCTAGCGCTGACGAGAAAAGCAACAGGGTTGTTTCGGCGATGGCTAACAGCCGTATAATTCATGGCGAATGTATCCGGCGACAAGGAAGTAACGGAAAAATGTCCACATTTGCTCAAACTTTTACCGCTAACTGGAGTTCCAGCCACGACGAACCATTCGCCTGAAAACTGTCGCTTTGCATGAGTCGTAGGAAACTTTGGAATATTTTCACGAAGAAACATTCTGCGAGTCAAGCTTGGAATTTCCACTACAATTTTATGATAATCCTCTCGCCACTTTGTATGTTACCATGAATACAAGTAATGGCCACTTTGTTTTCATATGACACAAAGCAAATGCTTCAGCGAACCAACGTTTCAATATTGATATTGCTAATTCTTCCGTGGTGGAAAGTGCGAGAAAAGTTGCGAGAATGGCAAATTAATGGTAAATGGTAAATATCATTTAAGCAGTCTCCGTCGATTCAGCAATTAGAATTTTTGAAAAACTATTTAAAAATATGTTCTGTTGTACTAAATAGTTATATACTTAAAAGTATATTTTAAAGATACTTTTTAAACATCATAAAATATCATATTATGAAATTGAGCAGGCACAAATTTGTATAATAATTGAGAAAGCAAAATAAAAATTAAATAAAATACAAAAATATTGTAATACCACGAATATAGAGAAATACTAATTTTTGGCGTTTCTGAAAGTCACGACTCTTCGTTTATGCAACTAGATGTCGATTCAGCAATTAGAATTTTTGAAAACCTTTTTAAAAATATGTTCCGTTATACTAAGTAGTTATATACTAAAAAGTATATTTTAAAAATACTTTTTAAACATCATAAAATATCATATTATGAAATTGAGCAGGAACAAATTTGTATAATAATTAACAAAGCAAAATAAAAATTAAATAAAATACAAAAATATTGTAATACCACGAATATAGAGAAATACTAATTTTTGGCGTTTCTGAAAGTCACGACTCTTCGTTTATGCAACTAGATGTCGATTCAGCAATTAGAATTTTTGAAAACCTTTTTAAAAACATGTTCTGTTATACTAAATAGTTATATACTAAAAAGTATATTTAAAAAATACTTTTTAAACATCATAAAGTATCATATTATGAAATTGAGCAGGAACAAATTTGTATAATAATTGAGAAAGCAAAATAAAAATTAAATAAAATACAAAAATATTGTAATACCACGAATGTAGAGAAATACTAATTTTTGGCGCTTCTGAAAGTCACGACTCTTCGTTTATGCAACTAGATGTCGATTCAGCAATTAGAATTTTTGAAAACCTTTTTAAAAACATGTTCTGTTATACTAAATAGTTATATACTAAAAAGTATATTTAAAAAATACTTTTTAAACATCATAAAGTATCATATTATGAAATTGAGCAGGAACAAATTTGTATAATAATTTAGAAAGCAAAATAAAAATTAAATAAAATACAAAAATATTGTAATACCACGAATATAGAGAAATACTAATTTTTGGCGCTTCTGAAAGTCACGACTCTTCGTTTATGCAACTAGATGTCGATTCAGCAATTAGAATTTTTGAAAAACTTTAAAAAAATATGTTCTGTTATACTAAATAGTTATATACTAAAAAGTATATTTTAAAAATACTTTTTAAACATCATAAAATATCATATTATGAAATTGAGCAGGAACAAATTTGTATAATAATTGAGAAAGCAAAACAAAAATTAAATAAAATACGAAAATATTGTAATACCACGAATGTAGAGAAATACTATTTTTTGGCGCTTCTGAAAGTCACGACTTTTCGTTTATGCAACTAGATGTCGATTCAGCAATTAGAATTTTTGAAAACCTTTTTAAAAACATGTTCTGTTATACTAAATAGTTATATACTAAAAAGTATATTTTCAAAATACTTTTAAAAATAATATACTAAATATACTAAAAAGTATATTTTTAAAATACTTTTTAAACATAATAAAATATGATATTATGAAATTGAGCAGGAACAAATTTGTATAATAATTGAGAAAGCAGAACAAAAATTGTATAAAATACAAAAATATTGTAATACCACGAGTGTAGAGAAATACTAATTTTTGACGTTTCTGAAAGTCACGAGTTTTAATTTATGCAACCAACGAAAACGTATTTAAAAAAATAGGTCCTTCAGATTTTGCCAAATTCACCGGAAGAGTCAATATTTCAAAAAGTGACCGAATGCCCCCTGTTTAATCTAATGAAATGATTAAAATGATCTGAACACCAGTCTAAACAAACAATGATCTGAAACTTTACCATTACCATAAAAACACGCCAGCTGAATTGTTATTAATTTGAATCAATACAAGACGCCAGATTTTCATATTAAATCAACAAGTAATTGAAATTGTATTACAATTTTACGGTAATTCCCGGTACTTTGTACCACGAATACGAGAAACAGCCACTTCCTTTTCATATATCATATATCCAACAGTGAATGTTACAGCGTATGTATCAATATTGACATTATCAGTGCTTCTGTGTCGTGGAGTGCGTGCAAATTGTCGATGATTGTAAATTAATGGTAAATGGTAAATAGGACTGTAAATTCATGACTAGCAAATATACACTTGGAGGAGAAATACGACAACTACAAAAGCATTAGAATTCACGAGAGTAACCATTTGCGTGGCCAGACGTCATTTATGAAATCAACAGCACAACCACGAATATTAGTTTGATATGTTACCTGATTTAAATCCAACGGCACAGTTTCGTCTCTCGTTGGACATTTTGCCGTGCACGAGCATAATAACAAAGCCAATATCGTCATTAATAAACCACCGAAGCGAATCATTATCTTGTTAAACATTTTCGATTTTTTATTAACGGTGATTTAATGACGCTCCACACAAATTTCAATTCAATTCTAGTTTCCGTAACAACAATTCTACACCCACGAATCTGACACGAACGTTCGACTGACGCTAACTAACGAGAACTGTGGTGAAAGCGTTTCTACGAAAACGTCCCGTGTTTATCTGATAGTCGAGAGGATGTGGCAGAGAGTATCTCACGTTGATTGGGAATTTCGCTAGAGGCGCTCACCGAATTTATGTACAAACTCGAAATGTTCACTCACCCGAAAATATACGTTTATTCGTCATGAGACGAAATAGTTGGTTCTTCCATGACGCGCATCTCAAGATATCTAAGGTACACAACTTAAGGTTTACACATAGCAATTCTGGGGTGTGAGGACGCATCGAGATAAATTAAAGGAGACTGCACAACAAAATTTTCATATCGTACGATAAATGGTTGGAAATTTTTTTTTTTTTTCAGAATTATTTTCAAGAAATATAGTCCTTTTGCTTATTTATATAATTAATAACAGAGTTGTAAATGCCTAATACTTATAAAAATAAAGATGATGATATAATCAGCTCTATAATTATGATTTCGTAATAATAACATGAAGCGATTATAATACGATTACTAAACTTTTTAGCAGCTGCAAAAATTATTATTTTTCAATAAAATTTCAAGGTAATCTTTATGAAAAAATGAAGAAACATAATTAATGCATTAAGAAAGTAATGCATTAATTATGCATCTTCAATTTTTTCCGCTATTTCTCCGAATATTTAAGCGAACATTAAGCGAAAATATTTTTTACAGCTATTCAAATGTTTACACTCTATTTTATAATCACTACATATTATTATTAGTAAATCATAATTACAAAAAAAACTGTACTGCAAACTATATTTCATGAATTAATGGGAATTTACAACTCCGATTAATAATACGTACAGAGTTGTAAATGCCTAATACTCATAGAAATAATGATGATGATACAATCAACTCTATAATTATTATTTCATAATAATAACACGTGGCGATTATAATACGATTACTAAACTTTTTAGCAGCTGCAAGAATTATTGTTTTTCAATATAATTTCAAGGTAATCTTTATGAAAAAATGAAGAAACATAATTCATGCATTAATTGTGCATCTTCCATTTTTTCCACTATTTCTTCCAATATTTAAGCGAAAATTAGTATTTTTTGGAGTTATTCAAATGTTTACACTCTATTTTATAATCACTACATATTATTATTAGTAAATCATAATTACAAAAAAAACTCTACTGCAATCTATATTTCATGAATTAATGGGAATTTACAACTCTGATTAATAATACGTAATTATCGACACTGAGAGAAAATCGTGATATTAGTAAGAATAACGTGACAACTACTAATTTCTAGTTCGTACGACAAATTTTTTAATAGTTTCCACGATTATCAAATAGTTATGGTAATTATGAAATTAGTTGCATGGAGTAAAATTAATAGTTGTCACTTTATAGTTGACTGTACTACTATGATTTCTCTGAGTGTATTTCTATAATACGTTCAATATTTAATTATTTAGGTAAGAAATTGTATAAGCATTTTATTTTATATTTAAAAATGTCTATGTACGTAAAAATGCTATAAACGATTGCATATAAATATATATGATACCATATAATATAAAAAAGGTACACGACTTAAGGTTTACATATTGCAATGTTGGGGTGTGATAGCGCATCGAGATAAATTAAAGTGGCCTGCACAACAAAATTTTTATATCGTACGATAAATGTTTTAATAATTTTTTTTTTCATAATTATTGCATAATTAATATACTCTATCTCCATAATACGTTCAATATTTAATTATTTAGGTACGAAAATGTTTAAGCATTTTATATTTAAAAATGTCTGTACGTGAAAATGCAATAAACGATTGCATATAAAAATATATAGTATTTAAAAAAATCTTTTCATATTAATTGCATTTTATTTAAACTAAGGCTTTGCCAAATTAAAAAATTCACTAAATAATAAAATCCTGTATTTAATTTCGTTCAAACTTTTTCATAGTCAGAAACTTAGCCATCACAATCCCGATTTTTGGTTTCATTGCTCCACCATTGGGATTATGGTTTTGGAGTCCATAAAACATTTAAAAAATTTGTATATCTTATAGGTCAACGATTATATCGAAGAAATAATTCAAGTCAAGTAATGAATCTAAAATATATATTTCCAGGTCGACGACGTAAACGACGTATTTTAAAAATCCTATAACAATATTTTTCTACTTAATGTATAGATCAATACGTACAGACGTCATGTTCGACGTCCAGGATTTTATCGGTACTGAAATAAGCACTGAGCTTTTTCTTCAATTGCGTCAGTGTCGCTGATGGCATCGTTCGTTCTGGCGCCAAAATGACTGAGAATTCGTGTAATGGAAGATCTGGATTTTCAGGCCCACATACAACCATCACGATGTAGGTTCCACTTTCAACGGCAATAATCCTGTGCTTGAAGGGTCCTACAATCATTTATTAGAAAAAAAAAATGGTCATATCAGAAGACCCAAGTAAAAAAATTATAGAGTATATAAAAAATATATATAGTTTTAAACGTCCCAAGTAAAAAAATTATATATAGAGTATATAAAAAATATATATAGTTTTAAACGTAGAATTGGGCATATATAGTTTTTATATAATCTATATACAATTTATATACAATTTATACATAAACCCAACTTTACAGGTGATGTTATATATAAATTGCATATAGATTGTATATAGAGTTTATACAGACTATATATGCCCAATTCCATATGTCGGACTATATATAATTTTTTTACTTGGGGTAGAATTGGGCATATATAGTTTTTATAAAATCTATATACAATTTATGTACAATTTATACATAAACCCAACTTTACAGGTGATCTTATATATAAATTGCATACAGATTGTATATAGAGTTTATACAGACTACGCAAGTAAAAAAATTATATATAGAGTATATAAAAAATATATATAGTTTTGAACATAGAATTGGGCATATATAGTTTTTATAAAATTTATCTACAATTTATACATAAACCCAACGTTACAAGTAATCTTATATATAAATTGCATATAGATTGTATATAGAATTTATACAGACTATATATGCCCAATTCCATATGTCGGTCTATATATAATTTTTTTACTTGGGTATATATGCCCAATTCCATATGTCGGACTATATATGATTTTTTTTACTTGGGGAGACAATTAAAATTAGGTGAATTATTCGAAAACTTACCCAACCAACGCTTCGATCCTTTAAGCTGCCACTGACCATTGTTGTCTTCATCCAGATTGACTTTTGCGACAAAAGTCACAGGTTTGTGTGAACGACGACTTATAGCCCCGAAGTTAATATCAAAACTATCTTCTGACGATGTTGTTATGTTGAAATACGCACATTTACTAACAGAATTTCCACTCGTTGGTGTTGCAGCAATCATGTACCAGTTGCCAACGATCTGTAATACCATAACGACTGCATTAATTGGCGAAACTTTTATGCGCTTCTCGCAATATTTTGTTTCTACAAACATTTCATGAGTAATATTTAACCACGTAAAATTGACACTGAACTTTGATTAATATCACTTTTTTCCAACTTACAAATTTTTAAATTAAGTTCTATAATATTTTTCTGTTACCAAAAATAATAATATATTTATATATACATATACTTTTTTAGTAGTACCAAAAAAGAATTATAATTACTGTAGTACATAAAAAATTTACAACATAGTTTGTAAAAAAAATAATAATCCAAACAACGACATTATAAAATTTTTCAAAGATCCTCGAGAATTTCTTAAAATATTGAAATTCATGAAGCTCCAATATTTGGTTATAGTTTTTTTTATTTCCAGTTGGATTTCCGCTCCAAAAAATAATAATGATATATTTAGATATACATATCCGTTTTTAGTAGCTCCAAATACGAATTATAATTATTGTATTTCATAAAAATATTAAAACATAGTTTGAAAAAAAAAATAATAATAATCCAAACAACGACATTATAAAAAATTTCAAAGATCCACGAGAATTTCTAAAAATATTGAAATTCATGAAGCTCCAATATTTGGTTATACTTTTTTTATTGCCAGTTTGCTTTCTGCTCCAAAAAATAATAATGATATATTTACATATATATATCTGTTTTAAATATCACCAAATACGAATTATAATTATTGTAGATCATAAAAATATTAAAACATTGTTTGAAAAAAAAAATAATAATAATCCAAACAACTTCATTGTACATTTTTTCAAAGAGCCACGAGAATTTTTCAAAGTAGTGTACTTCATGCAGAGTTGTAAATGCCTAATACTTATAGAAATAATGATGATGATACGATCAGCTCTATAATTATGATTTTATAATAATAACATGTAGCGATTGTAATACGATGAGTAAACTTTTGAATGGCTGCAAAAATTATTATTTTTCAATGAAAATTTACAGCAATCCTCTTGAAAAAATGGAAAAAAAATAAGTAATGCATTACTTATTTCTTTCATTTTTTCCACTATTTCTTGCAATATTAAAGCGAAAATTAGAATTTTTTTCAGCTATGCAAATGTTTACACTCTATTTTATAATAACTACATATTATTATTATGAAATGATAATTACAAAACAAATTGTACTGTAAACTATATCTTATGAATTAATGGGGATTTACAACTCTGAATTCATGTAGCTCCAATATTTGATTATATTTTTTTCTGATTTTCAGTTTCTTGTATTTTTTTTACCTGATTAACTTCGAAAGCTGGAGTTTCACTTTTTGTTGGACAACTTGCCATGCATGAGGATACTATAAATGCAAATAGCCCGAGTCCTCCTACAACCCCTCGAACAGTCGAACGTTTGCTGCACATAATTGACTAATTGATTATTATGACGATAATTAAGATGTTCGAATAGTTTCGAGGCACTGCTTCAGAGGACTGACAAACTATTGCCGCGAATATCTGCCGCGCACTGACGACGGCGAATTAATAAACGTTTTGCCTCGTGACTCATGACTTTTTATAGGTTTTTATATATGGTCGGGTAAATGCGATAGGGACGAGAGAATTACCACAACGATGATTGCGAATTGCGTACAATGAGTGTTGGGTCTATATTTCCGGATAAATATAGGTATAATTTAACCCAACTCAGCTGAATCAATTAGAGGAGATTCTATACAACTTAACTGCGACGTCATCAAATGTTTATACAGATGCGCATATATAAATATATATATATATGCGAAAATTGTAGATTGCATTTGTGTGAGTTGAATGATTATTGTCAACATTAACATTGGCTACGAATTCTAATCATACCGGTACACGTGGTCACTAAGAATAGTGTGTTATCTTATTTGATCGAACGTAATGAGTAATAAGATATTTCACATTGATTGATTTTTCATACAAGGACCGTTGAAATTATTACACAATACCGTGATTATGACGTCCGCGATTAAAATTCAATGCCATTGACAGATTAGAATTATGTACTCGTTTAATTGAATGAAAGAAGACATTCGGAGGTTTCGAAACTTTGAAATTGAACAATTTTGAATGTTGGAAAATTAAACGATTTTTTTTACTATATCTTTTATCACCGTTTTTTACAATGAAATAATAGAGCTATGTTAAGCACGTGTCGCTAATAAAATCAATATCGTTTTTTACCGCACGAATATGCGCTACTATCTCCTGAACAAATGTTGGCAGATTTGAAAAAAAAAAAAGAAATACGAATAAATACAACGGCAGGAATAAAGGAATTGTAATTTGTAACAAGACTTCACGTTGATCGCTTGTAAAATCATACAAGACCATTGAAATTATTACACAATAAAGGAGGATACTGTAATTATGATGTCTACTATAAAAATTCAATCGCATTGAAAGATTAGAATTTTGTATTCGAATTGAATGAAAAACGATACTCGGAGATTTTGAAACTTTAAAATTGCACAATTTTAAATATTGGAAAGTAATACTCATTGTGGTACCAATTTTTTTTCCTACATCTTTTACCATCTATTTTACACCGAAATAATAGAGATATATTAAACACGTGTCGCTATTAAAATCAACGTCGTATTTTACCGCACGAATATGTGTCTTTTACCTTCTGAAAAAATATTGGCAAATTAAAAAAAAGAAATCAAATCATTCTAAGTGCAGGAATAAAAGAGTCTTTGTACACCGAGAGAAAAACTTTCATTGATTCACGGAAATCTTTGCCAATGAAATAAAATAATTGAACTTCAGTACTATCTTTTCTTTGAATGATCTCAAATTCAATGAAAAGTAGTGACATTGATTCAAAGAAACATTTCTTTAAACCAATGAACCTTTTTCATTGATTTCAAAGAAATCGTCTCTGATTCAATGAAACCTTCTTACCACAGCTCAAAATTTCGAAACCCATTTTTTCCTAAAGTACGCGGCAGATAAAGCTCAAATTTTGAGAGAATGTGCGGAAGTACGGCAGAAATAGGCTAAGCTTCTGGGGCCTCGAAACACAAAGCCGTTCGTTCCGGAGAACCGAAAGACAAAAAGTGAGGTTAGGTGCGAGCGAGAGATCAGTGAAAACGTTTCTTTGAACCAATGAAAACGTCTCTTTAAAACAATGAAACTGTTTCTTTATTACATGCTCACTAAGTAAATGTTTATTTACAGGCAATGAAATGTTCTCTTTGAAATTCAAATGCACTATTTCATTGAAATCAATGAAAAACAAATCAATCCACCCATTTCTTTGGCGTCAATGAAATCTTTTTTCTCGGTGTAGGCTTCACGATTTTCAAAGTGTTGTAAAGAACTTTTTGACAAAGCTTAAACTTAAACTTTTTGACGAAGTTTAACCTTGTAAATGGACGAAAATATCGATTATCGTTGTTCCATTTATCGTTTCCATTTTGCCAGTTTGTAATAATAACTATCGATTTAATTAAAAAAGAATCCTAATAGCTTTTTATCAGACAAGACAGCCCCATTTCGGGAGTCCTCCTCATCCCTTTCGGCGTTCTTTTGAACCCCGATATTCCACACTTTCACGCATCGGCTACTCCCCTCGTTGTGGAATGTCTCTTTTGTCCCTTGGTAAATTTATTTTTACTACCATTTGGATAATTGAAAGAACGAAAAGGTCCGAATCAATACCAGGCAAGGAATTTTGTTTTTTTTGTTGATTCAACAATGACTCATTCACGAGATACGATATATTACTACACCGAGAGAAAAGATTTCATTGACACCAAAGAAATGGGTGGATTGATTTCTTTTTCATTGATTTCAACGAAATATTTCGTTGATTCCAAAGAAATAGTGCATTGAATTTCAAAGAGAACATTTAATTGCCTGTAAATAAAGATTTACTTAGTGAGCATATAATAAAGAAACAGTGTCATTGTTTTAAAGAGACGTTTTTATTGGTTCAAAGAAACGTTTTCATTGATCTCTCTCTCGCACCTAACCTCACTTTTTTGTTTTCCGGTTCTCCCGAACGAACGACTTCGAGTTTCGAGGAGCCAGAAGATTAGCCTATTTCTGCCGTACTTCCTTACATACTCACAAAATTTGAGCTTTATCTGTCGCGTACTTCAGGAAAAAATAGGTCTCGAAATTTTGAGCTGGTAAGAAGAAGGTTTCATTGTATCAGAGACGACATCTTTGAAATCAATGAAAAAGGTTCATTGGTTTAAATAAATGTTTCTTCGAATCAATGTCACTACTTTTCATTGAGTTTGAGATCATTCAAAGAAAAGATAGTATTGAAATTCAAGTATTTCATTTCATTGGCAAATATTTTCGTGCATCAATGAAACTTTTTCTCTCGGTGTAGAAAGGAAAAACCCGAACGTGTCAACGAACGTGAAGGACTCTAACAGGGCGACCGCAATCGAGCTCCCAACCAATTAGCAATGACCGTTGGGCACCAACCATTTCCAGTTCCTCGCCTACGAGATAACCTCGATGACGTTGGCACAATCCCAAAATTCCCCTCTAACAAGGCGATTTCCTTTATTGCAGTTTTTTTCCTCCAAAAAATTCGTCTAGGTCAGCTAAATGAGAAAATAATCAGAATCTCCTTCTCTCCACGTTACACCGTTGAGGATAATTTCTCAAGTTTTTAAAAGAAATTACTATTCTAATTAGAAAATACCTTACGAAAAATTGCTCGCAAAAGAAATCCTTAGAAACAAAAATCCGCTTGCAAGAAAATTGTTCGCAACAAAAATCCTTACAAACTATAAATTGCTTACAAAAAAAAATGCTCGCAAAAAAAATCGTTACAAGCATAAAAAAGCTTGAAAAAAAATTGCTCGCAAACAAAATAGTCGGAAATAAAAAATTGGAAATTAAAAAATTCTTGCAAAAATATAAAACGAAATGATATTTGGCGTCGAGACGCAGCCGCATTTTTTGATAAAATCGCAACATTACAATAAGACCCTTAGCAACGAAATAATTTGGCTTATCAAAAGTGTTACGTACACACGATTGACGGAAAATAATGTAAGTACCTGGTTTAATACAACAGTGAGTTAAAAATGCTCAGGAGATTCAGAATACTTCTTTTAAAAATAAAATAAAATACTTCTTTTGGCAGCCGCTGGATTTATTGAATCAATGACATTTTTTTTTCAGTGTATAAAATCGTACATACGGTTGACGCAAAATAATCTTACATTATTTTGCGTCGATCGTATGTACTTTCAGAATTTTTTTTAAATTTCTTCGCAAAACGTAATCAATGTTGTCACAATCTCAAAATTCCACTGTAATAAGTAACTTTCCATTACTCGACATTTTTTCATGGAAATATTTTTTCGAGGTAAGCTAAACAATAAAATAATCAGAATCTCCTTCCGCAAATTTTCCTTCCGCAAAATAATCTTACATTATTTTGCGTCGATCGTACGTACTTTCAGAATTTTTTTTAAATTTCTTCGCAGAATCGTATGTACGTTCAGAATTTAAAGAAAATTTCTTCGCAGAACTTAATCAATGCTGCACGGAAAAAAAAGTTTGGTTGTGGCAACTACGTTTTCGATTTGCTGTACACAATGTCTAAAAAATTAGTTGCCTCAACCATATCGAATAGTAACCTCAACTATTCACGATTAGTTCTCGATTAGATTAGTTAGGTTAATTAATACAATCCTTGGGACTACCATTCGAATCGTCGGTATTATCATTCGAATCGTCGGTATTACCATTCGAATCGTTGGTATTACCATTTGAGTTGCTAGAGAAATAGAATAATCGATTGGTTGTGTCAACTCATTTCTTGGTTATGGCAACTAATCTTTTTTTTTCCGTGTGTCACAATCCCAAAATTTCACTGTAACAAGGAACTTTCCATTACTCGATATTTTTTCCAGGTAAGCTAAACAATAAAATAATCCGAATCTCCTTCCCTCCACTTCACACCATCGGGGATAACTTCTCAAGTATTTAATAGAAATCACGATATCATCGTACCGGCTCAGTCTAGACCCTCGTCGGTTGGAATTAAATCAGGGAAACTCATCGTGGGTGCGACGGTGAGGAATAAGAGACTCCCGGTGGCAAAGTCCTATATATGCATACCAGAAAGAGCGAATATATAGTACAGAGGAACTTACGCACCCCGCGCGGTGATTAATGCACGCACCGGCTCTGTATAATTACTTAATTAAATTCATACATCACGCGGCATTAGACGACGTGCTACGCGTATGCTTTACGTACAGTAGACTAGCGTATACTATGTCGAAAGTGGCCTTTGTCACGTCCCTTCACACAGACGGATCCTATCAAAATCGTGTATCTTCGTATCTCAACCCTTATATACATATAGACGTATATATATATATAGATATATATATATGTGGACACTGTGGTAGGATCGTATGTAAACTCGATCCCTCAACTGGTACTAGGGTTCAGTAGTACGATTCATACAGTAGTTCCCTCATCATTGTCAGTACCAGGCCATAGTTACGTCGTCGCTGATATCTTGTCGGACAGAAACGTTGACGTGCTTGTCAAGTGTGGGGGTGACAATTGCACAACCAATTACATAACTGCTGGAAGGAATCGCGTTGTGGTTCCATAAGATGGAAATCTTACATTCGCTAATTTCCCACCTCGATAATTTGATAATAATCGTATTTGATCTATTCCAAGTAAAAAAAAACATTATATATAAAATATTATTTTTTGACAAATATGTAGAGACCCGACAAAAAATTGAATGGAGGTATAGTGAAGTCTCATGTATATTTTAAGTAGCAAAATTAAGGCCTCTTAATTTTTATTTATTTATTTGCAAACAATGTGAGGGGCGACAATCTCAACATTCATCTGGACCTCAAATAATAAATACTCTATGGGACATACACTGAGAAAAAAAAACGTTTGAATGAACTAAATCGGCGTACATCTTCGTTCAAACGAATTTTTCGTTATGACAACCAAATGTTTGGTTTCTTCAATAATTATTAGATTTAATTGTCTAAAATATATTTGTGCAACCAAAATATTGGTTATAAATCATAAAACATTTTAAAAAAATTTCTCAGTTTATATAGTTTACATACGCCCTATATACAATTTATACATAAACCCAACTTCACAGTTGGTCTTTTATATAAATTTTATATAAATTTTAACTATATACAATTTATACATAAACCCAACTTCACAGTTGGTCTTTTATATAAATTTTATATAAATTTTAACTATATACAATTTATACATAAACCCAACTTCACAGTTGGTCTTTTATATAAATTTTATATAAATTTTAACTATATACAATTTATACATAAACCCAACTTCACAATTGGTCTTTTATATAAATTGTATATAGATTGGATCGATTGTTATTCAAACTGTATATGTATATCCAACTCCATATGTTGGACTATATATAATTTTTTTTTACTTGTGCTAACAAACCAAAATACTAAATTGACTCTGAACCAGAAATTCTTCATCATCTCTTTTTTGATCCTAATCCATCTTATAGTTGTTTAATTAAATAGGCTCCTCAAAAAATAAATAATAAATATTTCAGACAAAAGCTCATTTAAATCTTGCTCGTAGTTTATTTCAGAATCATTCGATTTTGCAGCACAAGATATCAAATCAAAGTTCATCAAATGAGCTTGAATGAAGAGATTATTAAATGCCAATTTATTTTTCATTCATATAATCGAGTTTTCGTTTTGTTCTCAAAGTTTCTGCTGTTAATTGCAAGCCCTCCAGAAATTCAAGAGGATTATAGATTATTTGTATTAATTTCTTTTTTACTACCGCGACTCTTGATATAGATTATAAATAGAGTATATATATCCAATTCCATATGTCGGACTATATATAATTTTTTTTTACTTGTGCTAACAAACCAAAATACTAAATTGACTCTGGACCAAAAATTCTTCATCATCTCTTTTTTGCTCCTAATCCATCTGATAGCTGTTTAATTAAAAAGCCCCTCAAAAAATAAATAATAAATATTTCAGACAAAAACTCATTTAAATCTTGCTCGTAGTTTATTTCAGAATCATTCGACTTTGCAGCACAAGGTATTAAATCAAAGTTCATCAAACCAGCTTGAATGAAGAGATTATTAAATGCCAATTTATTTTTCATTCATATAATCGAGTTTTCGTTTTGTTCTGCTGTCTCAAAGTTGCTGCTGTTAATTGCAAGCCCTCCGGAAATTCAAGAGGAATTCTGGGCATTCGTAATACTATCGTCCGAAGCGTATAATACCCTCGAAGCATTTGAATCAATTACCGAGGTAGAGAAGGGGTAGGGTTCTAAGGCGGTGGGTCACGAAGCCCTTACTGGTCTCGGGTATGGTCCGCAAAGTGAATTAATTAAGGGTCAAAGAAGCGGCTGCGATACTGGCAAGCATTCTCTTCCTCTGGAGCCAAAAGACTTTAGCTAACAAGTGGAATTAGATTGGCATTGGAAGATGCATCAATAGAAACAGCCAGTGCAGGTACTGGCCGAAGAAAATCGGAAACGTAGCCTAATAGGGCTAATAGGGGAGACCGCATGATTGTGCCCGCTTAATTGTTACTACCATCGACGAGTAGTTATAGGACAGGGTTGAGATAGATGGATGGGTCTATTATTCAAATGGCTTTGCCGATAATGCCTTTAAGGGCCAGACCAAGATTGCTCCTGACACGTTCTGCCCTTAAGGATGTGAGTTAATGTGAGTTTCAGAAGAAAATTTCAAACACTTCCTGATGGGATAAAAATCGGGAAAAAAATCAAGCATGTAAAAGATACTGAAAAGATCGATTTCGTTTAATAATAATAATTCCATAATGTTATTAACAAATTGATGAATTAAAAAATTATTCAACAAATCACCCGACAACGTAACGTTTTTTTTATAATGAACATTATTTGTCAATTTTTCCGAATATATATGATTTTTCTTTCAGAATTTTTTCTTAATTTTGAATTTTTTTTTTGTATTTTGAAAAATGGCAAAAAAAACGATTTTTAGATATGCGTTTGGACTAAAACCATTTATTACACTCAAACATTTTTTTTGCCAAACGCATATTTGAAATTCATTTTTTTCCGCGCATTTTTTGAAATACAAAAAAAATCAAAATAAAGAAGAAATTCTGAAAAAATTCATATGTATTCGGAAAATAACAAATCATTTTTATTTTAAAAAAACATTAGGTTGTCGGATGACAACCAGGATTTCTTACCGATAACATTATCAATGTGTGCTTAAGGGTAGATAAAACTTTGAAGTAGCCACTTAATCTGAAACAACTGATTAAATAGTTTTGATATTATGTAAGGGCCGATAGTGTCCTTAAGGGCCGGACCAAAATTGCTCGTGACACGTTCTGCCCTCAAGTGCTTTCTCCGCTCCAATTAACCGATAATTAGTCTATAACGTATACGTCAATTATTCTCTGGAGAATATAACTTGTGAGACACTTAACGCGAAATATGACGGCATGATTAAAGCTCTCGACATGCCATTTATACGAAAAACAATAATTTTTTTTCACTGGAGCATGTAGTAACTAAGAATGCGAGTCAAAATTCGACTTTCAGCATTTCTTACCGATAACATTATCAATGTGTGCTTAAGGGTAGATAATTTTTATCTGAAATGAGTGATCAAATAATTTTGAAATGAGAAAATGATATCACGTGCAGATTAGGAAGAGGATAAAAATCATGGCGTTTTTAAGAAACTGCACCCGGATCTTGTACTATCTAATTCTGTATAAAAGAAACTATCCACTTTATGTCGATACTGAAATGTACTACAAAATTCTATATGCCACGTTCCGTCGATAGAATAAATATTATTTTCTGTTCGTCCGGAACTCAAAGCGTGTGCGAACAGCATTGGATTAGTGTAAAATCAGCATTATATTTCAGTGACATTAAGGAATCTTTCCGGTGTGAAAAAAAAAATCGATTTTTTTTTCGTCTTATTCATTAGTATATACGGTCAAAAACATCCTCTCAAATTTTTAAAGCGTACTTTATGGACCTGACATCACCGATTAGTCGTAAGTACACAATTTAGGTATATGAAATTTCTACACTCGAAACTTTAAACGCGTTTTTCTCGAAACGACATTTTTCAAAACGGTGGACATTCTCCAGGGAACAATTTTCAAGCGATCGTTTTCAAATTTTAGGAGAACATTCTTCACGCTACTCTCTATCGTGCTGTGGAATCTTTTTTTTTAAATTCTTCCCATTTTTTTTAAAGAAAAACTGTCGAAAAAAACGGCTAAAATCGGTTACTTTTTGTTCAAACCGCCGCCATTTTGTCAATTTTGATGAAAAAAGCCTCCATAGCGCGATAGCCAATCGCATACTAATTAATAATCCTTTGGGTTTTTTTTTAGATCAAATTTGTGACCCCTAGAATGTCCACCATGAGGCTATCTTTTTTATCAACATTATTTTCAACAATTAAAAAAAAAATATTGAAACAATAAAAATCGTCTTATAAAAAATCATTTTCTGTCATTCATGATTACCTTAATATGTCATAAAATTGTTAGATTGATCGACGTATAGTAACCGCCCGAAAAAAAAATCGTGAAAATAGGCTATTTTTCGGGCCGTCACACTGGAAAGATCCCTTAAATAAACACTGTATTTTAGTGACATTTAATAGTTGCCCAAAAATTCAACTACGCTGCAGCAAAAAAAAATTTTATGGAACAATTTCACATTTTCTTTGGTCAACTTTTAATATGTATAGAAAATTCAAAATTCAGTGAATTCTGATCCGCCATACAGCGTTTCAAAACTTCATTTATTACAAACAAGATAAGTGCGAACTAAAGTCACGATATCACACTTCGAAATAATTATAGTAATTATATTAAAACCTGCATAATCAGCAAAAATGAAAAAAATATATATATATTTTTTAACCACTATAACAAATATTAATATAATTAAATACCAATATTTATAGTTATTTTAGGTTCTTTAGGTTCTTTTATTAAAACCTGCATAATCAGCAAAAATGAAAAAAATATATATATATTTTTTAACCACTATACCAAATATTAATATAAATAAATACCAATATTTATAGTTATTTTATTGAAACCTACACACTCAGCAAAAATGGTAAATTTTTTTTAACAACTGTATAAATGCATAAGTATCGATCAATTGTTTATTTATTTTTTGCAAAAAATTGTCATTTGTAGGAAATATTCCCATCCCTAACCTCGTCACATCAAATTATGTTAGCTCCATAAATTTGTTCATATCAGCGAATTTGAAAAGGGTTCAGAACTGTAGTGATGAGGTGAGGGTTGGTAATTTACGAGCAGAGACTCGAGAATAGAACAACCGAGCGAGCAGTAACAATATAACACTGATAACAAGCTCGGTAAGCCACCCCCCCGAACTATGATTGGAATGTTCGTGATGTTGCTCTGCCGTTGATGCCCTCGTAGCTCATCCTCTAAATTCTTCGCGTGCCCACCGAAATACACAATCCCGAGGGCAAGAACTTTCGTCTCAAACTTTGAATATTTTATTAAACATAGACCGTCGGCTTTTCGTTGATCTTATAGCCCTTATATAACTTCATACAAACTGTAGTCCCTCTTAAGTTGAAGAAACTTCGACGTCACGAATTTTACGAGCGATTCTCATAAATTCTCCTGTTTTCTTCTTTTGTAAAAAAATGTCCAAAGCATAAGACGTTCATATTGTATAAATTCTTAATACGTTGCAAAAAGGTTTTGAGCGGTATTTCAAAGCTCGTATTTTCGGTAATGGTTCACATTTCGCTGTGAGGATACAAAGACGATTTGATCATGTAGCTTAATTAACTATGTAACAGTACGTGCTTCGATAGCAACTTGGCTGAATCTCACCATTGACGAGGGTCTCCTTGCTCAGCAATGAGAAACCTTCCGGACCGTTGAGTACACGATGACAGACTCTGTTACTAACCAACGACATTCCTGACGCCGACAATGTCACTACTAACCACGAATACCTTGCTCTTAGTATCCCATATCTTTAGCAGAGTGATTAATCAATGTTAACACATATGAAAAAAAATAGTTGAACTACACAAAATTCGCTAGAATTATTTTGTTGAGGAACCGACTAAATAAAGTTGGCTCCTCTAATCCATTGTTGGATCAAAAAAGTTTGGTACAAAAAAAAACTAACAAACTATATAAGGAATGACAGCAAATTTTTCGCTATATCAGCCATACATTTGCTGTAGCAATTTAAAAAATTTGCTGCACTACTATGAAATTTTCTGTAGCAGGTAAAAAAATTTGCTGTCCCACCAACAAAATTTCCGTGGCAGCTAAAAAAATTTGCTGTCCCACCAACAAATTTTCTGTGGTAGTTAAACAAATTTGCTGCACCATCAACAAATTTTCTGTGGCAGCTAAAAAAATGTGCTGCACCATCAACAAATTTTCTGTGGCAGCTAAAAAAATGTGCTGCACCATCAACAAATTTTCTGTGGCAGTTAAAAAAATTTGCTGCACTACTATGAAATTTTCTGTAGCAGCTAAAAAAATGTGCTGTACCAGCAACAAATTTTCTGTGTCAGCTAAAAAAATTTGCTGTACCACCAACAAATTTGTTATAATTCCCTTTGTATATTTTTCCTTAAAGAAAAAATGACATTCTCTCTGTTTCAATACAGTAGAGAGTAACTTTAAGGACCATCGTCCTCTGGAGGAAGGTTCTACTTTTGCAAAGACATTTTCCACAGAGACTGAGAGATTAAAGGACCCGCAGGAAAAAAAATCTACGGCAGAGGGCCAAGAAAGTGCCGGACGTGTTCTTTGATTCGACAAAGAGATTGAAAGTGAGATGAATGACTGTCAGAGAGAAAAAAGGGATGGAGGAGATATGTGGCAGCCGTAAAACGAAGATGAAGCGAGGAAATAGCTCAGGGACAAAAGCGAAAAAGAAGAAAAGCTATAAGGTTTGTGAATGAGAATAACGATGATCTAAGATCCAGTGAAATATGGCGTGGATAAATGGGGTGCCCTTCGAATCCTTCGGGATACCACTGAAGGTTAATTCTGGAGGATGCAATCCAACGTTGCTCACCAAGTCCAAGTCCTTGGCATCATTGGCACACATGGAAAGCGCTGGATTCCTCTGAACTCCATAGAATAAATACGTTAAACTTTCAGGAGCAAACCGAAGGGACACGGAACCGAACTTACTTCGGGTAATTCAACATCGTTTCCCGAATCCCACTTTTCACGACAGATGCTCGAGTCTCGCCAACCTCTCGAACCTTTTCGTGCGGTATCACGTGCCTCCAGGCGATGGAAACTCACTTGCCACATAAGCGTCTGATAGAAATTGACGTTGAGACGTTTTCTCAGTTTGTTTTTTTCCTTATACGATATTAGAAAAATATTTTGAGAGCCTAATATCAAACAAATGTTTTTTCTATTTATTAATAATGCGGTTTACTTTAGTCCAAAATTTACGAAAAATTCTTTAGATGTAGAATTAATTTAGATATTCAATTTTGTTACAACATTTTCGTTGTATTTTCACAGGTCTGCAATATTTTATCCGATTTAAAATTTAAAAATTTAGTATTTTGCTGAGGATTTTTTATTGAGAAATTTTAATCATCTGACGTAAATTTCAATGAAAAATATAATCAGTTTTTTACTTATTATTACTTAAATATTTGTATAAAATTAATTACAAAAAAAACGTAACTTCTGAAAAATATTTATTTATATATCATATATCAATATTTATATATATTGAAACTTAAGAAAAATATTTTGAGAGCCTAATATCAAACAAATGTTTTTTCAATTTATTAATAATGCGGTTTACTTTAGTCCAAAATTTACGAAAAATTCTTTAGATGTAGAATTAATTTAGATATTCAATTTTGTTACAATATTTTCGTTGTATTTTAACAGATCTGCAATATTTTATCCGATTTAAAATTTTCATATTTAGTATTTTGCTGACGATTTTTTATTGAGAAATTTTAATCATCTGACGTAAATTTCAATGAAAAATATAATAAGTTTCTTTCTTATTACTACTTAAATATTTGTATAAAATTAATTACAAAAAAAACTTCTGAAAAATATTTATTTATATATCATATATCAATATTTATATATATTGAAACTTAAGAAAAATATTTTGAGAGCCTAATATCAAACAAATGTTTTTTCAATTTATTAATAATGCGGTTTACTTTACCAAAATTTACGAAAAATTCTTTAGATGTAGAATTAATTTAGATATTAAATTTTATTACAACATTTTCGTTGTATTTTAACAGGTCTGCAATATTTTATCCGATTTAAAATTTTTATATCTGCTATTTTGCTGAGGATTTTTTATTGAGAAATTTTAATCATCTGACGTAAATTTCAATGAAAAATATAATCAGTTTTTTACTTATTATTACTTAAATATTTGTATAAAATTAATTACAAAAAAAACGTAACTTCTGAAAAATATTTATTTATATATCATATATCAATATTTATATATATTGAAACTTAAGAAAAATATTTTGAGAGCCTAATATCAAACAAATGTTTTTTTCAATTTATTAATAATGCGGTTTACTTTAGTCCAAAATTTACGAAAAATTCTTTAGATGTAGAATTAATTTAGATATTCAATTTTGTTACAATATTTTCGTTGTATTTTAACAGATCTGCAATATTTTATCCGATTTAAAATTTTCATATTTAGTATTTTGCTGACGATTTTTTATTGAGAAATTTTAATCATCTGACGTAAATTTCAATGAAAAATATAATAAGTTTCTTTCTTATTATTACTTAAATATTTGTATAAAATTAAGAACAAAAAAACGTAACTTCTGAAAAATATTTATTTATATATCATATATCAATATTTATATATATTGAAACGTAAGAAAAATATTTTGAGAGCCTAATATCAAACAAATGTTTTTTCAATTTGTTAATAATGCAGTTTACTTTAGTCTAAAATTTACGAAAAATTCTTTAGATGTGGAATTAATTTAGATATTAAATTTTGTTACAATATTTTCGTTGTATTTTAACAGGTCTGCAATATTTTATCCGATTTAAAATTTTTATGTTTAATATTTTGCTGAGGATTTTTTATTGAGAAATTTTAACCATCTGGCGTAAATTTCAATGAAAAATATAATAAGTTTCTTTCTTATTACTACTTAAATATTTGTATAAAATTAATTACAAAAAAAACTTCTGAAAAATATTTATTTATATATCATATATCAATATTTATATATATTGAAACTTAAGAAAAATATTTTGAGAGCCTAATATCAAACAAATGTTTTTTCAATTTATTAATAATGCGGTTTACTTTACCAAAATTTACGAAAAATTCTTTAGATGTAGAATTAATTTAGATATTAAATTTTATTACAACATTTTCGTTGTATTTTAACAGGTCTGCAATATTTTATCCGATTTAAAATTTTTATATCTGCTATTTTGCTGAGGATTTTTTATTGAGAAATTTTAATCATCTGACGTAAATTTCAATGAAAAATATAATCAGTTTTTTACTTATTATTACTTAAATATTTGTATAAAATTAATTACAAAAAAAACGTAACTTCTGAAAAATATTTATTTATATATCATATATCAATATTTATATATATTGAAACTTAAGAAAAATATTTTGAGAGCCTAATATCAAACAAATGTTTTTTCAATTTATTAATAATGCGGTTTACTTTAGTCCAAAATTTACGAAAAATTCTTTAGATGTAGAATTAATTTAGATATTCAATTTTGTTACAATATTTTCGTTGTATTTTAACAGATCTGCAATATTTTATCCGATTTAAAATTTTCATATTTAGTATTTTGCTGACGATTTTTTATTGAGAAATTTTAATCATCTGACGTAAATTTCAATGAAAAATATAATAAGTTTCTTTCTTATTACTACTTAAATATTTGTATAAAATTAATTACAAAAAAAAACTTCTGAAAAATATTTATTTATATATCATATATCAATATTTATATATATTGAAACTTAAGAAAAATATTTTGAGAGCCTAATATCAAACAAATGTTTTTTCAATTTATTAATAATGCGGTTTACTTTAGTCCAAAATTTACGAAAAATTCTTTAGATGTAGAATTAATTTAGATATTCAATTTTGTTACAATATTTTCGTTGTATTTTAACAGATCTGCAATATTTTATCCGATTTAAAATTTTCATATTTAGTATTTTGCTGACGATTTTTTATTGAGAAATTTTAATCATCTGACGTAAATTTCAATGAAAAATATAATAAGTTTCTTTCTTATTACTACTTAAATATTTGTATAAAATTAATTACAAAAAAAAACTTCTGAAAAATATTTATTTATATATCATATATCAATATTTATATATATTGAAACTTAAGAAAAATATTTTGAGAGCCTAATATCAAACAAATGTTTTTTCAATTTATTAATAATGCGGTTTACTTTAGTCCAAAATTTACGAAAAATTCTTTAGATGTAGAATTAATTTAGATATTCAATTTTGTTACAATATTTTCGTTGTATTTTAACACATCTGCAATATTTTATCCGATTTAAAATTTTCATATTTAGTATTTTGCTGACGATTTTTTATTGAGAAATTTTAATCATCTGACGTAAATTTCAATGAAAAATATAATAAGTTTCTTTCTTATTACTACTTAAATATTTGTATAAAATTAATTACAAAAAAAACTTCTGAAAAATATTTATTTATATATCATATATCAATATTTATATATATTGAAACTTAAGAAAAATATTTTGAGAGCCTAATATCAAACAAATGTTTTTTCAATTTATTAATAATGCGGTTTACTTTAGTCCAAAATTTACGAAAAATTCTTTAGATGTAGAATTAATTTAGATATTCAATTTTGTTACAATATTTTCGTTGTATTTTAACAGGTCTGCAATATTTTATCCGATTTAAAATTTTCATATTTAGTATTTTGCTGACGATTTTTTATTGAGAAATTTTAATCATCTGACGTAAATTTCAATGAAAAATATAATAAGTTTCTTTCTTATTATTACTTAAATATTTGTATAAAATTAATTACAAAAAAACGTAACTTCTGAAAAATATTTATTTATATATCATATATCAATATTTATATATATTGAAACGTAAGAAAAATATTTTGAGAGCCTAATATCAAACAAATGTTTTTTCAATTTGTTAATAATGCAGTTTACTTTAGTCTAAAATTTTTTGAGAGAAAAATATTTTGAGAGCCTAATATCAGACAGATGTTTACCAATTTATTACCAATCTAGTTTATCATTACTTTAGTGTAAAAATTACGAAAAAAATTATTTAGATGTGCAATTAATTTGGACATTAGATTATTACAACATTTTCAATACTTTAACCGATTTTTAATTTTTTAATCTAGGATTTTGCAGAAGATTTTTCACTGAGATATTTGACAATGATAATTAATAGTGATTGAATTGAAAATTTTGGGTGTATATAATTAATGACTGTTACTTCACAAGTTTTGGCCTCTCACATTTATACTTGAAATTGAAAGTCTTCGCATTTTTCTTGTGTGTGGGGTGACAGTCATGTTGATTTGAAAAAAAAAATTTGCAATCGTCAGATGACGAAGGAGCAAGGATTTCGTTGAAATGACAGTGAGAAAGAAGGGTCGAATTCGCGAGTGACGCGTACTTTGTAGACACGAGGGTGTCGGCACGACACCCGTCACTGCTTGATGATAAAGGCGATGTGTTCGCAGGGTTGCGGGTAACGCACTTGCACCCCGCCCATCTTATTCATCATCGAGATTTATTTTCATTTCCATCCGAGCACATAGAACACCTAATCCAAGGAAATAACTCAAAAGTAAAATTCGATCAGATAAAAAGAAATCATTCACCACTGAAAGAAAAATAGGATCCTGAAAAAAAGTTGATCCGTTCTTGCAATACCTAAGCCTAGCAAATTATTCACATATCAAATTTGAAGAAAGCTAAAAAAAATTACTTATCATCGAAAAAAAAAATCAATTTTTGGCCAATATACAACATGAAGAATTTTCGAAGATGAATATTTTTTCTTATCAATTACGTCCACATCAATCAACAAATATAATATAATCTACGCTTTCCGGGAGAATCGAACTCATTCTTCTACTGTAAAATGTTTATTAACTCATATACAAAAAATTCAACCATTAAATCGAACGAACAATCTTAATGACTTTAAGTAACGTTGTGAAGTGTTTCTATTGTATGTAAAGAATGTTTAAGGTATAAGTGATTTTATTATGTGGAATATAAAGCTCGTTATTTAAGGCCAATCGAAAGTTAACAGAATTGCTAAAATTAAAAACTAAAAATCGTCAGTAAATTGTTGTTGACAAAGTATACATAATTATTTTAGTCTGAATATTGCAAGTTATAATTATAAGTGTAATAAGTATAAAAATCCCAATTGGCAAAATATATTTTGCCAATTGGGATTTTAATTTTTTATTTTTTATTTATCATACTTAATTATGTTGCCTATGAGTGTGCGTGACTGTGTTTTTTTTTCACTTATTACTATTTTTATTTATCCATTTACCATATTTTATAGTATTATCTTCTCAATGACATTTTCATTATTTTCATTATTCTAAATTACAGATAAATATTTCATCCACAAAACAATATCGATAAAATTAAATAACATCAACTAAATTTTATTAAAAATTATCTAATCTTGAAAGGTTACGCAAAAACAACAAGTTTTAACGGATCTTTCCAGTGTGACGGCCCGAAAAATAGCCTGTTTTCACGATTTTTTTTTCAAACTGTTACTATACGCCGATCAATGTGAAATTTTTATAACATATTAAGGTAATCATGAATGACAGAAAATGATTTTTTATAAGACGATTTTTATTGTTTAAATATTTTTTTTTAATTGTTGAAAATAATGTTGATAAAAAAGATAGCCTCATGGTGGACATCCTAGGGGTCGCAAATTTGATCTGAAAAAAAAAAACCACAGGATTATTAATTAGTATGCGATTGGCTGTCGCGTTATGGAGGCTTTTTTTAAAATAAAAATTGACAAAATGATGTCCTGCAGCGATTATAAATCTATATATGAACTTTCAACTAGCTATAAGAAAAAGCTAATTTTTAATTAAATGTTGGGAGAAATTGTGAAAGAAATGGACAAGCACATTCCTCCATTATTTTTGCAATGCATTAACAGTATTTCTCCATTTTTTTCAATAACATTACCATAGAATTTTGTGAGAAATCAATATTTTCTGCCCCTACGCAAAAGTTTACATATCATATTATAATCCCTGCAAGTTATTAGTATATAAAAATAATTATAGAGCGAGGTTTACCATCAATTTTATTTCTAAAATAATTAGGGATTTACAACTTTGCATACGACTAATCGTAATAAAAGTATTTCGAATTTCGCTTAAAAAATTTGAGTGGATGTTTTTGCCCGTATATTGGGAAATACATGTAGCAACACGACATCTGCTGGATTTTTTTGAATCACTTTATCCCAGTCGTCATAACCTATTATTTCATTTTAAAAAACGATTTATCATTAATATAAATCGATATTCATAAGTGGATAAACATTTTTTGTAATGATATCCGTTGAAATAATTAAAACGCTTACAAATGAAGAGTGCCGAGTCTTGACCGACTGGGATAACGCGGCCATTTTTGCTTGGTGTTGATTCCCAATACTAATGGATAAGACAAAAAAAAAAATGTTTCACACTGGAAAGATCCCTTAAAACTGTCTGTGCCTGACAGAAGACCAACGAATTACTGAAAAATATCTGAAATTTCCAAAGTTGCATGAAAAAAACAAAAATAGCAACAAAGAGTCTGCATGTGAAAAAAAAAGTTCTTCTAGGGCCTTCGAAAAGGGCCAAGAGGGAAGAGGGCTTGCAAGGTGCAAGTTCGCTTGAACGCGGGAGCTCAAAGGAGTTGCGAACTTCGACGAAGGTCTGTCGGCCACGTTTCTCGTCGTCGTTGGTTATTCTCGCAAGTATAGAAGAAGAGCATGGGGCGTGTAGAGCTTTCCAGAGCAAAGTAAAGGCCGTGTACATGGTGTGACGAAGGACGAAGATGTTCAAGGCGAGACAGAGACAGAGACAGATTCTCTACCATCCCCAAACCAGTCTTTCTCGTTCGGGGTTGGCACAACAGTTCCCTAATCATCCTTCCTTCAAGGCATCCTTAGCCTTTCACCCGGCTGCTCCTGCCTCTGTCTCCCTCATCCCCCTCACGCCCTTTCTATCAGCATTATTCGTCGGTCCGACAAAGTGTCCCACAGACGTTGAATAAAAAAGCGTCAGCCCTTACGAGAACTTTCACAATCCTGCAAGACCTCAACTCTCTTTCTCTCACGCATTTCCACTGGATGCTGCTCAATTACTCCTTCGAGTGGTATCTTCAAGTCTTAAGATCTCGAAACTCGTTTCAAGACGATTCCACAATTCTTTGACAGACAACGTTGCATCATACCAAAGAAAAGAACTGTCCGCATTCGTTGTACCGTCTTAGAGAGCCGAACAGCTCGTTAAAACTTGTCCGGGTGAAAACCATTGTGAAAAGGGTCTCCTTTTTTTTTTATGGAAAAAATTCGCGAACCATTTCGCAGTGTGCTGCGGTGTAGCGAAGAAGCAAAAAGGGTCTCTGTGTGATAGATTTATGACATCGACGAAGGGTCGAAATAAAAATAAATAGCTAACCGAACGTTGCGGTTCGTACGTTTAAATATGAAGAAAAACGTTGTTGAATATTTGATGATTTGTTGAACGAAAGATCCTCATAAATTTGTTTCAAGGGCTAAGAATGAACTCGCGTGTCTTCACGTTTTGGATAGAATGTGTAACAGGTGCGTAAGTCGTCCAGCAGGTTTATATATATATCTATATATATTAAGTAACACGACGGGGGACATCGTTGGGCTCTTCAGCTGCCCCGGGGGTCGAATAAGAAACGCCAACGTGTGTAGAGAACCCACCAATAAAAATACAAGAAAAAACCACCCGAAGGGTCGTAGTATCTTCATTGGCTGGAGGTGGTCATAGGGTTTGTGTGCTTCCTGTTTACGCACAAGTATGAAGAAGGGTGAAAGAAAAATGGATGTTAACGTAACAGACCCCGAAGGTCGTCTAAATAATTCGCGCGATAATCTCGCGAGCCTCGGGCGAACAAGGGAGTTGGAAAAGGAAAAGGGAAGACGTCGAATATCACATATATGACATTCTTTGTCGGTTTAGACACATTTTTGTCTCAACCTTTCGTATATTTCTCATAATCTGACGGATTTTATTACCAATTGAAAGTTCCTTCTGAATATTTTTGTATAAATTTTCTCCCCAAATTTATAAATCATGCAGGAGGCAAAACGATCAAATTCAGGTAATGATCCTCCTTAAAATAATCGTTTTGCTTAATCTCCAAATGCAATTTTAATCATCTATCCTTAATCGCATTGAAAAATATAATTTCCTTATACTTTTTTTATGCATCTTTTCCGTTGCTAAATATTTGAATAAAACAAAAAGACCAAATTCATCTAATGATTTTCCTTAAAATAATCGTTTTGCTTAATCTCCAAATGCGATTTTAATTATCTATCATTAAACTCATTGAGAAATGTAAGTTCCTTACATTTTTTTGTGCATCTTTTCCGTTGCAAAATATTTGAATAAAACAAAAAGATCAAATTCATCTAATGATTTTCCTTAAAAAAATCGTTTTGCTTAATCTCCAAATGCAATTTTAATTATCTATCCTTAATTTCATTGAAAAATATAATTTCCTTATACTTTTTTTGTGCATCTTTTTCGTTGCAAAATATTTGAATAAAACAAAAAGATCAAATTCATCTGATGATTTTCCTTAAAAAAATCGTTTTGCTTAATCTCCAAATGCAATTTTAATTATCTATCCTTAAACTCATTGAAAAATGTAAGTTCCTTATACTTTTTTTTGTGCATCTTTTTCGTTGCAAAATATTTGAATAAAACAAAAAGATCAAATTCATCTGATGATTTTTCTTAAAATAATCGTTTTGCTTAATCTCCAAATGCGATTTTAATTATCTATCCTTAATCTCATTGAAAAATGTAAGTTCCTTACATTGTTTTTTGTGCATCTTTTCCGTTGCGAAATATTTGAATGATACAAAAAGACCAAATTCATCTAATGATTTTTCTCAAAAATTTTTCTGCTTAATCTCCAAATGCAATTTTAATCATCTATCCTTAATATCATTGAAAAATGTAAGTTCCACACATTGTTTTTTTTTGTGGATTTTTTCCATTGCAAAATATTTGAATAAAACAAAAAGATCAAATTCATCTAATGATTTTCCTTAACAAATCGTTTTGCTTAATCTCCAAATGTAATTCCAATAATCCATCTTTAATCTAATTGAAAAACATAAGTTCCTCTGTTTTTTCTGCATCTTTTCCGTTGCAAAATATTGAAATAAAATTATTTACAAAATCCAAAAAAAATCGTAACTTCTACATTTTTACGAAGAAAAATCTGCAAAAATCTAAAGTAATTCGCCTCAAGTGATAATAAAATCTGGTGGATTGTAAGAAATATAATTTCAGAAAAAAAGTGGCTGGTCTGACAGTGAATGCCTCGTACACGTATGGCAAATGGTATGGGAGTCTTGTTGTACCTTAGCCACATCAGGAGGGATGAAAGGGTTGTGCTGGCAAAGTAACTGGAAACACCGCGCGTTTCCCTCACAGCAAAAGAGGGAGAGACGCAGCTGGCAAGTAGATACGCATATACATTCGTGGAAACGCGCAGCCGTGATTGTTTCAGGCATCTCTCTTCTCTATTGGGATAAACGTCGAGACGTCCTTATCACCCCTTATCCGTCGAGTAGTGGAAGAAGAGTTCTCATCCCTGAGCCTAAAGCTCGCTCACTCTCTTCCAACGTATAGCCTAACCCTCCGACAACGCTGCACTAGCAGCAGCACCCGATCACCCTTGGGGCTGCTAATTGATTTTAGAAGTTCCTCGTGCACACGACTCCTCCCATCTCATTCGCCGTCACCCTCCAAGACTGTGCCTCCTGTCTCTTTAGTCGGTAGCTGTTTCGCAGGAAAACGTGCGGCGTTGAGTCTATAGTTTGTTTCTTCCCCACGTTTGGCGTCGCGGCTTCCCGTTTCATCCTCGTCGCGTTCAAGTACAGAAGGAGTTAAAGCTAGGTGAACCCCTTGTACAACCGAGCCAAGTAGTCTTCGCTATTCCATGAGAATCTACGCAGCCCAGCAACAGGCATAGTTCCTACGCCCTTGTTAAACGGAGCTTGGAGACTTACACACGACTTACCACTTGCTCTTTGATAGAAATTCCCGTAGGACTTTGAATCCCATGAAATTGTCTTATGTATTGGTATATAGGTACATGGTATAGGAATGGACAAGGAGAAACTTTGAATTATGGCTTAAGAACACGATCAACTTACAAATTTGGTGGTAATAACTTTGGTCCATACTCAGTTACTGTTTTATATAGGATAGATTTATTGTTTTTTATAATAATAAAATAATACATAGATATAATACATAAAAAGGCTGCAAAGTAGAACTTTGCAAATCGCTTCCTCATTATTGTTGGATTTTTACAAATCTAACTCTATGAGGAAGCATGTTAATCTATTTTGGCTTCCTGATAGAAGAAGCTTTGTAAAAATCCAACAATAATGAGGAAGCAATTTGCAAAGTTCTAATTTGCAGCCTTGTTTATATTGGCGAAAAGTGTTTGCAATTCCCTCCCATTTTTCGAAAACTTATTTGACCTCAGTTTAATACGCAAGAACTACCTTAATCGAAATAACGAAAACGGAGTTTATCCTCCTCTTTTGTGCAAATTTTCATCTCGATTCGTCACGCCGTTCGAGAGTTGTGAGCAATTCTATTTTGGGACAAGCGGTCATTATAAATTTAAAAAAATAAAAATTATATATCAAGCAATGTGTAAAGTTCTACTTTGCATTCTTATTTCAATTGAGTACAAACTTTTGTCTCGCATTATCAACTTTTGCTGATAATGGACATTTTTTCTAAACCACTTTTCTCGTGGTTTTGGACAATTCTAAGCATACTGGCATGAAAATCTCGAAAAAAATTTTTTTCGTGAAAACAAAGCTTCCTCTATGAGGAAGCAATAAGGAATAATACATACATAAAATAATAGGATGCTTCACAATTTTTTAATAAATTGACTAAGAATTAATTTACAATTGAGGCAAAGAATTTGAGGATTAGCCATTTTTTCTTGTCAATGAATAATTTATTTTATTCATTTTGTAAAAAAATTACATCAACCCCTAATAAATCATAGATATTTCGCTATTCGCTATTCCATGAGAATCTACGTAGCCCAGCAACAGGCATAGTTTCTACGCCCTTGTTAAACGGAGCTTGGAGACTTACACACGACTTACCACTTACTCTTTGATAGAAATTCCCGTAGGACTTTGAATCCCATGGAATTGTCTTAGGTATTGATATATAGGTATACGGTGAGGAATGGACAAAGGGAAGTTTTGAATTATGGCTTAAGAGCATTATAAACTTACAAATTTGGTGGTAATAACTTAGGTTTATACTCAGTTACTGTTTTATTGTTTTTTATAACAATAAAATAATACAGGACGCTTCACAATTTTTTAATAAATTGACTAAGAATTAATTTACAGTTGAAAAAAAGAATTTGACGATGAGCCATTTTTTCTTGTCCATAAATAATTTTTTAGTTCACTTTGTACAAAATTACATTAATCCCTAATAAATAATAAATCAATAAGCCTCTAGAATTCCAAACAGTAATAATATTCTTAACAATAATAATAATGTTATTCCGATCATTTTCTTTTTTTATCGCAAATATGCATACAAATTGAATGACACATTTGCAAATCGTAGCCACTCATGAATCATGCTTTCCTAGCTGAAATATCACGAAGATAGCCCGAAGCGATAGAGATTCGATACGTATAAGAAGATAATGCAGCGCACTTCTTGTTTTTCCGGTTTCATATCTACTGAAAAATGCAGCATTGCCGGGCGTTAATAGGTCGAGTGGTATAACCGCTGCAGTCAGTTTGAGACCGAGTCTGAGCGCCAGTAGAAAAAGAACGAAATAGTCAGACGCCAGACGGTAGGCAGCATTGTTGCCGGCGCTGGTGGTAACAAGACGTAGCCAACCTCGGAATATTGGTTGCTGAATCACGAGACTCGTCGACAACATTGAAGCCCGCAATGCCAGAGCGAGAAGACAAACTGCGGAAGCCGTAATCATCAGCATTGCAACAATGCAATGCCTAGGGCTACAACTACTCGCACCCTTTCACACTCTTCCATGTCTTTCTTTCCTTTCCTGCACTATCCACTATCCTGATTGTTTGCCTCTGACTCTTCTTTGTCAAATTTTGTTTTCCAGACCCTGCGTCAGTCGGGTTTTTACAATTCCCTCCAAAAACGTCGCTTCGCTCGTATAGCGCTCGATGATTATTAGTGAGGTAAATTGACTTTTAACGAGCGAGCGACAACTCCGAAAAATATTCATTGAAAAAAAAGTTGGTAACTTTGTTTTACTTCGCGAACGGGGGAGAAACGCCGTATAAATATTGGGGATGGAAATTTTTTTGGCGGATAATTTAAGTACAGAAGAAAAAAGGCATTGTTGAGGGGGTGAAAATAAAAACTCTTATTATATTTTTTAAATTTTTATTCTGATTTTTTATAGCGTGTTTCTTTGTCATCTTACCAATTCCATGGTTTCTAACGTATTTTAACAACAATTTTGTTTATATAACAAGCGAAGTTCGTTTTTAAAAATGATTTTGAGCAACTTCCGTTCGCAAGTATCAATATTTTTTGGCGTCCCTATTATAAAAGTTGTAGGGAACATTATAATTGGTTGTGAAAACTTTTATGTGACCCTTTGAAGCTCATTATCATTGAACGTTTCCGCTCGAAATGGCCGTCCTCAACTCTTGAACAACTTCAGTTAATCCGCGTGGCTGTTCGTCCCCCTTAAAAGCGGAAATATAAAATGGCTCTACCGCCAAGCTAACCGTCGTTCGTATCTCGCGGAACATTAGTCTCCTCTTCTATTTCCGTTTTGAGAGATGAGAAATATGGGTGCGCAGTGGAATATCAATTGATATTTCGATGATAAATCGCTGTACAAATCCGATAAGCATCGCATTGAACATTAAAATTTAAATCAGAACTATTGTTTCGGTTGCTGCGTGGTTTGTTTCAGATCTACCCTCAATTCGTGCTGTCAAACACGTGCCTCTTCAGCTTCGTGTCGTGTCAGATACTCTCGTGAACGTGCATAATTAACAAGAGTGAGAGATCGACAGGGTAAAA